>VZRI01012195.1:9442-92233 GCA_013397515.1 Upupa epops | reverse complement strand
GACCTGCAACCCCCCGTCCCGGTGAAGGGGGCTGAGGGCGCACACCGAGGGCGGGCGGGCGGGCGGGGGGTGAAGCTGAGCGGGGCCCGAGCGTACGAGGGGAAACCTTCGATAGCAGTTACGGGCGAGACTTGTGCGCACTTGGGAAGTGGTGGGCTCGTGTTGATCGTACGCCAGCGTGTACACATCGCGTACAACGGGCACCGATGCTGCACTGCAGAAGGGAACGTCCTCCCCGCCGGCCACATGTTGCCCCCTGAGATTCCCTAATGTCACATCCCACGTCTTCTCCGTGGACTCGTGGGTTGTGGGCTTCCCATGTCTCTCGATTGTGTTTCTGACCGTCAGAACAAATTCTTAACGTTCAGGAAAATCACTGTAGTGTTTTGTTGTAGTTTATCCGTACCTTAAGTTGGTAAAATAGCTCTGTTCTCTGAAATGTTAGACATGTTCAGCGTCGTTGCTTGTGATCCCTTTATGTTGTGTAATGCTGACCTTGGGGAATTAATGTATTTCTGCATATTTTATTGACTTATGCATTGAAAATGAGCCTGTTGGTGTATGCATTGCATGCTAGGCAAGACAAAAAACACACAACAGAAATGCACAGTAATGGTATCTTTCCCCTCACCCGGTTGTTGCAGTAGAGCAGGGGGTTTTTTTGTCGTTGGTCGGGATTTTTTTATTTATTTTAGATTTATCTGTCTAGCCTCTGGTTAGGCACAGAGCAGGGTGAGGTATTAAAGCTGTTGTGATGCATCTACAGCTCCAGATTATTAAGTGGATGGGCGGAATGAATACATCCAGTATTGAAACAGAGGAACCTATTTTATTGTAGTTCTAATTTTGCATACAAAGGAGATATTATGTAATAATATTTAGGTAATGGCACAAGTAGCTATTTCATTATTAAAAAATGTAGAGCCTGAGGTTGTCTGGCAGGTAGCAGGCTTTCTGTGCGTGCATGTGGTTAACTCATTAAGGCTTATGTTCTTTTAAGAAAATGTTTAGGCTATGCCATATCACGAATGTGGCATCATAAAGTAAGCAGTGAAGTAGTTTAGTTGTCCAGCTGCTATGAACACGGTAGGAAATCCCTGGCTTTCCAAACCATAAACTTTAATGTTAGTTTGCATAACAGAAGTTCTTCTAATTTGTCTTGGTTAGAGAAGACGCTTCACCGTAGTCTGCGAAGGAGGTGTGACTTGGCAGTCTGCAGTTTCCTTGTTTAATTTTTGAATGGCTTTTCTTTTCCTTCCCATACCTTTTAGTCATTCTTGCTAATAATCTACAAGAACTCTCTCTCTCTGCATTTTCCTTTCTTTTTTAAAATAGAAGACAAATGCAATTCTGGCTCTCTTCAAAGCTGTTGCACCTAAGCAGTCTTTGTCAGAAGTAAGATGTATGACTTCAGAGAGGACCGTCCAATTATTTACGTGACAGCTGAGATACAAAATTAAATACAACCACGTATGGTACCCTGACATTTGTTTTTGGGGACAAGGAAATAGTAAAAGCAACTTCTAAGGTTCTGTGTAAGACAATGGGATGCACTCATTGTTGAACTTAGAGGCAGTGCTGTGCTTGTGCTCACTTGAGTTGGGCTGGAGGGGAATAACCCTTTCTCACTGGGTTTAACATGTGTGTCTTGCCTGCAGGAAAGGTGCCTCGTTGCTATGCTGCCTACATGATAGCAGGCTGCTATGTCTGTATAGGCTGTTTTACCTCCAGCGTGATTAAATCTGCACCAAGCTCCGTGTGTTTAAAGCTGCGTGTCCATGCTGTGCAGCTAATTGGGAGTCAGGTTCAGAACAGACTCCAAATTCCACCTGCTGTGTAAAGGGGGATTGGTGGGTATGTGGAAGTGGATTATGCAGACATTCAGAAGTCAGATGTCTAGCAGCACTGCATCTTGGGTGTAGTATCAGCTATGGGTGGAGGTTCTGCAGGCGCCTACCTGCTCTTTCTGCTTCTTCCTCTGGAGGTATTGTGCTCAGTGAGGTATATGAATGACAGGGATTGCTGGTGTTCCTATCTTGGAGTGCTTTTATGTAGTCCTGTACTCGGCAATTGATTTGCTGGTACAATCTATAAAATTAAAGTGGTTTGTGGTATGGTGGTTGGGGGAGGTAAAAAACAGACTCTTAATTAAAAATAATGGGAGGGTGAAGTCCTAGAATGGGCTGTGTTGTCAATAATGTCTGACAACTCCATTAGGTCTTTTGAAGAAACCTCATTGCATTTGGCGAGACCATGCGAGTCATCTCTTGATGTTCTACATCTTCGCGCACTAAGAGCTTGGTAAGCAAGGCATCAAAATTTTGCTTAAGCCCCACACCTACCTACTATTTTTTGTTGTTGTATGAAACACAAAGAGTAAGATTCCGACTAGGAATCTCAGCTGTGGAAGGTAATTTTGTTCTCAGGCAGCGTTTCTTTTCTGCTAGCTGGCAAGCTGTATAAATGCTTTTAATAAAAAGAAATAGAAGTATAGTCTTTTGTTTAGTCGGTAATTCCTGAATTGTCAGTCTTGTCGCCGAGTTGTGGTGTGTGGAGCTAACAGGGTTTTATTTCCTACCAGATTTGGGCCATGTCAAGCTCTTGGAGTCTTCTCTCAGGGTTTCACTGACCGTTTCAAAACAAGGGTGTGAGTGCTCACGTGGGTGTTTGTTTCTGCCCGGTGCTTATTCAACTGCAGGAAGACAGAACCCAACTGTACATCACCCATAAAGGAATCAGGGTGCAACTAGGTGGCATGTTAGGAGAGACATTAACAGACGAGCTGAGGTAGCTAAATTATCGCTTCACTTAACAAGACTGAGTGAAAACAGCTGAGGATACTAATCATAAACTGCCTACAAAATACCTGTGGGTGTGTGATGATGAGCATTGTAACACAGACAGTTGGAATATCCTTGACAATCAGAAGTCTTATCTGGGTGTGATTTGAGGCTGATCCGAGTGGTAGATTTTACAGAAACAAATACATGTTTTAAATTTGCTTCTGCAGGGTGTTGTGTTGAGAGACGTGTGTTCACTTGGCAGGAGGGTCTTTAGAGAAGGCAGATGAGGAATTTACCTATGAAAAAACCTAATGTGTAATTTGAGAAATAATAGAACTCTGCTGTCCTCAACTGCCACTTCGTGTATGTCTCTCTTTGAAGACTTTTGTATTTTACATTATGAAGTCAGTGATCAAGAGTGAATCTTACTTCAGGGCAGCACAAAAACTCGGCCAAAGAAGAGGATGTTTGGAAGTTACTCTTGCATGCTTTTGATTATAAGTTTTTCTGAGGCTGTGCGTCATTTAGAGCGGGGGCTTGCAGTCAACAAATTGTGAATGCAGTCCAGGTAGATGTCTAAGTTTGGTGTGCTCACTTCCTTTTGGTTTTCTGAGAGGGGGGTGGGGGGGAAGCCAAGGCAAACGCTCCAGCTCCAGTCTGGCTCCCTTCCAGCAGCAGTAGCTCTGGTATGACTCAGTAAGGAGGCCTGCTTATCTTCCTTCTGTTCTTCCCTCCCCTTTCCCTCTTCACTGACCTGTCTAGGCTGTATATCTGATCAGTCCCTGTGCCTTTCTGGTCTCCATTGCTGCTCAGTTGAGAAGGAGTGAGCTCACTATAGGAACTTGCTGCTTTCTACACTGATCTTGGGATGAACTTTATTCTCCCCTCATTTTTGCTGCCATTTTGGTCACTGTGTCCTGCCATGCTCATTCCCCATAGCCTCCTCCATGCATCATCCTAGTGCTTACAGCTGAGCATCATTCCAGTTGCTGCTACCTCCCACATGCCTTCTTTCAGAAGAGGGCACTTGTCATTAACAATCTTCAGCCCCTTCATTGGCTTCATAGGGTATGAGGATGCAAAACAGATTGCACCCATTGTGCTGAGGCTTGTCACTCTGTCCTGTCTTTTCCCACCCTCTCACAAAATATACCAGCATGTGGCTCTTGGTAGAATATTATTCTGTGGGCTGCACCATGGCCTAGAAGATTTTCAGCACCCTACAGTGTAGCTCCACTTCCAGCATACATACCTTTTTGCATCTTGCACTGGCAGGCTTCTTGTTCTGCTGAAGAGCTCTTTGAAAAATAGCCTCATGTTCGTTTGTTTGTCGCTTCTCCAGAGGTTTATAGCTTCTATGAGACGGGACTAGGGCTGGAGCAGGAGTGAAACATTTGAGATGATCTGTTTATTCTGAGATTGTTTTGGAGGAGTTTTGTCAAAGGTGTGATTTGAGGTCGTTAGCCTGCAACTTACCTGGTTTCTAAAGAGGTGTGTTTTCTAGTGTGTGGTGGAGGTTTGGGGGGATTCTTTTTGAAGGACTTTCTCCCCTTTTTTTTCCCCTAAATCATTTGTTATGTATTTTGTATAGATTGCCTGCTGAGTTGCTTGAGCAATGAGAGCCTGCCTGAATGAACCTGTGAGGTTCTGCTCTGCCGGCATGAAACTCATTAAGTAGCAGATTCAATGTCCATGCGTATATACTGGCTTTAATTCCGTTTCTTAAGTAGACTTTAAAATACTGTGACAAAATCCGTGTTCTAACAGGTGTTGTTTTCACAGCCATTCTTCTGTTTGTTACTGTAGAGCAGCTCTTGGTCAAGTCACCAAATGTAATTTGCTTTTTTAATACTGACACTATGTGCCTAGAACTCCTCCAGCTGCAGGCTTCCAAGTGTTTCATAAAGTAGCCGCATCTAATTTCTAATAGCCAAGTTTTCTGCTCAGTGTACCTGGAAGTAGACTCGCAGATTATTGATCTCAGCTACCAGTTCTCATAGTCTCTCAGCTACCATACTCCGTAAGTATGCTTTTTGAAATAGCTGGTTTTTCAGTGTTTAAAATGAACCTCCTCAAAATAACACTCTGCCCTGAAAATAGTTGTCTCTCGTATTTTTACCAGAGTAGCGCATTCACAGCACAATTGAGGTTGGCAGGATTAGACCATGTATAAACACTCAGTGAGAAATAGCTCCTGCTTAGTATTTCTTGCAGTCTGAGGAGACAAGATAAATCTCTGGAAGAAGGCACCAGGTGCCGTAGCACCGTGCTGTCCATTTCTCCTCGGTCTCTCATTTCAGAGTTCCAGTATTGATCCCTTAATACCCTGTTCAGCTAACTGTTGTCATTACCCTGTTTTTGTCCTTTACCCTTGATTGACTGGGTTGACCTCTGTGTGCAGTGGGGCTCTGAGAAGGATGATGATGACCATTAAATGTAACAGATTGAAAGGAGGCAGCGTGAACGCTCACACTGAAATATTTACAGTGCAGGTTCAGTCTCAGAAGTGAAGCGGCTGTGGGTTTGATAGCGTTGGGTTGACGGTTGGGCTTGATCTTGGAGGTCTCGTCCAACCTTTATGACTATGAAATCTTTTATGATGGTTGGACCAGGTCACTGGAAAAACAAAGGAGTGTTGTGTTAAGGGAGATACTCGTAGCAAAATCTCAAGACGATGAAATTGTTTTTAATGAAGCGTATCTTCAGCTATTCCAAAGGCAGCTTCTGAAAAGCCAGCATCTCATCCTCCTTATCTCTCACCACCATGTGTTGACAACGGATGAACTCGGTTCTTCCTTTGTGTCTGCCATGTAGGTACTGTCCCTTGTGTCTTACAGCTGTGCGGGGGTTTTTAAGTTGCTGTATATATCTCCTCTGTATTAGTTTTCCTATATTACATTTATCCTATAGGGAAAAGCCGTTTCTTTTGAATTATTCAAGTATTTGAAGTATTGAATTGTTTTCTCGGGAACGTGTTCTTGACAGACCGCAAGGTATACCCGTGTAAAGAAAAGACTGGATTTGCTTAAGGTCCCACATCAAATCAGTACCGCTGGGAGTTCAGTGAAGAAGCTACTGTCTGCTTGTAATATCATTTCTGTGCTACTGCTCTGCCCAATACCAAATTAATGTAAACAGTAGTGTTCATTTAGATGCTGACAGAAGTTATGGGCACGTTAACAACTATGAGATTAAGGCCTAGGCTTGATGAACAAGATCCAGGGAGGCGGCAGAGATTTGCCATGAGATCTGTATAGTTAGGCTGTGATTGCTCTGCCATTCGTGATACCTGTATGTATTCTGGTAAGAGCACTAACGTCAAGGAATGCAGTGGAGTAATCAAGTCTATGAGCTTGCACACCAACAGTGTTTTTCTACCTGTGATAGCTACTTAAAAACCGAGGCTAGAGCCCAAAATGTACACAAATTTAAACAAATACCAGGGAAGTTTGTACTGGGTATAGGGGGCTGACTGAAATGCCAGTGTTTGCATAAGTGTCACTCATGAATGTTTGTTAAGGCTCTTCTCTTTTAAGAGTTACTTTTTATTACAGGGAGGTTGCAGTATGTGTGGGTTTTTTGGCAGGGGTCACACTTGCTGGCTGGAGTGTGCCATGATGGCTTGTTAGGGAGTCATTTGATGTCTGTTCCAGCCTTTCTGTGATCCTTCAGACTGCAATTTCAGATAATGCCTTCCCCCACTCATGTATATATATATATATAGAGAGAGNTCATTTGATGTCTGTTCCAGCCTTTCTGTGATCCTTCAGACTGCAATTTCAGATAATGCCTTCCCCCACTCATATATCTATATATATATATAGAGAGAAAGCTTGTCATGTTGACTCTGGGAGTTCCTGTTCTGTGGCCTTGGTGTGTATGTGTGCATGTCTTTTTCAGATGCTCACATTCTGGAGTCGTCATCCTTGGAGATACCCATATCCAGACTGCTTCTGAGTATCTGGCTCTCCATAGCCTTGCTTCAATGGCAGGTTTGGACCAGGTGTCCTCCAGAGGTTCCTTTGAACCTCACTCATTGTTCGATTACGGAGATAACTCTTGTTGGCACAGTTACATAGAATCATAGAATCATTAGGGATTGGAAGGGACCTCAAAACATCATCTAGTTCAATCCCCCTGCCACAGCAGGATCACCTAGACCAAGTCACATAGGAACACAGCCAGGTGGGTCTGGAACATCTCCAGATGAGGTCACCCCTCAGCCTACTCTTCTCCAAGCTCAAGAGACCCAGCTCCCTCAGCCTTTCCTCATCAGGGAGGTGTTCTACTTCCTTCATCATCTTTCTATTAAGTATTTTCATTTCTGAGCTGTATGGTTTAGCTTTGTTGGAACTGTGGCTTAGCAGTCTTTACTGTTAGAACTAAATAGTAGCTGTAAAAGAACCCAGTTGTACTGTATTATCTGTCTACTCCCTACAGTACAAAGATGGTTGTACCCTCAGGCTAATGTTGTGGTTGGAAGGAACAAGCACCTTGCTTAAGGCAAGGTCACCTGGACCAACTCCAAGGATGATAGTGCCACAGCCTGTCTTGCTAAGTTCCCGTGTCTGACCCCACGCACAGTAAAACAAAATAAACAACAAGGAAAATAAAATAAAGAAAAAGAAAGAAAACAAACCCACCCAACCCGTTGTGAGTTGCCGGTGTTTCAGTTTGTGCGCACTGCCTTTTGTCCATTTACCAGGCACCGCTGAGCAGAGTCAGACTTGCTCTACTTCACTTCTTCCTATCAGATATTTATACACATTGGTAACATCCTTCTCCCCTATCTCCAGTCCTTCAGCTCTTGAGGCTACAAAATCCTGACTCCTGCAGCCTTCCCTCATATGTCTGATCACTGAAGGGGCCTCAAGAGACGATCAAGTCAGATCCCCCCTACCTAAAGCGCATTGTACAGGGCTACATCCCGACATGGTTTGAATATCTCCAGAGAAGGAGACTCCACAACCTCTCTGGGTGGCCTGTGGCTGGGCTTTGGGACTCACACTGGAAAGAGGAGTTTATGTCTAAATGAGAGTTCTTGTGTTCCAGCTTGTCCCCGTTACCTCTTGTCCTGTCACTGGACACAACTGGGTACAGTCTAGCACCATCCTCTGTACAGCCACCCTTCAGATGGGTGATGCTCCAAGCCCATAACCATCTTCATGACCTGGTGCTGTTATACTCATGTCTGTCTTGTACTGGAAAGCTGGCCTGGACCCAGCATTCTGGATGCATCCCACCAGTGCTGAGCAGGCAGGAATGGTCACAACCCTCAGCCTGCTGGTGGTGTTCTTCCTAATGCAGTCTGCAGCAGAGTTGGCCTTCATTGTGTTTGAAGCACATTACTGGCTTGTGTTCCACTGGGTCCCCTGGGTCTTTTTCTGCGAAGCAGCTTTCCAGGCAGGCTGCCTCTAGCCTGTAGTATGTTTGGAGTGTGAAGCTGTTCCTCCCCAGGTGAGGACTTTGCATTTCCACTTGCAGGGCTTCTTGAGGTTCCTTTCTGACGATTCCTCCAGTGTGTCCTGCTCAGTGTCAGCACAACACTGTGATGCATGAGAGGCACCCCTCCAGATTTTATCATCTGCGAACATGCTGAGGGTGTATCTGCTCAATGTCATTAACGAAGATGGCCTCTAGAGTACATCAGACATGACTGGCCTTCATGTTCCTTTGTTACAAGGCTGCTTCTTATTTAAGTTTCATTTTGCTCCCCTCTGCATAACGATCAGATCTGTTTCAGAGCTCACTACCATGCGTTCCCCTGTTACTCCTTCCTTTTTTAACATGCAGGTATCTTGGGTATGGTGTGAATAGGTAAAAGTAATAAATCCTGAGTCTGTTTTCAGGGGTTTGGGGATCTTCTTTTTACCTGCACAGCAAACATAGGAAGGAGGTTCAGTTATTTTACATAAGCCATGATTTGACCATAAAGATGTTCTGTATGAATTATAGAATGGCTCAGGTTAGAAGGGACTTCAGAGGTCATCTACTCTACCCTCCTTCCTATGGGCAGTGAAACCTCCCAACCAGACTTGGTTGCTCTAGACCTCGTCCATCCTCACCTTGAACACCTTCAGGGAGGGGGCAGCCATAGCCTCTCTGGGCAGTTGATTCCAGAGCCTTCCACCCTTGCACTGAAGAACTGCCTAAGATCTAGTCTAAACCTGCTCTCCTTCAGTGTAAAACCATTCCCCCTTGTCCTATTGCTAGATATCATTTTGAAAAGTCCCCCTCCAGCCGCCTTGTAGATTCCCTTCAGGTATTGGAAGGCAGCTAGAAGGTCCCCCCCAGAGTCCTCTCTTCCCTAGGCTGGACAGCCCCAGCTCTCTCTGCCTATCCCCATAGCAAAGGCGCTCCAGCTGTTGGATCATCTTTGTGGCCTCCTCTGGATTCTCTCCAACAGTTCTGTGTCCTTCTTGCTTGCCACGGTAATTCAGCTCATTCTTCATTTTTTATTCCTTAATACATTCCTAATACATTTTTAATACATTTTAATTCATTTCTTACAGAATGCGTGCCTTCCCGTGTAGGTTTGTAAGCCAGCTGCTCCCCTGCAGAGATGAATTTGGTATCTTTACCGTCTAGATTCTTGTTTGAGTCTGAGGCACAAAATAAACCCCAGAAACCCACCAACAAAACCCGAAGGATCGACGGGAATAACAGATTAAAGTTCAGCTAAGCGTTTGCAGATTGTGCCAGTATGTCAGGTTCTGTGAGCTTGTGTTCTTATGCCAGCAGTTGGAAACCTAATCAAGGAAATAAATAGTCATTTTTAACCGCTGCTGTATTAAAGATGAAAGGCTTAAGAACAGAAACCAGGTGTTTTAGGCATTGGACAGATAGCGGTGGGTAGTCCTCACTCCAAAAAAATGATGTTCTGTATAAATGGAGCGTTTAAAGGTGCAGAAAGAGTGATATGTTAGGAAAACAGATGGCACGGCGGTATTGTTAGTCATCATTTTCAAGTGGAATTTTGTAGGAGGGATTGCCTGAATGGAAAAAACAGGAGGAGGGGAGGATGTGTTGAAAGGAGGACTGGGAACAGAATGGAATATGTAGAGCATGTGAGGTGAGCTGGGGAGGGTGGCGGGCGGCAGGAATGGTGGAAGGAGAGTGCTGAGAGCCAGGGCTGCGGAAAATACAGACAGTCCGCTGCAACAACAGGGACCAGTTATCTAAGGCTGCTCCCTTTTGGTTTCACTTGATTTGGCTCATGGGGCTGATTCATCCTCTGGAATTTCTTATCTCCAGACTTGTGGCTGGAAGTAGATGAAGTGTTAACTGAGGTTTATTGCTCTGTGCAGTGGGAGAAGAGAGAAAGAAAACAAAGTCCCCACCGCTGAGAACTGTCCAAGAGGTGTAGAACACAGCAGAGAGCAGCGATATCCTCCTGGGCCCTCTGCAGTTTGTGAGCGTGTTTTGTGTTGCCTGCTTTCATCAACATTTGTATTATTCCTTTGCCATTAAGGGTTGTGGAACTGAAAAAATTCTATTTGTGTTCATCTTCCTAGTGCATCAGTAGAAACAAATGAAACCCAGTTAGGCTTTGAGCCTAGCTCTGCAGTGTGAGTGATTTTGCTAGCAGAGAAAGTTAGGGCGCTCTGCATAATGTCGGTGCCTGTGTGGCAGGATTCAAAAACACAACAAAAGCCAAGGCCAGCAATAAATTCCACAAAAACCTTGTTTTCAGTAAGCTTGATTTGTTGAAACAACACCGTAGCAACATCTTACTCTTTCCAAGTTAGTCTTTGGCTTTTTTAGAACGCCATTCCCTTACGGAAACCACTAGCAATGCAGTGTTTTAATGGTAATAATTTGGCTTCTGTAGCCATCTGACTCACAGCAAACCTTTTCATTTCACTAGACATTTGAGTTCTATGGTTTGTGAAGAATAAGTGATTGCATTTAGGGTTTTTTGGGTTTTCTTGTACTTACCCTCGTGGCCAGGGATTTGGTACTTCGATAGCAGAGCATCGTCAGTGATGGCAGACAGAAGCTTATGGATTCAACAATAAAACTGGGGAGATAAAATGGTGATGGAAAAGTACTTTGTGGCCTCCTCTGGATTCTCTACAGAGCCTTTAGTAAGGAGCTGGTTTAGGAGAGAACTTGGTGAGCAAGACTGCAGTGTAAAGCTTTTATTAATTGAGGATATAAAGTTTGCTATACAAGGGTCAGGAGAAGCACGAGTAATGTTTAAAACTGAGTAGTAAAAAACTGGCTGTTTTTACAGCTGTTTCACAGCAACCATCGTTTGAGGCTTAAAGCTTGATTGCGCACCTGAATCTCTGCACTTCTCTGAGATGGATTGAGTTTTCAAATTCAGTAGCTTAGATTTTTTTTTCTTTTATATTTACTTAACTATTTTATGGTGTGCAGTACGGAACAGGAGTTTCTTAGGTGAAGAGTTTGGTGCAGTAACTGTCACATTGCATGAATGTTGTTTTCTGGAGCCATCCGATTCCATTTGGCCTGGGTGTGGACAGCGTGGTTATTTGTTAGTGCTTTCACACTAGTAAGTCATGAAGAATTGGGGGCAAGGTGGAAGAGGGGGGAAATCTGATGCAGTATATTTGCTGAGATGAAGAGGGTGTGTGGAGAGGACTGGTTGTTTGGGTTTGGGGTTTTTTTTAATGGAGATAGACCCAATCTTTTGTCTTTAATTGGGTTCTTTGTTAGAACAGTCGTAGTTGTGGTTTCAGTTGTTGTAGATTTGAAAACAACCTACTGTTTCAGAGTATTTCTTTTGTGAACTCCTTATTGATGCTGTCACAAGTAGAAGAGAGGATTATTTTGTACCAGTTGTGTGTCTTGAAATACTGCACGCACTGAAGGTGAGAAGGAAATGTAGTTCAATGTAATGCCTTAAAAAAAATCACTTAACAGGGTTCCACAGTACAGCAGCAGTTTTACAGCATCCGATCACAATGACCACTTTTTCTAAAGCACAGTGCTTTAAGCATCCTGTCACTTGAGTGTGTGATGTATCGTGATTATTGTGATGCTGTCATTGGCAGGCCACTGGCTTTTTGTATGTAAGGAAGCAGTCTATTTTTTTAACCAGATGGGCTGGGCTTTTTCCTATTAGGCTAATTTTTAATTGTTAATTTGTAATGCTCCATATTTTACAAGGAGGAAAAGTGTGTTTTCATCAACCTGTGTTCTAGCAGCTGCCAACATTTAGAGCAAGGAAATCTCCGAGTTGATACTGGAGCCTGGCCATGTAAAAGGATAAGGTGCCAACTGGCTAATGTGTATACTCATCCCTAACTCAGGAGCAAATCTGACCTGAGGTAGTTTCTGCTTTCGTGAGTTCGCGTTTAGCTCTGAGTTAATGAATCATGGGTCATAGCTGTGGTGAAAACTGTTGCTCCTTCATTGTTTTTGCAGTTGCACAGTGAGGTAAAGAACTCTTGTCTCTATTCAGCACCTTCTGTCCTGCTTTAAACTCAGTTGCAGCTGGGTATCGTTGTCTCTTATTGCCAGGCTGTATGCTGCCTTTAAAAAGGCTTTTAAAACACCTCTTCTGATGCTTAGTGGTATTTCTGCCTGGGCCTAATCACAGACAGAAGGCTTTCTCCAAAGGTTTTTGGTGTTTGGAAATACGGTTTTGTATTAGAATTTGCTCAAGTGGTTAAGAAAAAAATCCTGAAATCAGACATTTTCTACTGATAGTAGAGAACGTGATAAAATGGAGCAGTCTTTTCCAAAAGTGAAACGAACTGATGCCAAAGGAATTGTGGATGCATTTAAAACTCATAATTGCCCTTAAGTGAAAGGTGAGAAAACGAGAAATGCTGTAATTAGAATAAGCTGGGGTGACAAATACGTTTATGTTCTGTAATTGCCAGCCACAATAACAGGATTAACGTGTCCAAAATGTCATCTTTAAAGGTTTTTGTTAACTCACCATGGCTGTATGAGATTAGAATTCCACAGGACAGCTATTCAGCTGGGTGCGAGGAATGTCAGCAGATGACCTCGCTTATCTGGTTCCATAACAGAAAGACATGATTTTTCCAAGTGTATAATCTTCACCATTCCTGTAAAATCAATGTATTCCTGGCTGTGTCCAGGAGTTCCAGCCTTAGTCTTTTTTTTTTTATATAGTTGAAATGTGCTAGGAATGTTTTTATTTAGAAACAATTGGAGCCTAGTGTTTTTCTAATGCTTAACTGTCAATGGTAGTTCCTTATTTGTTGGAGAGAACAAGCAGAAACCACAATCTCATGTGTGATTTGCATGTGAGGTTATATTTTTAGTTCTCATGACCATAATTTTTAAATGATTGATGTTTTTCCTGCGGTCAAAACCTTTTCATAAGGCTTTTTTGGTCCCTTTCAACTCCCTGTTTCATGTCTTAAACAGAATTTTATGCACCAAGACGTGAAAACCTGCTAATAGCAAGAAAGACTTGTCATATCAAACCACTGCCCTTTTAAGCTGTATCTCTGTTCTGTAGTCATTACTTTGTATGTCTACTAATTAGAGTTACTTTAAATTGGATTAAACTCTTGCAAGAGAATAATTCATTCAAGTTGGTCTTTTAAGATTACATTCGGTTTGAAAGCTGAGAATCACATGCAGAACCTTTGCAAAGACATTTGACTTTTCTAATTCTACTACAAATGATTGTGAGTGTTTATCCCACATACAGACTGCATTTCAGTGTGAGTAGCATGTGTGTGGTTACCTAATGCTTTAAAAACCTTAATTCTCGTTTTGGTATAGCCATAGAATCGAGTCTGGGGGATTGAACGACTTGTGCGAGGTTATGATGGCTTTGAATAAAGATCCATCCTTCTTTCCTTGCCTTTAGGTGTCTTAACCATAATTTCCTCTAATGATATGCACCAGTGCTTCTAGGAATTCCTCAAAACTAGGTGCCTTCATGTCATAATACTGTGTGCAGTAGACTCAAGTCACACAGTGTAGGCTATCCGTTGAAAAATCATATTGAAATGTTATATTTCGAGTGGAACCAGAGAAGACTGTGTTCGTTAATTTCAGTTTATTTCAGTAAAGTTTGTTTCATCTCTTCCTAAGAAAGATCTGGGCTATTCTGTACTGATAAACAATTTCAAAGACTCACAGCAGAGCATTTTGTTTTCTGAATATTCAAGTTTTGACTTGTATTAGAAGACAGCGTCTGCTAATGTTTTTGAACTAGCATGCGTTTGCGATAGGGCACTTTCCCATTCTGAAAGGATTGTTTGAAAGCTAGTGGCTGCCATAGCTTGGCTCACGCAGGTCCTTTCTTCAAAGAAAAAAGAATAGATCCTGAACAGGGAAACTTGGCAGATCGCCGTATTGGAAAATAATAAACACTCCTCTGCCAGAAGTGATTGAATTTGTTACAGTCGTCGGGTCTGGACTAGTAGCTGCTTAGATAGCTGTGAATAGCTACGTCAAGTATGGGCAGAGGAGCAATTTGACAGACGCAGGGCTGAAATAGTTCTTTTTTGCAAGTGGGCCTTTGTCATTACAGAGGTAGAAATGTAGGCTTTTTTCTCTTAAAAAAGTTTCTAGAATGACTGCTTTTGTGACGTGAGCTGCTAAACAACCAGATTAACTTCTAGCTCTGTAATGCTCTGGAAGGTAGGTAAATTGCATCATTTCTTCCTCTATAACTTTATAGAAAGGACATTAAATACCAGTCTACTGCATCAATGTAATGTATCAGTGCCAGGGCTGCACAGGGTGGGAGTACTGCTTCCAGTTCAGTCTTGGTCATGTGGAGGGCTAGCTACAGGCTTGTGAAGTAGAAGGATTTGAGTTTCAGTTCCCTGTTAAGCACCTCCTTATCTCAGAGCTTACTGGTTGATCTAGTCTGTGTGTTAACAGCTGACCCTGAGATTGGGGAGCTGGATGAAATCTGTGGGTAGGACTGTGCTTTCTCTGTCTTGGAGCTCCTGAGAGCTCACCAGCTTAGCAGCACTACTCCAATGGTGTTACCCGGTAGTAACAGCTATATGCAAACTGTTGTGGCAAGAGCAGCTGATACATCGTAAATTTATGTGCTAGTTCAGCCTGCTGTAACTTGTGCCATGTGTTCGTGCTTCCAGGAATGACAGGCAAAACATCATGCCTGTGCTTTCAAAGCATGTCTGGTGTCTTCACCTGATGTCCCTGTCACCATGGACACAGTGGAATCAGAATTCAAAGCTAAATGTAACTTGTCTATAAAAAGCACACCGTTCCCTTACTGTAGGGGAAGGAGCTTACTGTCACAGAGCAGGGAAGCCTACATTGCCTTCCAAAAGCAGCTGTTAAAATGCACTTTGAGTAGATTGCTCACTAAAGCAGTTTCTGATGTGGGCTCATCCTTGGAAATGCATCTGAGTAATGATTTGCTGTGTGCAGGATTGGATTCTTCTGGTTGTGACCTGAGAGAAGATGCCAGTACTATGAATGCTTTCAAGCTGTGTGTGGCTCGGGGCATAAAGGACAAGCGGCTACTACCTGCCATCTGTTCTCTTTGGTTCCAAGAGAGAATCCTATGATGAATTCCTGCAGTACTCCTGCTAAGTAACTAATTCAGTTCTTAGCTCACACAGCTAGATGTGGGTAGAATTTATTGGTCCCCTGAGGTTCTTTTTTTGCCTTTCAGAGAAGCATTTGGGCCAGGTGGAAAGCCAGTCATGTTGGGTTGAATCATTTCGCTTCATTATGTGTCCACTGCCAAATGCTTATTGCGTTTGGACAAAGGCTGCTTCCTTGTTTCCATTATGCGAGGAAACCCTTCCCAAAAGGCGTAAGAAATTTTCAGGCTTGATGTACAGAAAATCCAGGGAAGTGTCAGCCTAAAAGAGCAAGTATTCCATGAAACAGGAATGCGGTTTGACATATCAGGTGGTCTCAGACATCCGAATGGGGTACACAGGCCGTAGTAATGCAGGCAGGTAACTGCACAGATCATGCAGTTTATACAGGCTATGATAACCACCTGAAGGCTAATTTGCAGTGACTTGTAATGTGTGCATATTTTTACAGCGATTCTGCTTTGCCTGAAATCATTTACTTGGAGCTAGGAAAGTTTTAATTACTCTGTTGACTGTGTGAGTTCCATCTGAAGGTAGACAATCCTTTATTAGATGCCTTTCCATTAGAAGCAGCTGTATTTGTGCATGTTTATCCTGTATACTGGGGGCTTGTCGGCACAGTTCTGTTCAGGAGAAGCTGCAGATTCGACTGTTAGGGTTGGGGTTTTTCTACTAGAATAAAGACTCCTCAGAAAATAGCATGTTTTGAATAGGCAGCCCTAGAGCTATAGATCTTGCAGCTGAGTGCAGATGTTAATTATTAGTCGGTTAACCTCAAATTTCTCTGGAACAAAAATGTAAACCTGGTCACATGGCCGGCCGCTGGAGTGATTTCTCTCCTCAGTCCTTGTTAAAGTTTTCTTAACTACAGTCTAAGTACATTTGCATTCTTTCGCATGCCTGGCTCCGGACTGGAGTGGGTGTGCCCCAGATCCTGGACTGGGATAGCACAGTGAGGTTGCCTTTGTTTCTCCATTTGTAAAGCGTGCCGTGTTATGCCTGTTTATCCTGTAAAATAAATAACCGGAGCTTGGCCGGCACGTATCTTGGTTTAACAAAACCTGGCATCTTCTTAACGAACAGGCAGAAATGCCAGTTTGCCCATTCAGTAGCCCGTGTCCTAACCACTCCAGTTATATTAACTTGGCTATACTTGCTCTGCTTTTGGTGACGCTCGGTTTGCTTTACACCTTGGGTTAATTAGTTCAGATGTACTACTGCAACCAGCTGCACTCACCGTTTTCATCCCTTAATACTCTTGCTGAAGTTGATGCGTGCGGGTGCAGAACACGCACTAGTGCCATAAAACTGGTTTTAGATTAAAGTTCCTGAGGAATCTGGTACGTTATTTGTTCCAGCCGCAATGTGATTCATCTGGTTACATCCCTTAAGAGGGCTGGGATTACGTGAGAAAGCAGAGATCCACAATAAAGGATCATGCGTGTAGTAACTGAACCGCATGCGGTTTGTAGCATGCCAGCTTCACTTCTTGGCCTGGTCTGACTTGGTTGAGATTAACTAGTGTGGTAGATGTGAACTTAATGTCATTAGTTTGTCTCACAAGCAACACATAGGGAGGGGCTAGTGTCACACTAGCAAAACATACATGTCATGCATGATGTCATTCATGGTTGCTTAGTTGTGTATGTTATAGTATGCTGTTGCTTTCCTATAGGAATTCTGTGGCTTACCAGCAACCCTGAACTTCAGTAAATTGATGCTTTCAGCTTGAACACGTCTAGCTTTTATTGATACCAAACTCTTCCCTCTTGCTGTTAATTGGCTTGCTTCTTTGTGTACAAACAGTAAATCATCAGAGGCTACTCAGAGAAAGACAGGCTTATGGAGCCTCAGAAGTACCAGCAGAAATCCTGGTAAGAAGGATTCACGGTCCTTTTTGTTTCCCAAGGGAAACAGCAAATTGCTTTAGGTGGTGTTCTAGCTCACCAGGGCCTGTCACGTGGCATCTACCTGGCCAGCTCAAACTGTTTTTTTGCCTTTGTAGATTCGTAGAATGAGCTGGCTTGAAAGGGACCTGTAATAGTCACCTAGTCCAACCCCCTTTCAATATTCGACCTTCAGAGTAGCTAAATTTGAAGTAGTCTCATCATCTACTGATCATCTGTAGGAGGTCTGTAGCCCCTGTTTGTCAATGCCACGTGTAAATTCTTTGTTAAAAGAACGTCAGGGTTATAGTCACTGAAAAGTGTGAAGAGATGCCAGAAATCTTGTCCCTTGTGTGAAGGCATTACGATAATTTTCAGTAATGTGATCAAATGCTACTTTCTCACATTCTCTCCAGCAATTAGCACATGGTGCTTAGTGACTTTTTATCCAATTACTCAGCGGGTAGGCATCGTCTTATTTCTCATCCACAGTCACAAACTTAAGCCAGATATAGCTCTCAATTTGAGAGGATTTTGGGGGTCTATTTTGTAATACTGCTGTATTTATAGTCTTCGGTGAAGACACCTGCCCGTTGGAGCAGAGGTAGTGTTGTTATCTCGTATGTGGAGAGCTGCAATTCCAAAATGAAGATATAATACATTCTTTTAACTTTACAAGGGTTTCAACCTGAAGGTATTACGGTTTCAGTTTTTATAAGCATACCGTGCTTAGTAGTTTAATTAAGCATACAAATACATAGCAGTTCTCTAAATTAATTGTAGCTGTGTCACCGTAAAGAAAGGCCCCCTCTGCCTCTTTTACCTATGACTTACTGAGCATCACAAGAGCAATTCTGAGTGAAAGGTAGGAAAGGTTATCTGTTTTCTAGAATGCTGTTCGTCTGCCTCGCTGATGAATCTCTCTGTGCGGTGGTGACTGCTTGATCAGCATAAATTTCTAATGACTGTGACAAACGCGGGCTGCATTGTGCAGGTAGCTCGTTCAGCATGTGGTTCTGACTCACTTGCAGATTCCAGGTCTTTCCTGTGTATCAGGTGAAATACTATTGTGTGAAAGAATCGCTGTCAGTTGCACAGCTAAACCTTTATCTGATTCTTAGGCACCAAAGGCTTAGTACTTAGGAAGTACTTCCTCACAGAAAGGACAGTTAGACTTTGGAATGGACTGCCCAGGGAGGCGGTGGAGTCCCCATTCCTGAAGGTGTTTAAGGACAGACTGAATGTAGCACTTAGTGCCACGGTCTAGCTGTTGTGGTGATGCAGGGAACTTGTAAAACATAGTATCCTGACTCTTAAAAGAGCAGGAAATGTCATAAAATCATTATCAGAAAGCTGCAGGTGATCAGAAAATGTGTATGGGTAGTGAAAATTAAACAACCTTCTTCACAACAATCGGTGTTGGAAGGAGCCTGTCACTTTTCTGTCACTTTTGATAGTGTTCTGCTCTTGATCTTGAAATCTCAAGGTCAGACATGAGGAATTCTTTTGTGGGAAGGCTGGTTAAAAGCTAATAAAGCATGATGCTTGCTATTAAAGCATCGCTGCTGCCCTTGGTTTGAGAGAAGGATGAGTGGGGATAGAGCGGATTCAGGTCTGAACAGAGCACGAAGGAGCCTGGTATTAAGTAGTCCCTCTGAGCATTTGTTGGATGAGTTTAAAATGTGAAGCTAGACTGTGAATTGCTTCTTTCTTCCCATGCTCTTTTTATTTATTTCTGAGGGAAAGCTTTTGTTTTCAGTGCATACACCTGGAGCTGTGCTGTGCATGGAATTTCAGCAATTCAAAACTGAGTAGCTACTGAGGTGACCCTGTAAGATAAAGTGTCAGGACTGGGCAATCAGCATCAGCTTCTGAATAACACTCGAAAACATTTCTTCAAGAACACAGCCATTGCTATAAATACCTTGTTTTGGCAAGTGAAGTAGCTAGTCTACACAGTCTTTACAACCACTCTGTAGGTTATTGAATAAATACCAGACAGCCACGTGAAAAGTTCTGTAGGAGGCATGTGGTTTGGGATACATGCTTTCTGTAAAGTGCTCAAATGTGTACATTTTTGTGCTGTAGCACCGAGGCACAAAAAGATCTGGCTGTTCTGATTATGTGAAGAGCTGGAGCAGTGTGTATGTTATCAGTTAACGATGGTAACAAGCCCAAGATAAGAGTCCTACAAAGACTGGGCATTCTTTGCAGAAGGCAAGGCTAGAGCAGGCTGAAAGCCATGAAACCCTTCAAGTGCTGCCAAGAGACAACAAACTTTACAGAAGATGAAAAGAGGGGGGGAAGGGATGCCTGATTCAAGATGAGGAAGCGAAGTAGCTTGTCACAAAAGAAACAGAAATAGGAAGTAAGATCCTTCATAGTATTGCAAAATGTGCAGAATAAAATAGCAGCACCAGCTGTGTTACTGACAGAGCCTTCATTCACGTATTTTGTAATAAATAGAGTAAGGGAAGCGGCATCACACTTCAACAAAGGCTGGGCCTGCGTTTAGCATCATCTCTGGACTTCAGTGAATGATCAGGTGTTTGTTTACCTGGAAAGGGCAGGTAAAAAGTCAACCTGTTTGATTTTAACCACATCTGAGGGTGTAGTGGAGAGTTGAGGTCTGTATTCACAGAAGAAGTTAAAAAAGCTAAAAGCCAGATTCTTTTGCAGTACCCTAAATCTGTGGGAGGAGACCAAGCTGGAGAAGAGCTAGTTTCATTTACTTTTGGTTTTAAGGTCATCTTTTCTTATGTGGGAATTACCCTCCCATGACTTTTGACAAGCAAACAGGCTCTCTAATACTTTGGTGAACAAAATGAAACTAGAGAAATAACATCACTGTAGCATGATTTCTGTATGCCAGGCTCTTTCAGTGTAAAGGAGGAGCCCATCTTTAATCAGAACTTTAAAATAGGTGCAAAATACTGCAATCTGCATTGTATCTTCCCAGTGCTGCCATTGATTCAGCTATTTAAAGCAGTTACTTTTTCAATTGCACAGTACCTCTCAAGAGTTAATCTTGAACGGCTATGAAAGATAAGCATAAGGATTACCAAACAACTCAAACTGGAGTGAAGAGGTTAAAATCACCTGAAAGAAAAGAGGGTGGTAAAACAGTTTGTACAATGAAAGGTATTTTGTGATGAAAAAGTTGTTTGTCTTGTGTAGCTGGCTGGAGGATCCCATCGTGAGAATCCTTGGGGAAGAGATTTGAGGTGTGTGCCACCTCAGTGCATGGCACGCTTTTAAAAAGCTTCAGGGGATGAGAGTGTTCTGTCGCTCTGTTTGCTTTAGCTTTCTCCCCTCCCTTTGGAGATGTCGAACATTCTGCACCTTCGTGCACAGCCTTTATGGGGGGACCCTTGGGCCGGTGTTTTTCAGTAGCTTTCTTGAAAGGGCAGTACTTCCTCCCACATCATTTGATTGTTAGAACAACGAACGGACAGTGTTTATATTATTTAATGCACCTTGCGGTAGTGTGACATTTATGGAAGGTTGTGGTTGAAGCTGTTAATGTTGCACTGAAAGGTCTCCTTACGCCGGGGACCGGGGCTGTGTGCTGCTGCTCATTAATATGAGTAGGCTGAAATTTCTGCCCTGACTCATGTTTTAAAGCAGCCTCTTGAACCTCTAACACCCTTTGAAATCTTGTAGTGAAGTTGGCTTACGAGGCAGCAGGTATAAATCAAACCTAACAGCAGACTTGCTTTGTTTTGTTACTCCAGCAGTTTGTAACCTCTAGAGGTTGACATCCAGGGGATCCTTTCTGTTCACTGGGCTGTGCTGGTTTAGTCTTAGCCAAGGGCCAAATTCCCACCCAGCTGCTTGTTTGCACCTACCCTCCTCTTTGTTGAGGCAGGGGGATAAAACAGGAAAAACAGAAACAGTGAAACAATAGCTTGAGATAACGAGGGAAATTGCTTTCTAATTACCACTGCTGCAAAACACTCTGCTTGGGGAAAAGGAACGAGTTTACTGCCAATTAAAATAGAATCAGGTAGTGGGCAACAGTCTCAGACACGAAAGCAGCACACCTTTCCTCCCCTCGCTCCCAGACTCAGCGTCATTCCTTTGCTCCGCACTCCCCAGATCATATTCCCTACCCCTGCCCTGCGAGCTCACACCCAGGGAGGCAGGGGCTTGCAGTCAGTACATGGCCATCACTCTGCTGCTCCTTCTTCCTCAGTTCTTTCCACGGACTGAAGTTCCTTCAGGAATATCCGCGCGCTTCACTGTGGGGTCTCCTGTGGGCTGCAGGGGATGTCTGGGGAGCCCGCACTGGTGCAGATGAGCTGCAGGGGGTATCTGCAGTGCCACGGAGCTGTTACTTCTCTTTTCTCCACTGACTGTGCTGTTCCCTTTCTTAAACACACATTCCCAGAGGTGCCCCCAGCTTGACTGCGGGGCTCAGCTGTGCTCTGCGGTGGGTCTGTTGGAGCCAGCTGTGGCCCACACAGGGCAGAACCTGGCCAGCAGCTGCTGCAGTGTTAGCAAGACATTAAGAACCCAGTTCCTTTTCTGGGGTGTAAACATCTGTTCCCTGGTATTGCTGTCGCACACCTATAGCCCTTTCAAAAGCTCGTAGAGGAATTTAAAGGGAAGTACTTCCTAAGTAGTTTTCTTACTGTCCAGAAATGTAAGCTTAGGACATACAACAGTCTTAAAAACCTTATGTAATGAAATAGAAGGGGGAGAAGGGGGGTGATAAGGAGTGTCAGTTGTCACAAATCTGCTCACGGGTGCCCTAATAACAGCGTGTCCTCTAGCTTTCATCACTGAGAGGAACAGGCTGACGTGACAGTTGCCTGTGAGTGGGGGACCTGATGCAAACGCAAAGGAATAGCATAGAAGAACTCTGACAAGTATTCACGGAATTAGAAAGGGGAAGAGAAAACAAACAGAATGTGGGGTCATTTACTTGGTAATGTAAACTCATCTGACTCCCAGAGAGGGGATACTCGGCAGCACAGAGTTTCTCTGGGCTTGCCCAGGCTTGGTGGTGTTAAGGAATTTGCACTAGTCAACATTTCTAACAAGTGTCTGTGGCAGATAGTACTGATGAAAGCACTGTTAACCTGGTCACAATTAAGGTCAGGGGTTTCGCCTGCATTTTAGAGTGACAAATACTCTGTGGCACTAATTTATGGTGCCTTTTCTTCTAATTAATTATCTAGCTGACAGAAACAAAACTCAATGAAAATGTTTCGGCTGATTTTGTCTGACACAGAAGAAAGAGGGAGACTGTGCCTGGCACACACACTCGTTACGGTATTTAATAGGCAGGTACCTCGCACAGAGGTGAAGTTCCAGTTCAGTTACCAACCAGCAAAACTTTGTCTCCTTTGAGTACGTGTGTCCCAATTTCCATTTCCACGTGGCGCGTGGGGCTTCCGTCAAGAAGAACTAACGAGACAGACGGGAGAAGGCGTGTAGCAGTAACGGTCTTTAATGAGAACTAGTCGAATGAAATGGAAACCAAGGGCTGTGTGACTGCTCTGCTCTGCCTTTTTATTTCCGACTTGCTTTTTCATCTTTCGCAGGATGTGGCAAAGCACTGGCACTTTTCAATACGCTCTTTTCTATTCGGATGTACTTTGGTCAGTGTGGTCTAGTACAGTCTGCCTCTGGTGCATTCATGCGGTTGCTTTTCTTGACCGGAATAGCAACTTGGCCCGTGCTGCCAGCCTGTGCATGCCAAGAGTCTGGTATGATACCCGGAATCTGTAGCTGGGGCCAGCTGCATTTTCCTCATTCATACATTTTAGTTCTTTTTAGCTGGCATCCTGGTGATTTCAAACGCTCTTTATAGAAACATTACTGATGCTGTCCAGCTGACACCATGAGAAATCTGTCAATAGAGGAAGGAGCAGTACTATTCCATAACGCGGTCCGTTCTGTAGAGAGATGTCAGTCAGCGATAGCTAACCACCGTGCCTGTGTCTGCTTGTTTCTACTACGAACATAGTGTTGCCATCTCTCATAACTCAGAATTGTGCAGAATTGCTTGTACGTAGCTCATCCTTGTTATCTGAGGTGCTGAACCACTTTGCTCTTCCTTACTTCATGTGGAGCCTTGTACCCTTCAATTAGTTTCTGCATCTCCAGACTTTGAAGTTGTAGTTCGCTGGTGTAACAGTACGGTTCATGCATTACGTCTTTACACGCCGGTGATGGCTACAGATAGGTCAGAGCTGTTCCTTCCTGTTGGTGTCCCTTTGGTTGTGGTTGGGGCAGCGGCCTCCTCCTGGCTGGTAGCCTGCGATCACCACCACTCCCAGCATTATGTAGTGTTCTTTTTGCTGGAGATGTCATGTACCACTTGTGTGTAGAATGGTTGTGATGCATGAGCACGGTAGCTCCGTGATGAGGATACAGTGTGAACCATCTTCATGGCCTGTCCCATCTGAAAACTCTGGGAGCCGCTTCCAGATGTCCAGTGTTGCATCAGGAAATTCGGAGGAGAGTCAGAATGATTTCCTGTGACTTTGCTGCAGTGTTTGCTGTCAAGCACCACTTCCATTGATTCTACACTTGTAAAGAAGCTGATTAATAGATGTAAAAATAGCATCTGCTGGTCACTGGAAGCAGTTGCTGTAGCAGTCACTGTTGTAGGGGTGCAAGCTTGCCTCTGTCTGTATCTGGAAAGAAGCAAATACAGGACTGACACATTTAAAGCATACAGCTTAAACTTAAGCCAAGTTTTTAACTCACATGAATGGATGAGTCTGTGTGACCCGAGATCCTCAGCAGGTAGAGCTGTTTTCCAGTGGATCCTTTCCAGCAGAGCCACAAGAAGAGTTTGTAATGGCTTAGTGCACACCATGCTTGCAATTACTGGAGTGATACTCAACATCAGGACATTTGGTGCAGTTTGATGCAAAATGATGGCAACAAATGACTCTGTAGCAGGGTACGCCTTGTAGTAACGTGGATTGTAAAGAGAAATAGCAGTGTAAACGAGTATCATGGTAAACGAGTCAACACTAACAAGGATCAAAGTGAGGAGCTGTGTAAAGCCATGTCACTTGACAGCTGGCTGCTCTAATAGGAGCCTTAGATCAACAGAGGCTTGTTAGCTTGCTTGGCAGCACTGAAAGCAAAAAGCAGCTCCGTGTGTTTGTACAGTTTGCCTGGAGTTAGGTGGCGCTTTGACTCTTTGGTCACTTGAAAGCAGGTGGTTTTCATGGCTTTTTTTGCACAGAAAGGGGACGGAGGGAAATAGAAGGAAGCTTTCCTCATACATGGGCCTTTTTTATTGTTCACTAATGAAGTGGCGTTTCAGTTCCTCAAGAACTGTTGAACAGCTGCGATAAAAGGGGATGTAATGTTTTCTAGATTTAAGAGGAATCAGGTGCCAGCTATAAAAACACTATTAATTGATCATCTTCTGCAGCTTGAAAGAAACCTGAATGTAAGGCCAGGAAGTTTAGACTGTCTCCCTGTTCTTTTTACTCTGGTGCTTTGCAGTCTTGTTTTCTGGTGGAACATAAGTGAAGTATAACTCTGAAGATTCGGGCAACCACAAAAGCAAAGGTACTTTTTAAAGTGTTATCCAAGAAAGGAAGAGCTCACAGGTATTAGTGTAAAAAACAAACCCAGCCGACAAGTTGTAGGTAGCAAACACCTGAATTTATGAAGTTTGTGTGGAGCTACGCCGGTGTGTTTGCCTGAAATTCTTAGTCTGTAACTCCACTACCCACTTCTTTTTGAGATGGATTGGTTTGTTCATTTGTTTTTCAAAACTTCAGTGGACATTCACACCAGGAAGGGACCTCAGAGACCATCTAGTTCCAACCCCCTGCCGTGGGCAGGGACACCTCTCACTAGACCAGGTTACCTAGATCCCAATACAACCATGAACAAACACTCAGGCTTGTTTGTGCCTGGGTACAGCGAGTGAATTACCTGCTCCCACCGTGCAGATCGATACCCTTTCAGTTCCCATGCTGCTGATAAATTACTTCTGCCTTTCTGGGAGGGGACAGAGGGTCTGTTACTGTTCTTTACTTTGCCATTTAAAAAAGCCCTCTGGTTCATAGCTTCTTTTTGTTACTTCCTCCTCTTCTTAGTGTATTTTATTTTAAGTACCTAACGCACAAGTAAGAAATTTCTTCTGAAGTTATGTAAAAGCATGAGCAGGATTTGGCCTGCACGATAACCTCAGCATCACGAATGCACGATAGGGCTGTGTTTTAATATTGCTGAAGAGACTGGTTGAGGGCAGAGTGCAATTAACCTTGCAAAATGGACTTGTGCTACCATCCTTTGAGCAGTTTCTTCTGCTGGGAGGCGTGATGTGAAGGTCTGATAAATATTTGAAGAAAAAAGCATACCTCTGAGCCCAAGTAAAACAGAAATGCTGCTCTGTTTATGGTATCGGGAGGCGCTGCATTTCACGGGTGTAAGGACTCACAGACTGCCCCGATTCTGTTCTTCCTGCGCTCTAATGGACTTGGAGCTCTCTCCGCTGTGTGGCCACAGTGCACTGGTGTAGGTATGACTGAGCGTAAATCGTTCAGACAGGGTTCACCTGCTGCAAAACAATTTCAGCTTGACAGAATGGAAGTTTGGAAGCCTTTTTTCGTTGTTGTTGTGGGCTACTGGATTTGCGCTCTGTCTTTGCAATATTTATCTCGTGGTTGATGAAAGCACTGCCTTTAGAGGCGGTTTTGCTGTCTTTGTGGAAGGAGTTTATCCAAACAAAACGCAAGGCTATGTACTTTGCCTGTCATTACAGTACAGCGGGGGTTAGTCAGCAGCGTGTCTTACAGCATCTTTCTGTGAAACCTACTTGGTGACCACTGAGAAGTCATGAATGGTTTGGGGGGCTGGAAGGGTGATGAGCAAGATGTCTATGTTACTTTCAGCAGCAAATCCAGGCTCTCTCACATTGTGGTAAGGAAGGAACGGGTAACAGAGGGTACAGCTGACACTAGGCTTTGACCCGTCACCGTACTTATACTTACTGCCTTGGCCAAAGCAGAAGCTCGGGCTCCAGCCATGGTCTAGGGCAGTGGGTCTTACAGTGTGCTCTTTCACTGTGCTCTTACTGCAGGCTCATGAAAGCGAGTGCTGAGAAGTAAGCATGTTGGTAGAAGACTGGTGATCTGCACATGCAGAGAAACCCTGCAGGGATCCATAGATTTAAAATGTTAAAATCACTCGCTTTTTCTCCAAGTCCTAGTTTATGCCTTAACAGCCACGATATTGAATGGCCCTGTAGAGGTGCTGGGTGTTTTGAGAGGCTATGTGCTCATTCCAGTGAGGAATGGCACTGATGCTGCCAAACTTCCACAAAGATTGAGACACGGTTAACCATCCGACACTGACTCAGTATGCAAAATTATTCTCAGAGAGGTGCTGTATTATGACTACAAAGGAAATCTGCTGTCAAACTAGCGTAGACCTGTGTATGTCATGTAACCACCTCTGTTCTGCATTGCTTTTGTCAATGATTGAGAGGAGAGAACTGCTCTAAATTGGTACCTTTTGTTTGAAAAACACCCAAGCTTGTTTCATAAACGTATCGCTGTCTGCAGAACCTGGGAATAACCTGACAAAAAGATGCAGTCGTCAAACAATAAATGTTTACCTTTTCTTTCCAGGTCAGAAGACTTGTCTCCATCTACACGGTGTCTTTCCTTACCTCTATGTACCGTACGATGGTTTTGGACAGCACCCAGAACACTATCTGCGTCAAGTGGCATTCAGCATTGACAGAGCGCTTAATGTGGCTTTAGGCAACCCATCCTCTACTGCTCAGCATGTGTTCAAAGTGTCATTAGTATCTGGGACGTAAGTATCACCTCTTCGGATCCGGGTTATTCATCTGGAAATGTATTTGCAGTTTACTGTGTAGAAGCACTGAGGGTGAGCATGGGTTTCCCTCCGTGTGTGTCCTCATGCAGACCTGTATGACTACTTAGCAACTTCTCACCGGCTCTGTCTTCACCATAAACAACAGGGTTTTCCTTGCTAAATGATGAGATGCTAAATGTGCACGTGTTTAACCGTGCTAAGGCTGGCCGTCTTACTGCAGTCCTTGTGCGTTCTGTTGAGGTTGCATTTGATTTCGGACTGTAATCCCTCTTACTGTTGAATATTTCTTTGGACTAAGCTGGAAGGCATCCCAGTCATATTTTAAATTTTTTTTAAAAGCAGATTGAGTTTGGTTTTAGATGCAACAGTTAAATGCTGCTGACTTTGGTGATGATTACTGTAAATGTAGATTCCTTGCCTTCACCCAGCGTGTTGCATTACAGCCTGTTTCCTTAACATGCTGTTTTACAAGCCCGTTACAGATGAGAATGCTAGATGCTGACAAGTCAGGAATTGAGTCAAGGAAGATCAGAATTCGTGCTGCCCATCGAACCTCCGTTTAGTCCGACGTATTCATTACGCTATGTACTCCTTTAATTGCATTCTCAGATCCTATTTTCTTGAGCATTCATGGCTCATTTAGTGCAGGAGATGATTAGGAATCATCAGAGAAGGGCAGCACTCCTTCTAAGCGGTTCTCATTATTTGGTTATTTATATTACACAGCCAGTATTTACTGACACACACCTGATCTGCAGAATTAGTGTCCTTAAGGACTTTGTTACAGCATTAGCAGAACGGCTGGGTGCTGCTGTTGAAGCAGTCCAGCCCTAATAAATGAACTACGTGTGCTGTTCTGATGGCGTGCCATCGTGGAGTTCACGTGTGGAGCAGTGCCTTCTAATTTGTCTTTCCCTTAGCTACCCAGACATGCATAAGCCTCCGCTTTTTATGAAGTAACACCGTTCTCTCCTGTGGTCTGACGTGGGGAGTTCTCATTCTCCTGGATAGGCAGTTTCTCTCCTGCTTTGTTTCCCGTGGTTTTTAATACTCTTCCTAGTAAATGTGATTGAATAAATGCTGCAGAATAACATGCTGACTTCTGGACCTTCTTCCTCTCCAGGCCTTTTTACGGTTACCATGAAAAGGAGAGGCAGTTTATGAAGATCTATCTGTATAATCCTGCCATGGTAAAAAGGTAGGGATGTGCTGATACAAAGTTCTGGCTGATGTCCTTATGTTTTGAATTAATAAGTCAACTTAGAAGCAAGTGAACAGAGTAAGAGCAACAGAATTACTGTCCAGAGTTCTCAAAGCACATGAGAAAATCCTGAGCACATTCATAGTCTTTTAAAGTCAGTAGCATGTTAGGAATGCAAACTCCTCATTTCCTTGCTTTTAGGTGTTTTCAGTGTAATTCTTGAACACTTGGCAACAGGTTACTTTTCTTGTAGCTCTTAAGGAAAACACTGCCACATGAAGTGAACTTGGGTTTTGGAAGTCTTTTAATCCCAACACCCATTATGACTTTTAAAATACACTTGGAAGATAGGATAGGTTTTGAATTCAGTCTCACTGTCCAGTAGTTGCAGTGGCAGTCAGAAGCATCACCTGGAATCAGTAGTTAATGATGATATGCTAGGGTTGTCTGGTTTTTGTCTGGGCTAGTGTATGCTCTGAATTTCCTGTGTCAGTGCAATCTTACACACGTGTGTGACGTGGCAGTAGTTTCAAACGTCATAGCTTCTCATGTTGGAATAGTTATTTTACTTAAACACTGACATTTCCCTGAAATGACTCCTTTAATTTGTATAAATGTGTGTGAATTTCTGTGTGGAAGTTTGTTGCACTGAGAGAAATGGTCAGTGCTTTTCTTTGAATGATAGGTAAGTCCTGTTCTGTGCAGATGAATTTTATCACCAGTCTATAGTTGTAGAAATACCTGCAGTTGGTTTCTAAGGTGTAGATGTTTAGAAGGGCAGATTTGTCTGCCTCTGGGAAGCTGCTGAGATACTTCTCCCTTGTATAGGGTTTGTAACTTTAAAACTATAAATAACTCCTTCATAGCTGTGTGAAGGAGAACTAGAGAGGCTTTCAAAGTTGCTGCTAGTCTGTAGACATAAGCTGTCACAGTTACTCTGTGGGAAGATGTCCTTGTATCAGTTGCAGGAATAGTACACAGTGTGATGTTCTGTCTGAGATACTTTTAGCTGGAGGATTCACAGCTCCTTTGTAGCAGAACACATAAACCGTTATTAGCTGAGGTCAGTTTTGTGGGTCTCTTAGTGAGAATGCAATCTTAAGTTAGAAATACAACTAGGGCAAAATTACCTAAGCTTAAGTATCTTATGTTTTGATAAAATGGAATCTACATATTACTGTGTGGGAATGCTTTTTGTTAATGCTCTGCTTTGTCTGTAATTTTAGAGTATGTGAGCTTCTGCAAGGTGGAGCCATAATGAACAAATCTTACCAGCCTCACGAAGCCCATATTCCCTACCTCCTGCAACTCTTTATAGACTACAACTTGTACGGAATGAATTTAATCAATCTGGCTGCTGTCAAATTCAGAAAAGCAAGGAGAAAAAGTAAGGTGTTTATTTCTTAAGGCCAAATAATAGTTTCAAAGGCTAGACACTACTGTTTGGAACAAACCTCCACTGAATGTCAGGCTTTGCCAGAGGTTTTGGCCGGACGGCTGTCAGGTGGCGTGCCCCTCTAGCTTCCTTTCTGTGCTACGATTCTGTGTGCGCTACTTGTCATTTCCCCTTGTTGAGCCCGTGCTGAGGCACACTGAGGGGTGTTCTCGTCCTGAAATGGCATGGTGTATGTCTGTCAGCTGTGCCGCTGTGACCACATGCTTTTCAAGTTAGAAGCGTTGATGTTCAGTCGAAGAATTTACTTGAAACACAGCATACGAATTCCATTGCTTTAGGTTTTTGATGTTTGAGCCCTGTATCAATTACAGTTCTCTTTTCTTCACAGCATTCTAGCTGATCATTATGCACTGCTGACTGATAGTGGTTTTAATTACACCACTTGTGTTTGTGGTAAAGTCATTTACTCTGAGGTGATATCTGAATTAAGAATGTCTGAGGAGAGGAGGCATTTTAGAACTTCGTGTTAACGGATCCGTTGGGCTTTTTGTACGACGCACGGTTACCCGGTGTTTGGGAAAAGCATCCGCGGTGTTCTCTGAGTCTCGAGTATAAAAGGGAGATGATGGCAGCGTCATGTCTCTGGTGCTTAACATTTAGAGAAATAAGTGTTGTTGGTTTCAATCGTGATTGTTCCTACAGCTAAAGCCAGAACTGGAAAGAATAGTGAAGCGTCTGTCTGTAAAAACTACGAGTAAGAATCGTGTTGACTTTTCCCCCCCATTATTTCTATGTGTGCATCCTCAGGCAGCTGTCAGGCAGTGCCTTGGGTTTCGTAACTGACTTATCTAAAGGAAACCACTCTTTTCATGCTCAACAGCAGGCCACGCTTTCTGCTGGTGTCAAAAGGGTAGGAGAAAAAAGCTCAGCAGCAGGCAGTGCATCCTCACTGTCTTCAGTCGTGAGCAGGTACAGTCGGGTGCCTTTAGTCCTCAGTCCCTGAAAGCAGCCTTCTGGAGCCCTGCGATGTGGTTTTATCAGCTAGTGGCTCCCAGTTTTTCTGTAGCTCTTTTCCCTCTCTCTGGCAGATGATGAGTGAAAGACATAAACTGCTTTCTTCATCATTAACAAAAAGAGACTCAGGACTTGAATGGGAAGAAAAGGTTAAGAGGGGAGCAGGGTCTGAGGCCATTCTGTCAGGGGAGAACCCAATAGAATGAAACCAAGAAAATGACAGACTGCCTTGTCCTGGCTTGATCAGATAATTGCAGCAGTGCTCCTGGCAAGGTTCACGCTGCTTTGCATGGCTCTGCATCACACGTACATACGAAGCTTGTCTCAGTCTGTTGCAGTCTGCAGATGCAGCATCGCTGTCTGTTACGCCACGCACGGCAGCTGAGCAGCAAATGGCTTGTCCCTAGTGCAGTCTCATAGGACCATGAGGAGGCTGGTCCTCCCACAGCAGCCCAGACAAGCACCATCCTTTCGAAGCTCAGACCTGTTGGGGTGGTGTAGAAGGCACAGCCTCTGCCTTATGCCCGAGTGCAGCACGGTTGGTCTGGACCATACTTAATCAATTACACAATCAATTCTAGAATAAGAATTAGTCTGCTGAAGATTTCCATACTGAAGGCCTCTGACAGGCGAATTGTGCTATCAGTGTGTCTTTAAGGAATGGAAAAGCAGGAGCTGTTGCAGTTGTATTTTCAAATACAGAAAGCCTGCTCGTGTGTCACACACAAATACCTGAGGCAATTCAAGGTTCCAGCTGCTCTTGGAGGTGGGAGGCTTGAGTTATTTTTAAGATCATCTCCCATTCCACCTCCCCTCAACTCCATTTGTGGGCTTTTTGTTTCTGGTGTCACATCCTGTGTGTATTGTCCCTCCTTCTGCTCAAGAGTGAAGGTTCAGGAGGAGACCACAAAGGGGGTGGTAAATCTTCAGAGGGGACCTCCCCAGCATGTTTCTGGATCACACTTCCTCACACTGAGACCTCCAAGCAGACTTACATGGTGTTTTCTTTATTTGTAGGTAGACAACATCTGCCTTTGTTGCAGCTGTCCACCTAATGCTGCTCTCACTGCGTCTGCAATACCTTGTGTGTTCTCTTTAATTTCCCAGATAAGAAAGAGGACGAGTGTGAAGTAGAATTCAGTTTTTAATTTGGCTTCTCATTTTCACTGGGATCTGACCTGTGGGCCCAGACCCCTGGGAATTCCCATAAAGTCAGCGTGTGGAGCATATGTTTTTCTTTAGATGTGTATGTACACACAGGAAAGAAATGTTTAGTAGCTGAAGTGAGCACAGACACTTTTGCAGACGGAATCTCACAGTGCGATTTCTTTCTTGAGGGGGATTTGGACTGGTACTGTTAAGTGCAGTTAGACGCACTCGTAATTGTACTTACATGATATGTGTGCTGTGCATTGCCATGTAAACGAGTTAATTTCTTGTGATGTTACTTCTTGCAGGTGATGGATCAGGTGTGAGTAAACACCTTAGGATTCACTTCACACAAAATTCAAACAGTGCATCTTTTACTGAATGGGAAGAGGATGAAATACCAAGGTCAGCATGCTAAGTGTTGTGTAGCGTACGCTGTTTTCTTGCATAGGCTGTCATGGGTCCAAGGACCCTTCTGTGTTTTATGTGGTACAAAAACTTAGCAAAAACTCCAGCAACACAGATGGTTGTTCCTCACTTTATGTCGGTTTGGTCATCTAATGTTTTAGCTCTATGGTTATAAAGGTCGTGGTTGGCAGATAGCAGTAGGGATGGATATGTGTAGCACCTGCAGATTGTTGGAGGATGTCTGCTGATGAAAGCTGAGCAAGGTCAACAGTGGCAGAGAATACTTACACCTCAGTTCACGGGCGCTGTTTTTGTGATCACTCCTAACTAACATTGGCAGATGCTGTCAGGGTACCCCAGTTTGCCCATTCCAGATAGTGGCTACATAAATAACTCAGCCTGGAATTTCCGTATTTGTTCCCATCTTCTTTATTTCCTTTTTCCCTAGACATTTCCTAGTCTGCAGCTAGGAGTTTGTGACAGCTGTAAGAATCAGAGAATCCTTAGGGATGGGAAGGGACCTGGAAAGATCATCCAGTCCAGTCCCCCTGCCACAGCAGGATCACCCAGACCAAGTGGCACAGGAACACAGCCAGGTGGGGCTGGAACGTCTCCAGAGAAGGAGACTCCACAACCTCCCTGGGCAGCCTGGTCCAGTGCTCTGGGACCCTCCCTGGGAAGAAGGTCCTGCTGAGATTTAGATGGAACCTTCTCTGTTCCAGCTGACACCCAGTGCCCCTTGTCCTATCCCCAGATGGCCTTGAGCAGAGCCTGGCTCCATCCTCCTGACACCCACCCCTCACATCTTTAGAGAAAGAAATGAGGTCCCCCCTCAGCCTGGACACCTTCCAGCAGCTCTGTGTCCTTCTGGAACTGAGGGGCCCTGAGCTGGACACAGTACTCCAGATGTGGTCTCCCTAGTGCAGAATAGAGGGGGAGAAGAACCTCTCTCGATCTGCTAACCACCCCCCTTCTGATCCCCCCAGAATGCTGTTGACCCTCTTGACCACCAGAGCCCATTGCTGACTCAGAGTCATCCTGCTGGCCAGTTGGACCCCCAGGTCATATTATATATCTATCCGAGGAAACTCTTCAAATTGTTTTCTAAAGCAGTTGTGACTCAGAACGTTGCCACGCTCTTCATTCTTGCAGCCTGCAGCATTCCTCAGCCAAGCTGCTACCTCCACCCCCTCAAGGGGAAGAAACCTCCAGCAGTTGTTTTCCTTGTGGAAACATGATGTCCTTGTCCTAGTCTGTGCATCCATGCTTCAGTGATAACAGTTTCTTGCAAAGGCAAGTTCCGTGCTCCGTGTTGTCCGAGCACATCTCCTGCTCCAGTGCCCCGCCTTCCACGAGCTGCAGAGGGCTGTCTTCCTGCAGGGCAGCACACCAGGAAGCTGCAGGCAAACCAATCCTGATCAATCAGATCCCAAAGTCCCACTCTCTGCTCCGTTCAGCACTTCCAAGGCCCAGCTGGCTGATAGTGGCATTCCAGTCCGGTGATGCCATGCTTGATCTCCGAACGGCGACTCTCCCAGCAGGAAAACTCCAAACGAGTAGTACTGGGTTTTTTCCTTTGCACTTATCAAAATAAAAGCTTGTTTGCAGAGGCACTGGCTGGCCAGGCTGAAGCTAAGGGAGAGCTTGGAATTCCAGGCTGCTTATCAGCAGTTGCCATAGCAACTCCCAGTCCCCCAAGCTAAGACCTGCCAAATTCAAACTACAACAGTAGCATTAGCAGCATTTTGCATGAGTAAATACCAGCGGTGCTTCCTTAGTTAAAAAACACTGGAGAGCTGTGCCAGAGTTTCTTGGTGGTTGAACTCACTCCTCAGTACTTGGTACTGCTCTGCCCCTTCTCAGCACTGTATTTCACCCAGCCATGTCCTGTCATGCTCCTGGCGAATCTCTAACTGCAGCTGCTATTAGTGGAACCAGGGACGGTTGTTTCATTTCTAGACTGATTCTACTAAGAAGCGGACAAATGTCCAAAGCAACTAATGCCAGGGGCCCTGGTGTTGTAAGGGGTTTAGGTACAGTAAGTGTTAATCAGGCTGGAACCTACAAAGCTCACCTTAAAATAGGCAGCAGTCACCTGAGCCCAGCAGTGCTGCTCAACATTTTTGAGGAGCTGTTGACATGAAACACATTTGTGTGTCAGGTAGCTGATGATGAAGTACTTCCTAGAGTTCCTGTGAGAAAACTGAGTTATAAAAAGGTAAACAACAGGCTTGGGATCATCTGCTAGTTGAGCCTACCGCTTGGGCTTGAGGTATTTGAAGCAGAATGTCTGCAGAGCAGGAGACTCCACAACCCCCCTAGGCAGCCCCTTCCAGTGCTCCGGGACCCTCCCTGCGAAGAAGGTCCTGCTGAGATTGAGAGGGAACCTCCTCTGTTCCAGCTGGCACCCAGTGCCCCTTGTCCTGTCCCCAGATGCCCTTGAGCAGAGCCTGGCTCCATCCTCCTGACACCCACTCCTCACAGATTTAGAGACAGGAATGAGGTCCCCCCTCAGCCTCTTCTTCTCTAAGCTCAAGAACCCCAGCTCCCTCAGCCTTTCCTCATCAGGGAGCTGCTCTGCTTCCTTCATCATCGTCATTGCTCTACTCTGGACACCCTGCATGAGAATTAGGAAGAGAAATGCTATGTGTCTTTCAGAAGAGGGCTCTTAGCTCAGTATTTTTAATTTCTCCAGTGTGACATGGTAATTGGGATGCGGCGTTTTTGGACAGAAGGGTTCTTTAGATCTGTTTGGTTTAGAGCTTGGGAGAGAGGTGCTTTTCTGCTTTAATCTTGGTGAGTAGCAGACAAAAACCTTGCATCAAATTAATATCATCATGGAAAAAGACTAGCAGTCTGTTTTGGATTCAGCAGGAGTGAGTTTAGTGTTGGAATCCCCTATCATCTAGTTCTTTGGACAGCTCTTGTCTGTAGCACTGCTCCGTTCTCAGGACAGTTCAGTGGCCGTGGTCTTGGTGAGAATGTGGAGAACCCAAGATACGTTCTTCTGACAAAGTGTCTGAACTGGTGAAGGAGAAAGGGTAGGAAGCTGTCTCTTTTTAAGAGGAAAATCAGATTATTTGTTAATGGTTTCAGTCATGAAACCCTTTAGAACAAGATCACTACCTTTGGAACCGTATTGTGTCTAATTCAAGAATTCTGTCTTCAGGGAGGGAATTAGTGGAAGGAGACAGCTCAGAGCTTTGCTGTTGCATCTGCTGAGCAGGTCAAAGACAGGTCCTTACCTGACTCCTAGTTGCTCACCTGGATCGTTCAGCACTGGAAGGTTTTACAGTCAGGAACTCTTCTGATACCAATGTCTGTTGTGTACTGTGGCCCCTTTTCACTCCCAGAGACGGTTTGGTTTCACAGAGTGAGCAGTCAGAATTGTTTCAGCTTCCTCTTTCCGTGCCTGTTTGACAGTGATCTTGGCTGTCCTTTCTCATTCTCTGATCCCAATGCAAGTTTCATCTTGTCTGCTGTTGGCGCTGCGTGCCGCGCAGGCCAGCTCTGTTCCAATGCTGTGATGACTTCCAGCACCCACAATGCATGACGTGAAAAGCATGCATTGAGATCACCTTACAGACTTGTTTCTCGGCTGATGGCATGACTAGGAACAAAGAGGAGCGATGGCAGAGGTTTGTCCTTACAGTGTGCCTGAGGGTGGGCTGTTACTGAAAGGTTGAGCTGCTTTGGTTTAGGAGGTCTGTGATCTGCTTTCTTAATCCTCACAGTGACTCCAGAACAGTCCTTCTCACTGGAGAGGGGGTAAATCATAGACTCAGAGAATCGTTAGGGATTGGAAGGGACCTCAAGTGATCATATATTGATGAGTCACGTCTTACAGCTGTTCATGAATTCAACACAGTAGATGCTTCACAACTTCTGCCAGACTGCTTCAAGGTGGTTAGAATGAATAAATACCCTTCTCGAATCCTTTTACTGTAACGGAGTCACACGTACTTTCACATACAGAGTGAGGGCTCAGCCAAGCAGAATTCCATGTGTGTAATTGCTGTGTTATCGAGGGTTGTTTCCTGCTCCTTCCTCTTCTCCCCTTAAAAGAAAAATCTCCTTTTAAGCTGAAACAGCAAGTTCTTGTCTGATTAGCTGTGAATATGACCATTAATTTAAGGACTTGCAGGCGAGGATGAGAGCTGGTAGTTCTGTGTCCGGGTGCCAACCCCCACTGCCCCTGAGCATAGATTTCAGTCCGGTGTGAAAACAGTGATGATGTGTGTTCCAAAATCTGCTGAAACTAACCTGTGCCGTTTGTGTTGTCACAGCTCTTTAATGTTGAGAGGTGTTGAGCCACAAAGTACCTGTGAATTGGAGGTGGATGCAGTAGCTGCTGACATTTTAAATCAACTGGATGTTGAAGGTGAAGTGTGAATAACTTTCCCGTGTAGAATGTTTGAGGAAGAGGAACTGCATTGTATGTTTTTCAGGCTTAGTTTCGTTGAACCGTAATCCAGAATGCAGATGTGGGGGTACACATTTATAAACCTAAAACCCAACCAAACCAAACCCACGCCTGAAAGAAAACCCAGTGTAGGAGCCACTGTTGCCAGAGCAATAGAAAGAGGTTGCTATTAATGTGTAACAGGCTATGTCAGACCCTTAGGAGGGTCAGTATCGGCTGTCTGCATGCACATACCCCTGTACATGCACACACGCACACAAATACAGGTGAGAAGGGCAGCAAAAGCCAAAGATTTATGTAGCAAAAGGGGGTTTAGAAAGCAAATGAAGGTTCACCTGGACTTGTACGTGAGTCCTGGAGCAAGGCAATGAGAAACACCCAGCCGGTTAGGATGGCAATAGAGATGGAGAAGTGTGGTAGTGTGATCTGGGGGGAAGAATGCTTCATCACTCTGACAGGCTTCCCTTCGTGTGTTGCTGTGTATTTCAGCCCAGATTGGCAGGAACCCTGGTCTGCAAGCGATATGGGAAGATGAAAAGCAGCGACGGAGAGAGAAATGTGAATCTTCTCAGATTAAGCTGCCGGAGTCACAAGGTAAACCAACGGGTAACTGTGCGGCCGTTCCCCAAAAAGGCTGAATGAGAAGCAAGTGGGAGATAGAGGTTAAACCCAAGTACTGAGCTTGAGGGTTTTCCAGATGTGGTGGGTTTGCCTCTTCCAGTTTCAAAAGCCTTGCCTAAAAGCACTGTGATTCATCAAGCTGCCAGAGAGTCTGGGCGGGATGGATGGCAACGGTGGTTAAGATCGTGCGCTGGGCGATGGCAAAGGCTTAGATCTGTAAATACTGGCCAAGTTAACTCTCTTCTGATGAAGGTTGCCATGGCAGTTCATGCACAAGGGCAGTTCCTTGGATGTCTGTGGAGCTGTAGCTGCGGCGGCATTAGAGGAAATTCTAAGGAAAACTCAAGCTGTATTTTTATGTGAAACTCCTGGCACGTGAAAGGCTGCCCTCTCTATGATGTGTGATGAACGGTTACCCTCTGCAGAACCCGGGTCGTGTTTCTTTCAAATGATCAGTGCTGTCAGGCAGGGAAGGCAGAGTTCCCAGTTGGAAGAAGAGGCAGGTTCCTGGCGAGGGCAGTCTGCTTTCCGCGGGGTTGGTTTACCTGCCTGTCTCTGTGCATCCTAAACGATACTCCCGCCTTCTCACAACTGTTCGCTGGTTGTTCTTTTGCTGGGTGCTCACCTTGGTGTGATTGCAACGCGATTTGTGAAAGCTGTTGGTGCTTGCAGTTGCGAGTGAGATCCCTTGGAGTGTGTGAAGTGTGTTGAAGTGTTTAATACACTTGCAAAATCAGCCCTCAGATTTGGCACTTAGCAGATTCATCGACTTTTTGATGCCAGTTCCCAATAGAATTAGTACAGAGAGCACCTAAAATTACCAAGAGGTCGGAGTAAAACCAAATAACAAGTATTTTTCAAATTTTAAAGAGCGTGGATTTGTGCCAGCAACAGAGAGTGAAAAGTTTTTTCAGAAGAGACTTAAAGAAATCCTCAAGCAAAATGACTTCTCTGTGTAAGTGTTTAGCCATTTGCTATACAATACTCTCTGCCACGGAAACCTTAAATGTGCATTTTAAAATTGATTTTCAATTAACTAGAACGTTGTCAGGATCAGTGGACTACAGTAATGGATCAGAGGAGTTCTCTGCTGAGCTAACACTACATTCTGAGGTACTTTCTCCTGAAGCCTTTCAGTGTACGCCAGCTAATCTGGTAGAAGTGCATAAAGATAAAAAGATGAAGAGAGGTGAGTATTTCTAGCGTCATTGTTGAGGAATACGTTGCGATGCTTCGGCTGTTTATGCTGTTAGCAGAAGTTAATCGAGGAATCTCCTTGTCAGCTGTGAACCATTCGCGGGCGATTTTGCTTTTCTTTTCGCGGCCCTTAGACTGAGCCTTTTCAAACTTGCCGCAGGGACTAGTGGAAGCCAGCTTGAGTAGTGAAACGCGTTGTGAAGTGCCTTGCTTTCGTGAGGAATCGGCCTCTGTGACTCTTGGAAGTTGTACCTGTTTGTGTTTTTCTTTTAAAGAGCCCAGTAGGACACATTCTGATAAAGAAGCGGAAGCACTTATTAATGAAGAAGCAATTTTAAACATTGTGGAGAACAGTCAGAGCTTTCAGCCTTTGTCCCAAAGACTGAGTCAGACTACAGTTTTCAGTGAGTATGACTGGAACGGGTTTTCTTCCGAGCTATCTTATTGTTCCGCGGTCTTTGTTATAGTCATTTACATTGCCAGTCAAGAGAGTAAGTAAGTAGTTTGCCTCAGAGAGTTTTCAAGCTGATTGAGACTTCTCACACCCCCCCTGCTGCCACAGCCAAAAAGCCCACCTTATTTTTTCTTCAAACATCACCAGGACTGTATTTGCACATGCTACTGTGCTTCACCCGCCTGCTCAGCCTACCCTCTTTACAGGTCAACCCAATGCAATCTCCCGTGCTACTGCTCTTCCTTGCTCTCTGAGGGCTGTGGGACTACAACTATCAGAATAAAGAGGATTTTTATTGTCTTTCCATTATAATCTTAGTTACTGCAGCTCTCATACGGTAGAGAACATGCTAATCAGCTACATTTAGAAGCTCAGCTGCCTGGATATACTGGGGGACAATAGGCTGACAGCAGAGGCAAGTTGCAGCAGAGCCTTTCCAGAACTTCATGGCTGCAGAGAAATGATTGAAGGCAAAGAAACAAGAAGTGAACGTTGAAAGGGGAATAAAAACTGTGAGAATAGACAAATGAGAGGGAAAAGCAATAAACACCACAGAGGAGCTTGTATGAAAAGCTCCTTCAGGTGGAACTAGTTCAGATAGTCCTGTGGAAGGGACATAGTTGATCCTATTTGTATACACGTACTCTCATGTAAAGATTAGGTGTAATGGGGGATTGGACTGGATGGTCTTTCGAGGTCCCTTCGGATCCCTAAGGATTCTATGTAGAGGCTGGCAAACATGAGCACTGATTTATGGATTTTTTGGTAGGATAAGGATATAAAAATGACTGCAATAGTTTGTAGGGTGCATCTCATGCATTTGAGTGGCTCAACCGAATGGGGGTGTTGAAGTGGTCGTCTTTCCTCTTCTTCCAGTGAGGCTCCTAATTCCTGGTGCCCTGTGTGACCATGAGTAACATGCAGCCTCTGAGCCTCTGACGCTCCTAGCATGGACTAGTCTTTCCTCTGCCTTTGCAGAGCCGTAGTTTGACAGGGGCTGTGAAGTACAAGGTGTATATTCACGAGAAGTGAGGTTTAAATGCAGTGATGGACCTCAACTTTTTTTGCAGTGAACAGTAGTGCTGATGAGGCTATGATTGACCTGTTGGCTGGATTGGAGAGTGATGGATATCAGATGGGACACCACAAAACGCCCTCTCAGCATCGTTCTCTTGGAAGCTGTCGAAATTCGCAGAACAGCGATGATGAAGAAAATGAGCCACAATGTGAGAAAGAAGAAATGGAACTCAGCTTGTTGATGTCCCAAAGGTGGGACAGTAGCATTGAAGAGCCTGGGCCAAAAAGAGGGTATGTGTGTGATTTTCTTTCTTAAAATATCCCCTGCTACCAGGTATTTCCTCCTCCCCACTCTGTTTCCAAGTGTGGTTTGAGCCCAGTGGGGTACAGAAAGGTCTCTGACAGCCCTGGAGAGATCTGTGCAGATCGTGGGCTCACATGCAGTTGATAAGATGATGCTAGGAAATGTCACTTCCATATGGACATCAGCATCAGATGTTTAGGCTTGGCTGTACCTTCACTTCTAGTTGGCTGTTTGAGTAGGCTTTCTGTCCTAAGAGTCCGGATACAGAAACAACCCTAGCTGTGGCTTCCTTTTAGGGTCCTGTCTGGGAGGTAGTACAGCGCTAATGTTTAGCCTGTACATCTCATACTCGCTTGTAACTTCGGTGAATGCTGGAGTCTTCTTGTGGAGACTGACCCAGAAGGCTGAGAAAACCACCCCCTTGTTTCCATGCTCAACCCTCACATCGCGAGCGTTGCTCACTGTGCTGAACTGCCAAAGGTCAGCAGCTCCCGTGTTTCTAAGGCCAAGACTCCTGCAGCACCGTCTCGGTGTGATGACCTTTTGTACGGGCTGCACCAGCAGGCACTGTAAGAAGATCCCTGCGGTTTCTCCACCCCTGCTCCGGGCAGGCTCTCTGGCTGTTATCGTGCCATCGGAAAGATGAGTGACTTCACAGAGATTCTGGTATTCTTTCATTCTTCTTTTCCACCCAGCCCCATAATTACACGATACGGAGAGCAAGAGAAGCTTAGAAATATTTCATCTGTTCTTTCCTGGAGACACGCAGAAAAGTTGTACCAGCATCACAAGTTAGATCATTAGTACCCTAGTTCTAGAGCTAATTTGCCTCTGAAGCTTCTCTTCCCAGCTGACCTTTGGTTTTCGTGGAGTTTGAAATTCCTTCTAAGACATTCAACATTCATCTTCAGTGTAGTGGTATTTTCTGTATAAAACCAGCCCAAGTCTTGCAGGGTTTATTAGTCCAGGCTCAGCTATGCATGAGCATGGCTGTGCAGTGTCTGGAGTCACGTCGGATCCTGAAGGAATTAACTGTTTCTGTGCGGTAAAGAAGAATCTTACTTAAAAACCTAACAGATCTGGTGAGCTGGTTCACAAACAGCTCCCTTGGGTATGCTGAAAATCCCAGGCAGAGAGTGCTAGGGAGATGGTACCTGCCAGGCGCCCCACAGAGAGTCATCTCGTGTTCAGAGGGAATTACAGGCTGCGTTTCGGTGTGCTCTCTGCAGAATTGGGACTGACTCTGGAGGATAGTGTTGGCTGTCTCTGCCCCCTGCATGGCTCTGCTTTTGCATACAGAGCTGATTGGAGCCTCACAGTGGATCCAGTCTTACTCTGTTCAGGCCCATTCTGTCTGTGCTGCTGAAGTAAATGGGCTGCCTCTACTCTGTGCTTGTCCATCAAGACACTGACTGGCCCAAGTATGGTGATATCATGCGATCTTACACAGATTCTCGTGGAACTAGGGGCGTGAACGTGGAGATACCCAGATTATCTGCAGAAACTGCCTGAAGACTGACAGGGAAATGCAGTTTCAGTGAAACTGAAGTAAATCGGAGTGTGTAAATGCCTTCCCCCTCACTGCTTAGACTGTTGAGTCCTGCTCGTTTAGTCTGTATCTTTCAAAAATGCTTGGCTGCCACTGTTGCCTCTTACAAAAGCAGCATTGAATTCTGTGTCAGGTTTCTCAGTGGACAAGGTGGGAATTTGTCAGTTGCTTCCCTTTGCCCCCCCTCCAGATTTGACAGCCATGGAGCACCAGCCCCCTTGAGTCCTAAGGTTCCCTGTGGCTGTCGGTATTGTCTGAAGCCCTGTGCGTTTTCTCTAGGTCAGCTGGAAGAAACACTCACCGAAGTTCAGCAGAGGAGGATTCATCTTCAGAGGAAGAAATGGAGTGGAGTGGTAACAGTGCGCTCCTAACTAATCTCTCTATACCTCAGTTAGATGGGACTGCGGATGAAAATGGTGGTGAGTACAGGAAAGAAAGCTTTGCAGGCTGGACTGTTACCTGAGTCATGGTTGGTTTTCAGATCAGTTTGCTAATACTCAGAGCACTAACTATTATCTCAACTGCAAGTAAGAGGTCTCAGCAGCTGGAGAAGCAGGCCACGTATATGGTTGTTTATAAGGAAGATATTTTAATCACAGTGCTCTCTACAAACTGCCAGAATCTGACCCTGCTGTTGTGTGAATGAACAAAGAAGGGCATTTTTAAACTCAGTCCCTGGGAAATGTGGTGACCTTGTTGCAGGGGGTGTGTCTGCTCCTATTTATTGTGCCAATGTGGTGTGAAAGTTCTCCATTCTGTAAGGTTGTTCCTCCTGCCAGGATTTCATTTTAGACAGTAAACGTCTGACTGTGTGAGTGGAGATGGTTCTTTGCTTCGCGAGTAGTTGCCACACGTGCTGAAACGTAGCGAAGCTTGGTTGGAGCCTGTTTGATTCAGCAGACTGCACGTGAGCATCTGGGGATCGCATGAGTTACAGCTGTGCGGTGGCAAAGCTGATGCAGAAGAAACTGCCCTTCCAGATCTGTCGAACATAATCTGGGGGGTTATCACTTGCCACCTCTTTGCAGCCTGCTGTCTCTGATCTAATTACCTGAGTAAATGGGACGCACGCTTCAAGGTGAGGCACGTTTGCAAGCGTTGCTCTGTGTTTCGGTAGACGGTGACAGGTTTCTACACTGGAAAAGGCTGCTGAGCAAAGCGGTGTCAGCTCTATAGATCAGGAAAATACTTGTCTGCATCCAGGCTTTCTCAGTATTAGCTTTGCTTTTCTTCTGGGTCTAATCAACAGTAATTACTCTTCTTTGTTTAGAAATGCTGTATTAGTCACACTTCATTGCCTTGAACATTGGAAATATGTGGTTAACATCGCTTTGTGCAGAAGCCTCTTGCTTTAATCCGTAATACAGGCTGGGCCATGTGGGACGGTGTTTGCGCTCCTGCGTGTTCCTAATTCCTGTTAGCGCTTTCTCTTAGGGGCAGGAACAGAATCCTTTCCACAATCCCTAGGTTAGTTTCTGTCTCCTGAAGCTATTTGACAAAGATAACCATATACCGGTGTATAAAATACACGGGTCTGAACATTTGTGTTAGCAGTTCTTTAACAGAGAGGGTGAGCTCTGTGATCGGATCACCCAGACAACCGCAGCTGCTCTTCGGTGTTCTCTGGTCAAAGCATATCTTGCTTTTTCCTTTGCTCTTACAGGTGTTACGGCAGGATTAATCCCTGGCTTGGCTTTTGCAAAGCACACAGTTGTCATCTCCTTCTATACAGTGCTTTGTAGTTTAATGAAAAGAGGGGCTTCGGGCTGAGGACAATAATTGTCTCGTTTTTGGAGTACTTTTTCAAGGATGAGGTAGCACGTGCAGGGGTTTGCCTTAGAACGAGTTACGCTGTGAACTTCAGCATCAGCTTCTGATCATAGGAGATACTTTCAATTCAGAATGGATCTCAGCTCGCTTCTCTACATGAGAAAATGCTTATCCACATGTGACTCCATGTCCACAACGTCTGAGTGACTGACAGGGTGAGGCAGCACAGGTCTAGTACAACCCCCAAACTGCCCGAGATGGAAGGGCCCAAAGGATCCCGGTCATAGGATGGCAGTGTGCGGCGTGAGCTTCCTGCTCGTGCACCGTGTTCGACATTTCACCTAAAGGAGGGGACATGGGAACAAACTGGTGTGTGGGAGTTTCCGCCGGGGCTCTGTGGTAACTACCTCCTTGCAGAGGAATAAAGTCCTTCGGGTTACCTGGTGTTCGTTGTGCTCATGATCAAGCACACACAGTTGTCAGTTTGGACCTAACCACCCGCCCGTCCGCATTACCTTGCAGTAAATGTGGTGAAAGCATCTGGCAAAGAGAGAGGAGTGGTCCCAGCTACAGCGGGTCTGGACTAGACAGTGCCCTGCAGCACGTGCTGGGGGCAGACCCGTGTGGGAGTGTCAACGCGTGAATATGAATTCATGATGTAACCTAGGGCGCAGGCTCCTTGCGTGGACACCTGGCCGGTGGTGCTTTATACAGGGGCAGCAAGCACCAGCGTTTCGCACTCGGGTCAGGAAATACGAAGCCCTGGCTGCCTGTAAGACAGCACTTGGGCTTTCACTGGGTGACTCTTCTGTATGGAGAACGCCATCCAAATTAAGTCTTTGGTTCTGCAGAGCCAATGAGTTTGTGTACAGCTCGGGGACAAACCAGGGCGCAAGCTCTCCTAGAACTGAATCTGTATTTACTTACAGGAAAGTGTTTTAGAAGCCTTCTTTCAGAAAACCAATGTGAAGTCTTTGGCAGCACTGTATGGGTCTGAGAGGCAGAACGACTGAGACACGAGTGCACTGGTGATGCGATTTGGGTTTGTAGTGATGACCACAACCGCAGTGTGATGCAGGAGAGTTGTTTGTTTGGATGCGAGGCCTCTGGAGAAGATGTCGTTAGGTGGTTAATGCCTTAGGTAGATCGTTTTTTCTTACAGGAAAAATAGAGTACAATTCTTTGTCTTCCGTTTCAGACAATCCTTTGAATAATGAGAGTTCGCGAACTCACTCCTCCGTCATCGCAACGAGCAAAATGTCTGTAAAGACCTCAATCTTTCACAAAGATGCTGCTACACTAGAACCCCCTTCTTCTGCTAAAATCACTTTCCAGTGTAAACACACAAGTGCCCTTTCTAACCACGTTTTGAATAAGGAAGATTTAGTAGAAGACCTCTCACAACCGAACCCGGAAACAAGACCCGAGCTTTCGGTCCATTCCCTTACAAAAGAAAACACTTACTCGGCAAAGTACGCGGCTCCGTTCAGCAATAGCACCCACGCAGAAAACTCGCACAAGGAGAGTACCAAAAAGGATGCTCTCCCAGTTCTTTCCTGTGAAAATAGTATTTTTGAGTATGAGGAGGACATCTCGTCAGTGAGCAGGCAGATACCCAGCCGGAAGTACACCAGCATCCGAAAGGCTGAGAAGGATGTCTCTTTCGTGCATGTGGGCCGCCACATTGGCGACAGCATGCTGAACAAAAACTTATTTAACTTCTCTGAGCTGAGCCACTCCAAAGGTAAATTGGCTACTGAGGGCACTGAAAAACCCAGCAGCGCGAGTCTGAACAGCTTTTTTCCAGCAACGGGCACAGAGAACTGTGAGCTGCTATCCAGTTCCGGAGGCAGTCGGACTGTGGTGCATTCACTTGAAAATAACGCTGATGAAGGTGGCCTTAATAAGCTTAAAATTAGGTATGAAGAATTTCAGGAGCACAAGGCGGAAAAGCCAAGCCTCAGCCAACAAGCAGCGCATTATATGTTCTTCCCCAGCGTTGTCCTTTCTAATTGTCTCAGTCGACCGCAGAAGTTGGCTCCCGTGACGTATAAACTGCAGCAAGGCAGCAAGCAGCCCAGGCTGAAGCTCAGTAAGAAGAAGCATGGTTTTATCAGTCACCAGGAGCCTGCGGGCGCCAGTGACGTCGCATCGGTGAAGGAAAGCTGCTATGCACAGGGCAATGCTTACAGTAGCATTCCTGACAAGGACAGCGCTTTACCTAGTGACTTAGTTCAAGTTCCTCTCGAGGCTTTTGACAACAAAATGCCTGTAAGTACTGCTAATTACACTGACTGCCAGTTTACAGACGGATCTCTTGAATCTGAGCAGTCCTTTGGACTGTGTGGGAATAAATACACGCTCCGAACGAAGCGGAAGGTGAATTACGAGATTGAAGACAGCGACTCGAGCTTTGTCGCACACCACTCCAAAATTAATCTACCTCAGTCGATAGAAAGTCTGGAAGGGTTGGATGGGTCTCAGAAGGCTCGAAAGCGCAGAAAGTTTTCTAAGAAGTTGCCACCTGTGATTATAAAATATATTATCATCAATAGGTTTAGAGGGAGGAAAAATATGCTGGTTAAACTAGGGAAGGTAGATTCTAGCGAGGAAAGAGTAGTGCTCACAGAGGAAAAGATGAACTTATATAAAAAGCTTGCACCTTTAAAGGACTTCTGGCCAAAAGTTCCCGACTCTCCTGCAACCAAATATCCTATTTATCCCATAGCACCAAAGAAAAGTCACAAAAGGAAAGCAAAACATAAGTCGACCAAGAAAAAAGCTGGAAAACCACAGAAAACCGGTAGTAAAAGCATTAAAAGAACTTTGTCTTTCAGAAGAAGGACCCACGCGGTTCTTTCCCCTCCTTCGCCATCCTACAATGCTGAAGCTGAAGACTGTGACTGTAACTATAGTGATGTTATGTCTAAGCTAGGTTTTCTTTCTGAGAGAAGCACAAGCCCGGTGAACACGTCTCCACCTCGCTGCTGGTCTCCCACTGATCCAAAAGCGGAAGAGATTTTGACCTGCCTGGACAGAGAAGCTTTATTCAGTAGGGGGCCCGGTGTGTACAACAGCAAGACTGTTAACGCTGGCGTGGGAAAAAGCAGTCGAGCAAAAACTCAGGTGAAGAAATGTAAAAAAAAATTTGCTAGCCCCACTGTGTCCACCAAGAAGAAGAAAAAGATGAGCCAGGCTGACAAAGCAGCAGACGATGGAAAGAAGAAACCGAGGACGAAACAGAGGCAAAAACCGGCTGAAAAAGCCTCCTCGAGGAAGCGCTCTGTACTTAAGGATGGGAAAGGGAGTGCTCGCTCGGCGGCAGAAGTGAAGTTTATGCTGAAACACCAAGATCTGCCTGACATTTCCTACAGCTCTGTCAGCTTGCAGCCGCTCCATAGCCAGAAAGACGGCTCTCTCCCCGGGCATTCAGCGGGATACCTGCCATCAGCACAGCTCCTTTCAGCAGCTGAGGTCCCAGGTAATCCATCGGGCTGTTTTCATTCCTTGATGGAAATCGATAAGCCTGTAGATTCACAGGGTTTACCGGCTGCCCAGGAAGACCCTCCTCCATCTCTTGCATCTGCCCCCGTGGCACCTGCAAGGGAAGTACCAAAAATTAGCTCTCCAAAGCCCAGGACTCAAAGCGCTCTGTTTAGAATGAAGGATTCTTCTCTCGTCCAAAACGTGTTTGATCCATCTAATCACTCAACTCAGGTAACACAGAGCGCACACATCTCCAAGGATAAGGCTTGTGCAAAAGCAGAAGAGATGAAAACTTTGCAGAGCAGATACTTACCACCAGCTGGGAAGCTAAACGAAGCTCGCGACTCTTCGGACACGGCCAAAACGGAGCTGTTACACGCCACTAACTATTTGCATTGTAAGGACAGTAATCAACAGCAGATTTTTTGTTTACCAGAGGCGACCAAGCGTTCTGAGCCTTGTTCTTCTATTCTGAAGTCATCTGAGGAAAGCCCTGGGCCACTTCAGTTGCCCAAGAACTGTTTTGTAACATCTTTGAAGAGTCCAGTGAAGCAGTTAAACTGGGATCAAAAGCAGAGAGGTTTTGTTCTGGATATGTCACAATTTAAACCTGAAGCAGTGAAACATAAGTCTCTGTCGGAGACAACGGTTCAACCCAAACCCGTCTCCCAGTATAGAAACAGGACTGTGATGGCCCCGTCGGTGTTCAGTGAAGGGCAGTCTGGCCTCGCTGTTTTGAAAGAGCTGCTCCAGAAGAGACAGCAGAAAGCTCAGACTGCAAATGCTGCCCAGGAACCGCTGCCAGCTAAAACGCAGCCGAGCGGGAGCGTACCATGCCCTCACGAGCAGAGTAAAGCAGTCAAAAGGTCTCGGTCAGTCGCATCGCCGAGAAAATCCCGTGCTCCCAGGAGCACCAAACCTAAAGAGAAGACACCCAAACTGTCAAAAGCGGAGTCTCTGAGCCAACAGATCACCAGTCGCATGGAGCACGCTGCGTCCGATGACAGCCCGGGGTTTTTCTCAGACCCTGGCTTTGAAAGCTGCTACTCGCTCGAAGACAGCTTGTCTCCAGACCACAATTACAACTTCGATATCAATACCATAGGGCAAACCGGATTCTGCAGCTTCTACTCCGCAAGCCAGTTTGTCCCGGCCGATCAAAACTTGCCCCAGAAGTTCCTGAGTGATGCAGTTCAAGACCTTGGCTCTGGGCAGCCAGCGGAAAATGAGTTCCTGTGTCACGGTGAGCAGAACACCGAGGAAGAGAAGCAGCATCCCTCAAGCGCGAGCAAATGGATACGGCCCGGTTCCCTGAGCCCTGAGCTGTTTGAGAAAACCTCGCTGGATAACAGCGAGAGCCACTGTCACGGCCAGCGGAGGAAAAACTCCCATCCTTCAGCCTCCAGATGCAACTCTGTCGATGCCTCTCGCATGCAAGAAGCCGAGGTCTGCTTAAATGAAAAGTTTAAATTGAGTAAAAGCATGGCAAATAAAGAGCGCTTTCTCAGCCTGCCGCAGCCAGCCAGCTCAGACTGGATTCAAAGCCACATTAGGAAAGAAACCACTTTCGAGCCCTGCCAGCCACTTGATTCGGTCAATGCCTCCTTCGCATCCATGTTGTCCTCTCCTGATGGTGAGTTTATCGACGCGGCTTCTGAGGACTTAGAGCTGTACGTTTCAAGAAACAATGAGGCATTAACCCCGACTCCAGATAGTTCGCCGAGGTCAACCAGTTCTCCGTCGCAGTCAAAGAATGGCAGCTTCACGCCGCGCACCGCTCACATCCTTAAGCCCCTCATGTCCCCCCCTAGTCGCGAAGAAATCATGGCGACTTTGCTGGATCACGATCTCGCAGAAACAGTTTACCAGGAACCCTTTTGCAGCAACCCTTCGGACGCACCGGAAAAGCCCAGGTAGGTGTGAAATGCTTGTCTGCGTGCCTGCGCTCGTGCGTGTGTTTGATGTATTCCCACAGACCCTTCTGTGCTGTCCTGTGGCGCAGATGCATGGAGGGTGCCATCGGGTGTAGGCACACGGGGAGTTTAAACTGCCCGGCATCCCGTGTGGGTACCCCATGGGTTCGCGGGGCTGTTCTTCCTCTTGCTGTTGTGGTGGGAAACGGCAGTGTGCCCGCTTGGTTTGTCCAAGCAAAGAGCACTGCCTACGAGGAGTGCGCGTTGGGAACGCCGGCTAGCTGACTGTCAATGTTGTCTTCACAGGGAGATCGGAGGGCGGCTTCTCACGGTGGAAACCCGACTTCCGAACGACCTGCTTGAATTCGAGGGGGACTTCTCACTAGAAGGTCTCCGACTCTGGAAGACTGCATTCTCAGCGATGACCGAAAGCCCTAGAGCAGGGTCTCCACCTCGCTACGGTCACTCTGCCGTTAATAAAAGAGAAAGTAAGAGCCATAAAACTAGCGAAGACAAAAAGATAGTCATCATGCCGTGCAGGTGTGCTCCAAGCCAGCAGCAAGTTCAGATATGGCTTCACGCCAAAGAAGAGTATGATCACTGCAAGAAATCGCCTAAGATTCCTGCCGCCGAGCTGGCAAAGACAGCTGAGAGTTCCGGCTCCGCTGCGTCAGCCGAGGAGAAATCTCCCCAAGGGGCAAAAGCAGCTCAGGAGCTGAGTTTATGTAACCTGGAAGATGAAAGACCTTTTGTGCCTACAAAGAAGTCTCCCGTTTCTGTGTCGGAAACTGCAGCCACGCAAGCCAAGGATGCATGTGACAGGTCTGTGAGCACGCTGAGGACTTACACAAACGCTAAAAGGGACACGGCCTCCACGGAAACTCCCTCTGCCAGCAAGACACTTACCGCCTCACCACTAGGACGTGACAAGGACGAGGAGGAGGATGGTTATGCCAGTTACAGCTCCCCAGATTCTCTGGTTCTTCCTCCTTGGCAGCAGGCGGCGTCGCCGGCTCCCCAGCAGTCCAGTTCAGAACAAACAGAGTGGAAAAGTCAGGGTATGGGTTTGTCTCCTTCGGAAGGAAATGGAGCGGTAGCTGTTGCAGGTGCACAGAACTCTCCCTCCACGCAAGCAGGTGTTAGGACACCCTTTGAAGTGTCTCCATTTCCAGTTAATGAAGGTCCTGGAAAGGCTGAATCCGTCTGCCTGCATAGCACACCCATTGTGCAGAGAAGACAGCAAGATGGAGTTCCTGAAGTCCTAGGTTTTACCCCTTTATCCACAGGTAAATCCATGGAATCATTGTCCCAGTACACACGGCACATTCTGAGGGGGATGCTTATTTGTTTCAAAGTCATGAGGACAGTTTATTGCCATCAGAATTTATGTAAAGCTAGCTTTGGGAAGGAAAAACCTGTACATTGTCACAAAAACGCTGATGGGGGGGGCTTTTTAGGATCTCAGGGAGTGACAGGACTGGGGGGAATGGAGCACAGCTGGAGATGGGGAGACTGAGGCTTGATGGGAGGAGGGAGTTCTTCACTGGGAGTAGTGGGGAGAGCCTGGAATAAAAAGTACAGCTTCAGGGCGGGGGAGAGCGTTGAAATCCTGATGGCTACATCAGCTTCGTGTAGAGGGTGAAGAACATGGCGGTTTCACGATGGAAATCCTGTTGAGGGTTGGCTTCATGCTGAATGGCTGTAAACACCAAGGTGCGATAGCTGTGCTTTGCACTGGACAGAGAGGAAGTGGCATTTGTTTGTATCTGTCTATAAAATGCTTCTCTGTGTTAGTAACCAAGCACCTCTGGTCGTTTCTAGCACGTTCTTTAATGTCTAGACAGTGCTCTTGAGCCTCAGCAGTTTTTCACTCGTTTGTCTTTACAGAACCGAAAGCCCAGAAGCTGAGCCACAAGAGGAGAAGCAGTACAGATGGGCTTCGAAGGGTGCTGCTGACCACGCAGATGAAGGTAACTGAAGACTCTGCATGGATGTGTTTGGATTCCGCCACGCGTACACACTGCCCTGCTCTTTCCTCCGCCTGGGTTTTTATGGTTGCCCTTAAGATTTGAAAATGCATGTAAAATGGTAGGGTGCAACTGCTGCAGCATCGGTGTGTGCTCGAAGGTAGGGAGAGGGAATCAGTCTACTGTGCAGAGGAGGCAGAGCAAGCTGAGTACTGCTTGAGAGAGTCCAGCACAGAGCCGCAGAGATGATGGAGTGGACCATCTCCCTGCTGAGGGAGCTGGGGCTCTTGAGCTGGGAGAAGAGGAGGCTGGAGGGGACCTCATTCATGTCTGTAAATAGGGGAGGGGTGGGTGTCAGGAGGATGGAGCCAGGCTCTGCTCAAGGGCATCTGGGGATAGGACAAGGGGCACTGGGTGCCAGCTGGAACAGAGGAGGTTCCACATCAAAATGAGAGGACCTTCTTCACAGTGGGGGTGACAGAGCCCTGGCAGGGGCTGCCCAGGGAGGTTGTGGAGTTTCCTTCTCTGGAGACACCCAAGACCTGCCTGGACTGTTCCTGTGTGACTTGATCTAGGGAATCCTGCATTAGCGGGGGGATTGGACTAGATAATCTTTCGAGGTCCCTTCCAATCCCAGACTTTCCCTGAGTCTGTGAATATGTGGAGTGCATTCTGCGTTTCAGAGTAGCAAAGCGGCAATAAAACCCTAAAGAAACAGCGTAAGGGTGCAGCTTTGCAGTTCAGTTACAACATCCTGCTTTAGTCCTGTTGTGTGATCTCATTTCTACCTGTCTAGGTACAAATACACGCACGTACATGCGTGTCTTTACGTCTGTGTTAGCCTTCAGACAGTGCTGGAAGCCTTTTCTGTAGGCGGTGTAGACACTGAATGGCTCTGCTGTCCTGACAGAGTAGGAATGATCTGACTTGTGTGTTTTCCCCAAGCAGTCTGTGTGCTCTTCGTGTTGGAAACACAGCAGCAGGCTGGGTGCACTGCTGTTATGCCCCAAGTCTTGTCTGTCCTCCTCAAGATACTGGTGTTCACCCGGTTCAGGTCGATACCTGAGGTGTTCCCTTCATTCAGTGCCTTAGCAGGCGGTGTCTGAAACGGAGGGCTTTGGTGAGCTGCTGCTCAAGAGAGAGCAGACGTTTGCTGGATCACCTGAACCGAGCTCTGCTTCACCTGTCCTCCAGCTTCTAAGCCAACCCGTGTGCTTTCGGGGGGACGTTGGTTTGTAGTTGCCAGAGGAGGGATTAGGAATTTGAGTGCCTCTCGCTTTGTGAGGAAGCGTCACTAAAGCTTTTCCTAAAAGGCGGGCAAACCCAGCTGGTTTTTCCCACTGCAAAATGACAGGAGATGGAGAAAGCTTCCTTTTCTACTTCTAATGATTACACTGTGTCCTCTGCATTTTATCGATGACTTAATGATGCATATGGATTCAGATTGTCACATTAGCCTCTGCTTTTTTCCCTCCCTCCTCCCACTAAGAATGAGTTTGCTGCCCTGGGTGCTCCCAAGAAAGAGACCTCTCAGATCGAAGGACCGTCGTTAAATAACACTTACGGCTTTAAAGTCAGTGTGGAGAACCTGCAGGAAGCAAAGTCGCTGCATGAGGTAATGACTGACTCTCACCTTCCTGGTATTGAGCGGTGGTTAATTAGACCGGTGCTGGAGTGGCAGGGTGGGAAAGCTGTTTTCTGACTGGGCCCTGCCTGACTTCACCAGTGGGATGGCTGCAGCCATAAGGAGTTGCTCTGCAGGTTTCAGCTAGGTCTCCACGGACCTTCCTTTATTCGTGTGGAACTACATGTCCCAGCTTTCTTCTTGAGAGGGTGCTAAACCTGCCTTGAAAACCGAACACAAGGGAAAGGTCAGGAGGAAGAAAGAGAAAGGCTTGTGGAAAGGAGCTGTGGAAAAACTAGCTGACTGTAACTTCGGGATCTGGCATCGTTCAGCCAGGCCCTTCCAGTATCTCTCCGTGTTGCCTTCCGAGGGCCAGCTTCTGCTGCGTCTCACGAGGGGTCTCAGCGCCTCGACATAAGTCGTGTGGCTGGATCCGTGGCTGATCTGGGAGATGGAAGTTGGTGCTGGATGAAGTGAGGCGATGTGAACGCGGCACCGCTGCGTTTGGCTGCTAACTGGCCCACCAGCGTGTGTGTTCTCCCAGGCAGTCACCACATCTGTGGCTCGAAATCAATTCCTCTGGAACAATTTAGAGCTGAGAGGGGGAGACAGCGGTTTTCTGCACCAAGTGTGTGACGTGGGAGAAGCCTCAAGAAACCAATGATCTGGCAGGAAACGGGAATAGAGCTTGATACTCATTTCATTTTGGTGATGACTGCAGTGATTTAGGAAACCAGGCTACCCTGGGGCGCTTTGCATACCCAGAAAGATCAGTGACTTTTCCCCTGTGATCTCTTCACCGTGCCGCTCATGCCACCTAGGTGACAGCCTTGTGCCAGACAGCAGAGTAACTGCTGCAGTATGCATTGCACTCTGAACTGTAGCTGTGTTAGTGCTGCTTTAATGCAACTAATTCTGCACAAAACCTGTGGCGGCATGGTGTGGAGGATCGTTTATGGAAGTGTTAGGTGGTGTTCTGATCTTCCTGGGAGTCTAGGGTGAGGGAGGGAAAGGAAAATTGAGACCAACAGGAATTCTTTGTACTTGATCTGTCCTGAAACTTAAAGCAGCTCCATCTGCAAAGCTGCAAACACTGCAGGGATTTACAGGTGCTGAAGCTGGTTGTTTCTGATCTTTATCTCCTGCCTGTGGTAAAGATTGCGGCGCTCAAGGAAGTGCTGCATTTGAACAATCCAGTACAAAAGCATGTTCAGCGAGCCATCGCTCTCTGTAAGATGTGAGACCCAGAGATGGACGCTTACCCATCCTGTCAGTTCCAGACGTGGTCTCTGCTGGAGTACAGTGTGACCATACCGGGGTCCTCGCTGCGCTCCTTTCCACTGCTCCTGATTGACCGTACCGGTGTCCTCGATGCACTCCCTTTTACTGCTCCTGATTGACCGTACCGGTGTCCTTGCTGCGCTCCTTTCCGCTGCTCCTGATTGTTTTCTTTGGTTTTGTTGTTTGCAGTACTAACTCCCTCTGTTTCTTGTGGGTAGATCCAACATCTGACCCTCATCAGTATGGAGTTACATGCTCGAACCAGACGAGATTTGGAACCAGACCCGGAGTTTGATCCGATCTGTGCTTTATTCTATTGCATCTCGTCAGACACGAAGCTGCCACATACGGATAGAAAAGAAATCACTGGTGCTGTAGTGATTGAAAGAGACGGGCCGCTCTCAAGCCAAGGTTCCTATTTCTCTTTTCTTAAGATACTTTACAGAAATGCTTATTCGAGCGTAATCAAACAGTAGCAAACCGAGTGTCTGTATCTCTGTTTAGCTCATTTAATTTTGTCGTGTTGACTGTTGGATGAATGGCCGTATTAAGCATCGAGTTTTCCTGCTTATATCTTCCAAAGAACTCTGGCATGGGCTGCAGACCGCAGGTGACGTTCACACGCGCAAACTACCTACGTTTGCCTACTCGTGGGCAAGCTCCTGCAGAGTTCTGAAAGTATAAAGAGGAAAACCTGCCTTTAGTCTCCTACTCGAGTTGCTGGATAGCTGCAAGTAGAAAATGTTAAAAGCGAGACAGTATGTTTTATATTTTACTTAAGGGTTATTTTTGTGGTTTTATCTGATCCTTTCAGGATCTAAACAGGGGCCCTTATTCTATTGTACCTTTTTGGCTTTGTTTAGACCAGTGATACTCAACCTGTGGCTCTAGAGCCGGATGTGGCTCTTCATGGCCCTACAGGCGGCTCTCGCAATGTAGGCGTCTGATCGGCGCTCCACTCTATCAGGCAGCGCGGGGAGCACTGAGCAAATGGACCAGCAGTGTGGGAGTCGCTGAAGTTCCCCCTCCCATAGGGGGAAAGAAAAGGAGCTGCTGGGATCCCCCCACAGGTAAGAGTAGAGATCACCTCCCACCCAGCAGCTGTGGGGCAGAATGGGGAAAAACTCGCCCTTTTGCCCTTTCCACCCCTCCACCCCACTCCTTCCTAGCAGCCAGAGGGGTTGAAGACGGTGCTGCTGTGAGGGAGGATGCTGATGTGTCATGTCGTGATGTATCAATATGTGATGGTGTTGAGGCAGCAGCAGCATCACACATTGAAGTGTCATGATGGAACAAAAAATCACACTTGATAATACCTTGATTTTTATGGTGCTCTACAACTCCATTTAAGAAAGAAGTGGCTCTCCAGCTGTTAAAGGTTGAGTACCACTGGTTTAGGCTAGTAAAAAAACAACCATCCTCTTTCTTCCAGGGTTTCTTTGGCATTGTGAATGCGTACTAAACCACAAAATACTGTCTAAAATTTCAGTGTGGACAAAACCCTACCAAACCCAAATCTAGCATGAAGGCAACAGCTCCTACTTCTGACCGTTTATCTTTCCAAGTATTGTAGTTGTTACATGATGTTAAGCTAAGTTCTTCTTACTCTCCGCAAAGTTTATTCGTGTATTATATGCTTGTTGCTCTCTTTAAAAAAGAATGACCTCCGTTACCTCAGTAAGTAAGATTTTCCACGGTGCAGCCGCTGTGGCCTCAAGGTGTGGGCCGCTGAGAAATCCTCAGGAAAAAGCGCTCTCTGTAAAGAGATCCAACAATATTTTGCAGAAGCCAAGGTTCTGATCCGTTCTGTTAGGTGATAAATACGGTGATCTGTTCGATGCTGTTGTGACATTCTTGCTTTAATCGATGCGTGCTGTTAGTAGTTTCTTGCTTAGGACTCTGAGTTCCGTGTGGACTGGCTTGACGTTGGGATGCAGCTGTTTCCCCCCTTTTTGTAGTGTTACTGCTCCGTGAGTTACAGTGGTCGCTGTAACGCTCGTCTCTGAAAGCACACTGCTTTCATTCGGAGACCCGTGAGAGCGTGTCCAAGTGGAGTACCTTTCCAGAAACTCCAGAGTGTCGCCTTAATCACATATGTTAGTAGCTCTTGCATAGAGAAAATGAGAAGGCAGCCTATGTGTTGCATGTTATCGCTCAAAGAGGGGTTTTTTCTTATGCAGGAGGCAACTGCAGAGCTCCTGCAGACATGCAGACTCAGCTATTACTCACACATCGTCAGTGTAGGCGCTGTTACTGCGCGTGCAGTGAGCAGCTGCTCGGTGCTTCCGTTTCCCTTAGGAACTGGGGAGGCGTACTGAAGAATGAACCATCCTGGGTTGCGTAGCGTTGTCATTCTTCAGAGGATTTTGCAAAGCATAACGCCATGCTAGCAGTTCAGATGCCTGCTTTCCGTGAAGGCGCTGCGTGAGCTGTCCTTGTGGTCCTTCAAGATTTCTTCTTTGATAACCATTTGCTAATAGCTGGACTCCCACAGATGTTACACGGTGGTTTTTTGTCTTGAATCAAATCAGTCTACACCTGAAAACCTGTGTAGGACTGCCAGTGTTGCAGACTTTCACCGGGGGCAAAGCTCGCTCTTGTTTACCCACCCACAAGGAATGGGAGAAAGACTGCAGGAAACCGATGGTGATCGTTAGTGCTCAAGATAGCCGGCGTCTGTATTGCGTAGCTGTTTGAGTCTGGTTTGTTGTAAAGCAGTACTGTTGACTGAAGCACTGCAGTTCCTTCTCAATGCTAATGATGGTTTTTTACTTTCTCTTCTAGGGAGCAGAGACCAAGCCCCCTTGCTCACAAGATCTGGAGTTACAGGACTAGAAGTCAGTTACGCTACTGATGAAAGAGCTCTTTTCCAGGAAGTAGTGAATATTGTAAAAAGGTAGCATATCTGTACGTTCTGCTTTTATTTTTCAGGCTTGCTCAGCAGACCTAGTCCCTTCAACCCTTGCCGGTCTTTTCTGTGTTGTTGTTTCCCCTCAAAGGCTGATTTCTAGAATGGACAAGCGTGGTGGTCTTTTGTATGAAAATGCTTTTTGCTTTTCCTTTTCTCTGACAGCGTGAGCGTTGAGAGCCTCTTAAGCAACCGAGTTATGATCTTGAAACTGATCCAACCTTAGAAGTAATCTTCTTGTAGCGCACGGCTTTCCTGTTACTCACAGGATTCGTGGCACGTCTCTCTCTGAAACTCAAAGAGTAAAATGCTGACAGTTTTGAGAGCTACAGAGAACCCCTCAGATGGGAAGAGTTTTCATTAAACCCCCCTGCCTGGTACTGAAACCGCTGTGGACAGCTCACAGTAACCACTAGGTGAAACAGTCCTTTCCTTCATTAGTTTTGTCTTCTCTGAATGGAAATCCCCTGCTCCATCAGACTTGGAAAACCGCTGGTTTTCCCCATCTGCTCCGAGGCGAGGAAGCCTGTTTGGTAGCCCTCTCAGCTGGTGAGTAGGTGGCACTGCAGATGTCTCTCCAGGCCCTACTCTCAGAGGTGCAAAGCTGCAAGATTGCAAGGAAAAATAAACAGATTTAAACTGTGAGTCACCCTGCTGGAACAGAGGCGCAAGAAAAAACTGTGCTAGGCACAGTACATTGGCAATTCTTTCTCTCTCCAACCAGAAAACCTCTGAGGAGAGAGACACTGACCAACCCCACGAAGCAGAATACAAAAAAGAGTTGCTGAATGCAACCAGCGCAGGGTGAGTCCTGCAAGGCAGCAGATCCCTGTTCAGAGAAGGCAAAATTCAGGTAAGGATCACTTCACTTTTCTCTTTCTTGGAAGTCGAGTGCTCCATCAGACTTGGGAGAGTTACTGAGAAGCTTCCAGTGAATGAAGAATTCTCCACCGGTTGCGTGGAAGTGTCAGAAGTGCCAGTACAACAAGAGTATGGGAGAGGGAAGTCAGCAGTTGAGGGTGTATTTGTCACTGAAGAACAGAAGCCTCCACCTGCACTGTCGAAGGCGCTATGGAATGGAACGTGCAGCTTCAGGATGGAATGTACCAAGCCTCGGGTTGCTGACTGAGAAATCTCTGAAGAGACCTTGTCTCTCAACACTGTGCTAGCATGCCTTTCTGATACGACGACTTTATCTTCAAAGACTGAGTGAGTTAACTTGTATTCCAGGAAGATAAAAGGTTTGATCTCTTAGTGGAGAGCCAGACTGCTGTCATCATCCTAGTCTGCTCTCCCCACTTGCTCCATGCAGTTATCACCAAAGGAATTGACTTCATATGAACTCTCAACAAACAGGCCTTAACACTTGAACACATCTGCAGCTTGCTGCTCTTCTCTCCCATTATTTCCTGTGGCCTAGGTGGAAGGGAATGAGAAACTTTCCCGGAGTAAATGTTCCTGAAGCACAGAAAACCAGAGGAGTTGTCACTGGAGGGAGACTCATGATAAAGCTACCTGATTAAAGTGTAATGGACTGCAGAAACCTTCCCAGCCTGAACAAACAGGCGGCTTTTAACAAATTCTTTCAGCATCAGGAGTGAGTCTTTTAACCAGCTGTTGCTGTGCCAGGCGGCACCTTTTCAGGCTCAAGTCAGTTGCTCTGGTAGGTGCACGTAATAGTAGGTGTGATAGGTTAGAGAAGGAAAACAACCAGTCTGTGTTGAAGCACTGAGCAAACTCAATGTCACCTGGATTCATCAAGAGAGGACCGTATGTGTATCTTCTGTTCCAGTGTGTGCGTCGGGCTAGAGGCTAATAGGTTCTTGTGCCCAAACACGGGCTCAGCGTGCCCACGGCCTGGCTTTGGTTCATGACCCCTTTGCCTGTCGGAGTCAAGCTTAGAAGAGTGAAGTTCCAGGTTCCTGGCACAGTGAATAACAGAACACATACTCAGTCTTGATTAGCGATCCCAGGAACAGACTTCAGCCACTGGCCAGTGCTGTGGGAGACAGCGCCTTGTGCAGCCGTGCTGCAGCATTCTTCTTTCGGTTTCTAGTCGCTCTCTTCACAGTTAGCTCAATTCTTGCTTTGATTTCCTGTACGTGAAGGTTCAGAAGATGCTCATCTGCTTTTATCTTGCTGGTTCTGCCACACCTCATCTCTGGAAGAGCGTAGCAGGGAATTCTTGACCACTGTCAAGCACATCTGAGTGCTGGGGCACAGAGATGAGGGAAAGTTGGGTCCTGAGAAGTGTGTCCCTCTCTGCAGCTCTCTTGACTTAGCGGTCTCTCTCCATCAGAAATCTGGAAGCATTTTGCCTTTATTTGCACAGAATACCTGTGCAAGTAGTCTCTGTAACCATCTGGTTGGTACTGAGGGACACAGATGCTGGAGCAGAGTGATAAATCAATGAGGTTTTAAGGCTTGCTGCTGTTCTGTTCTTTAGCTGCAGCACTAACCTTTCGACGCTGAAGAGCGCAACCTTCCATCTCATCTACTGAAAGCTAGCGGATTTGTTTCAGTATTGATGGGAACAAGCACCTTTATTTCTAGGAGGTGGTTACTGGGAGTGGTTCTGCTGTGAGATGGGAGTGCTTAGAAGAGTGAGCACCAAAGTCTGTGTAGAGACAGCTAAAAGAAAGCCTGTCATGGTTAATTGAATTGGAGAATTCTCTTACAGCCTAAAAGCTGCTTGAGGGTTGACAGGCAGGAAGCGGTTTGACAGGGAGACCCATCCAGGTGACTTTGGAGGAGGCAGGTGTGCAGTCATTTTCCTGGGTCCAGAAGTCCCGACCCCTTACGTTAGTGAAGAACAAACACCATGGCTTTGCAGCAAAGAAAACCATCAGGGAAGTTGTTGTTGGTACCCTGACAGCTGTCTTAGCAGTCTGAAAAGATGTTTCACCTACCTAGGTCCAGTTTTCCCTTCTTTGATCAGCTGTCCTGCAGCTGTAACCAACCAACCATAGGACTTCAGCTCAAAACTGGTGTAAAATAGCTGAGAAACCTCCTTCCCATCCTGTTTTTTAGCCTGCATGGATGCTCCACAGCACAGGGAGCTCTTTGGGCTTTGTCATAGGGGATTTTTTGCTTCTTCAAATGGAGCCTGCACCCGGATTGCTAACCTAAAAGATGCTGTCATCTTGCCTGAACAGCCTCTCTCTGTTGTAAGGTGTCAGCTTCAGTGAGTTGGGAGAACAATTGGAAGAATCTGTCTGCTTGAAATAGTAAAACAGAGCTCCCTCTCTGAAACTGAAGGGCAGCCAGAAGAACACGTTCACATCACTCCTTAAAGCAGTCAGTGCAAAGCACAGGAGTGCTGGCTGTTGGAGGAAGAGGAAGGAAAAGCTACAGGAACATGTTGGAAGATTTAAAAAGACATAGGTAGGAGAAGTAGAAGTGTCCAAGCCTGATGGAGCAGTGGATTCCCATGAAAGAGAAATTCAGTGTCTAGACCTCTCCTAAACCATTAAGGCAAGTTGTGCCACTGTTGTGTCAGTGCAAGCATGAGAGGACCAGCATTTGGGGAACACATGGAGATGCACAGTCCCCTTCTCTGTAACACACAGACCGTGTGCAGCCAGCATGAGCTTGAAAAATAAGTACTGAATTCACTGGTACCTGAGATCCAGTAGCCACCACAGCTCTCTGTCGCTGTGGAAGTAGCTTCTCATAAAAGTATAAAAACCAGAGTCTGAAGTTGTAAGATTTTTCTGCAAGGTTCTGGGGATAAAACGTTAATAAACGAGAGAGTCACTGACACTGAGCATTGCAGTGTTTGTGTAATGTTCTTCTTGCAAAGTGCTGCTGATCAGTTTTTTATTGAACGCAACAGGTTCTGTTTCTTCTTCTGTAAATGCTCTCGCCATGTTTGCTGTTTCAAGCAGAGACACGTTAATCTGACCTTCTCTTCCCAGGCCAGTGTCCTCTTCTGTGGCGTTCTCCTGTAGAAACCGTTGTTTAATGTCTTGCATCAACTTCAGGGATTTTTATTGTCCAAAGCAGAATGTGTTCAGGAACTGCCGTTACGTATTCGAGTCAGCAGCTCTTGTGCTGACACACGCAGTTACTGGGTTTGTCTGTGTCACAGACCTGGCCTCGGGTTTTCCCCCACTTATTTGACTTAATTTTAGCTGGAAGAAGAAGAGCAGTCAGGGGAATGGGGCACAGAACAGGAGGAAGGCAGCCTGGGAGCCTCAGTGTTCATTCACAGACTTATCAAATGAGGAAGAGATGGCGTAACGGCACACGCAGCTTCACTAGACAGGAAAGCAGTGGCATTTCTTCTCTGCAGCCTGTATGCATTGAATGCTAATGCTGTTGCCTTTAAATCCTGCCTGTGCTGCTTTTCATCTTCACAGAGGCTAGCTGCAGCATGCCAAGCAGGATCAGTGCCCATCCTTGTAACGGAAGAGGGCTGTGTTGGCAGGCACCCCTCTTATTCCTGTCGTGTTGTCCTAGGCAGCAGCTCACAAACAGCAGAGCTAGAGCTCACTAGTTTCTCACAGGTGTAATAGCTGGTCTCCTGACCGAGTCTTGAACTGGTGGTTAAGACCAGCTGGGGTAGGATACGTAAAAATCGTGAGGTGGGAGGATGAGAAACATGAAGCCTATCCTCTCCTTAGTTCCCAGCCTGTCTGTCATAAATAAATAAAGACATCAATCAGTCAAGCAAGTGCAGTGTCTAGTCGGGAAGGAAAGCAAAGTCACGCAGGGTACAGTGATACCCCATGACCCAGTAATGTGCCAGTCATTACAAGCAGTCCCTAACGGCCTCTGCAAGCAGGACCAAGTTCAAAACTGGCTTTGAAACATAAAGAAATATAAACTCTCCGATCTAAAGATGAATTGACACGGGCTGCTGAAAATGTGTAATATTCAAACCGCACCAAAAGCACCAGAAACTAAAGCGATTTTGTGTCCTGTCTGTAAAACATCTTCCCCTCTGAAGATGCCAGAGAAACAAGCCTCGGGATTATATGGCTCTGGCTTACAGGGGTCATTGTGTTCATAGCCTTAGAAGATAAGAGCAGAGTTAATTCTCTAGCTGACCAAGGTTGTATTCACTCGCAGTGCAGGTAGGGGCACTTGCAGTAGTGATGCCGTAGCACAGCTGCCTGTGCACTGGCTTTGAAGTCACCTTGTGTGTCCTCTCTCTAGTCAGCTCTTCGCTGAGCCTGGCTGCGAGATGGGCAGTGACTGTCAGAAGACAGTCTGACTTCTCTTTTTGTCATCCTGGAGCCAGTCAAATCCTGCGTCTGGCGTGAGGCACTCGAGTGCAGTGAGGTTTCCTTACGTGCGCACAACACGCTGTTACTTGAACAGCACTGGAGTCGCCTGGGAGCAAATTCTACTCTACAACAGACCTGAAAACAGGATTACAGTTCCATTGCACATCTGACCTGTGCCGGTACCCGACTGTCAGTTTTCCTGGACAGAACAGGATTAGAACTGTGTTTGTCCTTTTGTTAGTAAAGATGGAGATAGTAGAATTAGGTTTAAGAACAGAGAGCAGATGTCCCCGTGAGAATACTTCTTCTCGAGTTTGTTTCAGTCAGAGGTTATTGGAGATCCTAAAGGTCGGCTGGTTTAAATGTTGTCTCCTAGTCCAGATGCTGCTTTCGTAGAAGCCCGTTGTGACTGCTGCTTTTTTAAACACACCGTGATTAGAATGAAATCCTGTTGATGCTCTGTTCGTGGAAACCGTTCTCCTAAATAACACGAAGCTCATTTTCCTTTCCCCCCTCTCCAGATATGACCCAGACATTTTGTTAGGCTATGAAGTCCAGATGCATTCCTGGGGTTATCTCTTACAGAGGGCTGCTGCGCTGAATGTTGATCTATGCCAGATGATCTCTCGTGTGCCAGGTAGGTTCCTGTGCGGGGTTTCGGGTTAGTTCAATAGAAGCAAGCTGAAATGCATGAGAAGAGTGAAGTGTTTCTCCAGATGGACCTCTTTCTGTTGCTGCTTTTGTGTTACGGGTGGTTTTTCAGAGTGTTAGACTTCCTCATGCTGTTCCCTTGTGGGAACAGTAATTACATCTCTCAAGTTTTGGACTCTTGGAGGTCTTTCTGCTGTCTCTTGCTTCTCCTTGGCTTCAGTCATACGTATCTGTCATTCAGGGCGATAGTCTTGTGCAGTCTCAGCGGGCTGTATGAATTCTTACTTTTCTGGAGAGCTCAGATGGGCAAAGGGGTAGCCTGATCTGGACTTGACTCCTGTAGCTTGTCTGACTGCAGTCTCTCTTATTGTCTTCAGACGAAAAGAAGGAGAACAGATTTGCAGCTGAGCTGGATGAGTACGGATCGGATACGATGAGCGAAATACATATCGTTGGGCGAATTGTGTTGAATGTGTGGAGAATGATGAGAAATGAGGTAACGTTTTCCAAGGGTCCCTGTGTGCCTCTTTTTGGGGGGTTCATTACTGTGGACTCCGGCCTTTTCATGCAGCACGTTGCTTTTGTTGTTCAACGTGTGGACGTTTCCCGATGAAGTAGTTTGCCGCTTGGTGAGAGTGGGTTTTGCAGATCCCTTGAACGTAAAGTACCGAAGCCCGGATCTTCCGGCTACGTTACTTCAGGATACCCCTTTTCACTTGTTGGTGCCGCTCAAGAGCAGCTTCCCTGTTTCAGCAGCTTGTCTTCTGTGGTGATTTCCTAAGGGCAGTATGTACTTGATGCTCTTGGACCTGCTGCTTCGCTGTTCATCACTTTATAGTCAACACACAAATGGAGCGGTCTCGCCGGATGTTGCTCTGAGCAAGCGGAGGCCTTACCTTTGCGATGCGCGTTCGTTTCTGGTGATGAGGAACAACCTTCCCTGTCCTGGAGACAGTTAGGGACTTCCTGCTATGAATGTTTCCACCTTTGTAACAAAGACTGCCAGTACATTCAGGGTTACCTTCTGTACAAGCAGAGTGTGCTCTGGCTGCAGAAGACATCCGGGTGCTAACGCGTCCTCTGTCTTTGTGCAGGTGAATCTGATGAGTTACACGTTTGAAAACGTGGGCTTTCACGTTCTTCATCAGCGCTTTCCTTTATTCACCTTCCGAGTTCTGTCGGACTGGTTTGATAATCAGGCAGATGTCTACAGGTAATGACGCTCGAATCCACCGTGTTCTTTCTGAGCCCTCGACATTTCCTCCTCGTGTAATTTCTCTGCATATACACAAGTATGAATTCTCAGTTGCCTGAGCAGATGCCCTAAAGATCTGTCAGGCCTTCATTTCATCCATACCATGCAGCAGAAGGGCTGTAGAATCATCAGGGATCAGAAGGGACCTCGAAAGGACCCTCTTTAGGGAGCGCAGTGAACAGCAGGAGCAAACAGAGCTGGCTCAAGAGGCAAGTTTAGCTAGTGGTCATCGCCCTTCTTCAGTCCCCCATGCCAATGCACACAGCGTGGGCAATAAATAAGTTGGGGATGTGCGTGTGCCTGCAGGGCATCACAGGGACAGGGTGCATTGACTGCTGTGACCGGAGTGTGGGGAATAAAGGGCTACCAGCAATGTAGGAATGGCAAGGTCGGGGAGATGAGGGGGTGTTACCCTGTCTGTCAGTGACCAGCTGCAATGCATGGGACGCCATCCACACATCATTCGTGTCATGGACGTAGTTTATGCAGAAAGTACCTACTTTTCAGCTAGGTGGAAACTTAGGTTAGAGCTGAGATCCTGACTGTCATGTTCACCTGAGACAGGTTTGCTCACTCAGACGTCCACACAGGTCAAAAAAACCACACAAGCAGGTAAAGAGAAGCAGAAGTTTACATTCAGGAGTCCTTTGGGCAACCAGGACATCCCTTAACAGTAGTGTGGCGTAAGGCGTTCTGTGTTTACAACTCCTCAGTGCCTGCTGATGTGCACTGCATGATGAAAGAGCTGTGTGCAGATGGCCTTGGGGAAAGGCGACTTGCTGGGTTATAGCGGTCGTTGCATCTCATCCTTCTCCAGTAGAAGGAGCAGCGTTCCCCTGATTGTTTCTAACGTGGCGTTCACTTTCTCAGGTGGAAAATGGTTGATCACTACGTCACCCGGGTCCGTGGGAACCTCCAGCTGTTAGACAAACTGGATTTGATTGACAGGACGAGTGAAATGGCGAGGCTTTTTGGCATTCAGTTCCTGCACGTCTTAACTAGAGGCTCCCAGGTAAGGGTTAGTGTTCCTTACCTTTCACAAGAGCACTGCAGTCGTTACAACCTGTTGTAATCCCTTAGTATCTTCTCTGACTGTCCTGCATAGCATGAGGTTGAAACACCCAGGCAGTTCAAAAGCAGTAGTAATGGGTCGAAAGGTCAGTCTCAGCTATTAAAAGCAGCCGGTAAAAATAACCCCTCGTGTGATGACATCAGGGAGCAGCTTCTGCCTGCTGTGGGAGCACCGAGTTTTCCCTTGGAGTCCGTGTTTTTCATGCTTAGCTGGTCTGAAAACGAATGCTTTTTAAAACATTAAGGGATACAATGGAGCATGGTTTGGAAAGAGGAGTTGATTGTCTCTCGGGGCAGACAAAGCTGCATCAGATATGTTCTGTGTTTGCTGTGAAAGAAACCTCTGGGTGAGATTTGATGATAAGACAAGGGCTCTGGCTCTTGTAAGCATGTGTATCTTGCAAGATGCGTGTGGTTCTGATACTCTGATTGGAGCATCAGAGGAAAGAGAGCGGGACACAGTGAGATTGACACCACTTCTTTGGAACCCCAGCAGCCTCTGTTAGTGCTGAATGCTTTCCTCGCCCGGTTTCTGAGGGACTGGACTGTTTGCGTGGCTTCACGTGAGACTTGAACAGCATCTGGACAGACAGCTGCCCTCTCTCCTGTCTGCTCTGCTCTTGCCACTTCTTTCCTACTGCTTTCCTGCCACCTTTCTGCTCTCCTTTTCGACAGACACGTAGCTGAGCTGACCAGGCTTGGTTCTTTTGCCAGCTTCCGTGGGCAAAAAGAGCCTGAAAACCAGTGTCCTAACGGTTCAACTCAACTGAAAGATGTTGCCACTGTTTAGACTCCTACTGCCGTTTCCAGTGTCATCTCTTGACCCAGTGCGGGTTCTTGCGGGTCTTGCTGATACAGGCCTTGTGTGTTGTGGGGCAGAGGAGGAGCAAGGGGGAGTGGTGCTGGCAGCAGAGCCCTGGTGGCATTCAGTCAGGTGTTTGCCACTTGAAGCCCCTGATCTGGTTTCCCTGTGTAATCAGACCCGGTACCGCTGCTGGAGCGAGGGAAGGGAACTGCACAGTGTGGAACAGGGAGGCTGGGACTGGCACCCTGCCATCAGATATGCTTCAACTGTCACAACTGCAGCCCGCAGAGACTGTTCTGCCTGTCATCCTCCCAAATGGCTGTGAGTGGGAGTGAGCAGCAGAGACATGCTGCGTTTCCTGTGCTGACTGTTCTTTTCTCTTCCCTTCTGTGCACATATGTTTTGTTTCCACTGAAACTTTCTCCCTCACAGAAATGGCAGTTGCAACAGTTCCCCCTCACGCGACGATTTCTCTTCCCGTGGAAGAATCGTTACTACCTTTTATCAAGACACTCCTTTTTATCTTAGCTGAAAACAAGACGTTAAGACAGATGAACTCTGCTCTTCATAGTGTTCTAGCTGGAGTGACTTTTCCCACGTGTTTATGTCTGTTAGTAGGACCTGTGGGAGCTTTTTAAAGCTGATGTTTCATTTTGTTGAGCTATCTTGACTATTCTACGGTAGACTAAACGAATAGCAAGAGGTGGTGGAGGACGTATGGATTATTAATCAGATGACTGAAGAACTACCTGAAAACTAGGAATAAATCCCTGGCTCTGAACAGACCCTGGCCCTGACCTGTTCTATGACCTGTTGTTTCTCTGTTCCTCAAATGTTGGAATAAACTGCCTGTGCAGATTCCTCTGGGCAGAGGTCATCAACTGCCTGTTGGATTTGGTTTTCTTGAACGTTCTGCCAGTGTAGCAGGTGTGACGGGACCCTCCGCACGGAGCACTGCAGCCTGTTGGATGTTTATTTTTTAACCTCAGCTGGGTAGCGTGGGTTGTTTCTGTGGGCAAAAGTCCTAGAATCCTTAGGGATCGGAAGGGGCCTGGAAAGATCATCCAGTCCAACCCCCCTGCCACAGCAGCATCACCCAGACCAGTGACAAGTACTAGATTTTCAGCGATCAGGGATAAATTCTGAGCACAACTAAACGTCACGTGGCCATGGTTTACCTGTCAGCTTGGCAGAGTTAGGTTAATCGTTGGACTTGATGATTTTCAAGGGCTTTTCCAGACAGGAGAATGGCGTGAGGAAACACCCGAGAAAGCTCAGGCTACACGAGTTCACACACATCACTGTATGTGCTGAAAGCATACATTAAGGGAAGACTGTGGCTGTTGCGTTTGGAAGGCTGGTCAGCTGTTTAATACCCTTGGGAAATGGAAGTGCGTGTTCACGCGGTTACGGGGCAGCCGTGCGTACTGTTGGTTTTGAAACGGTAACGATTGTCTTGCAGTATCGCGTGGAGTCCATGATGCTGCGTGTTGCAAAGCCAATGAATTATATTCCTGTGACACCCAGCGTCCAGCAGCGAGCTCAAATGAAAGCCCTGCAGTGCGTTCCCTTAATCATGGAGCCGGAGTCCCGCTTCTACAGCAACGCTGTTCTGGTGCTAGATTTCCAGTCGCTGTACCCTTCCATTGTGATAGCCTACAACTACTGCTTTTCAACCTGCCTGGGACACGTGGAAAATCTAGGAAAGTAAGTTGTTCTTCTTTCCTCACGGCCTTTGGCTCGGTAGAGCATCCTTTATTCCCATACTGGTTGTCAGTGGGGACTCAGTGGGTGTGTACGAGTAGAACCATCTTCTGTAATGCAGTAGAGGTGCTAAGGCAGCGCTGCGCACACCTGCACGCGTGGACACCAGCAGGTACTCTCCATTAAACGCTCAATGAGGCTCCGTTCTGATTTAAGTGGGCTCTGTGCTTGTGCGTGCACACGTCGTTGCGGTGCCGCTCGTGTGTAGTGCTGCTTCAGAGCACACGAAAACGCTGTAAAAACCCACCAGCTGCTCTCGGAACTGGAGCGGGGTTGCCCAGCCGCATGTTAGGACCACATCGGTCTTCTCTTCCAACAGCTGTGGTTCACTCAGGTCTTCACTGTTCCTAACGAAGAGCTACAGCAAGTTGTGCCGTGTGGCATCCTCGTTGAGATGAACAGTAGCTCTGTCCGTTGGAGAAAGAGCTGTCTCACTTCCCATTGCCATGACCGCCGTAACGCAGTAGCTGGAAGTCCAGGAAGGATGTGAGGAGTGCTGGTGTCACCGTCAGGGTTCAGCTGTCTGATTTGAAACGCTGCATTTATAGAGAAGACAGTGCACACGATGTGTTACCGGCACGCAGAGGATTAGTGTGAGCACGTGCACCCCTACGCCAGCATTGGGAACCGTGAACGCAGAGCAGAACCGATCGAGGGTGCAGAGTTGGAACTGGCCCACAGAGTGCCGCCTCTGGAGCCTCTGGCGTGTAGCTAAGGCTTGTAAATGGCAGCGTGCTTGTAGCTGTGATTCCACCTTTGCTGGAGTTTTAGGAGGCGTTCGTGCCTTCCCTCCGCCCGTCTGCAGACATGCAAACTGTCACCTTCCATGTCTCGTTTTATCAGATATGATGCCTTCAAATTCGGCTGCACGTCGCTCAGAGTACCGCCCGACTTACTCTACCAGATCAGACATGATATCACAGTGTCGCCCAGCGGAGTGGCCTTTGTCAAGGTACTGCTGTGACGGCTCTCTGACAGGCCTTTTCGCTCGCAGTAGGCCGAGCGGCCTAAGGTCACCTCGGTGCTGTAGCTGCTGTTGTGCTGCCCCAGTGGCAGGCAGAAGGGGGGAGGTTCAGTCTGCTTTCGCACTGGTTTTTGCTGTTTGTCAGAGTACTGAACGTGTGGCAGCTCGGGAAATCAAATGCTTTCATTCATAGTTAATTTCATCTATAATTAATCCGTGTTTTACTTGTGCAGTTTGGAGATCAAACAGGAATTACCTGTGAGCATCGCTTCCTTCTCTTCCTGCCCGTAGAGCAGAATGTTTCCCTAGAAAGAGTCGCTGCTTGGGAGATGAAACTCCCCGGCCGGCTCACTGCTGTGCTTGTGGCGCGGCGTGCTGCAGATGCTGCCCGCTGACCTGTAATGAACGAATGAGCACGGCCTGGAGCCCCTACCCATCATCACCCCATCACCAGCTCACCTCTATGTAGTGGAGGACAAGGGCTGAGAACTAAGAGCTGAATGCCATAGTCCTGCTTTAGTTCCTGGGGTGGTCTGAGCACTGCTTAGCAAGGCTCTCGAGAGCAAAGACCAGAGAGCTGTTTACCCTGCCCTCAAGAGCGTTGCCTACACCCTAGGTTGTTCCTAATATTTGTGGGAAGAGCCAAATCGCTGATGCCTGGGGCATCGTGGGCGTTAATTTGCTCTCTAACAGCGATGGATGGTCTAACAGTGCTGGGTTTTGCCTGTCCTCCCAAACGTTCGGGCTGGGGGGTTTAACTTGATGCTTTCCTCTGCTCCCTTTACGGCAGCCCTCGGTACGGAAAGGCGTGCTGCCGAGGATGCTGGAGGAGATCCTGAAGACTAGAATAATGGTGAAACAGTCGATGAAAGCTTACAAGCACGACAAGGCCATCACGCGAATGCTTGAAGCTCGTCAGCTGGGTCTGAAGTTTATAGCTAATTTCACGTTCGGTTACACTGCTGCTAATTTTTCTGGAAGAATGCCTTGCACTGAGGTAAGGGCTGCGCAGGACAACGCCGAACACCGGGGGGGAGTTTGCTGTTAGCAGAGTAGAGACAGAGAGCACAGGGCACACAGCTGCTGGAGGGGGTCCAGTGTAGAGCAATGAAGATGAGGAAGGAAGGAGAGCAGCTCCCTGATGAGGAAAGGCTGAGGGAGCTGGGGCTCTTGAGCTGGGAGAAGAGGATGGCTGCTAGTGGAGATGAAAGAAAGCCTTAGAGCTCTCTCCATTGGCAGAATCCAGGAGCTGGAGGAAATGATCGTAGGCAGTCTTGTCTTGCCCCGTTCATTTTCCACAAGCCTCAGCCAGATTCTCCTAACTCTTAGTACAGTTTGAGTCCTCTTCCTTTGCTCTGTTGGGCTGATGCCAGCAACGTTTGGATTTGCTATTACATGTGTTTCAGCCATGAAATGAAAGGTCTGGTCTGGGTGCAGCAGTGTGCATCAACTGATGAAGGGGTTGACTGTTAGCACAGGGCTGGCCTTGGGTTCAGCAGCAGAACCAAGACTTTTCAAATCTGCCTTCAACTTCGCAGGTCGGGGACAGCATTGTCCACAAAGCCAGAGAGACGCTGGAGCGTGCCATCAAACTGGTGAACGACACGAAGAAGTGGGGGGCTCACGTTGTCTACGGGGATACCGACAGGTAACGGGCAGTCAGCTTCTAAGGGTGTCTGAAATGACAGTGGTTCTTGGCGCGTGTGCCTTTTCCTTCAGCCAGGGGGACTGCTGTTCCAAGCAGTGTGTGACCCCTGGCTAAAGCAAATTCTGTCTCTTTGATGAGAGTTTCTTTTGGGACCTTTAGAAAGGACTCGGTGAGGGTTTCCTTTCCTTGTGGAACAGAAAGGGGGGGGGAACAGTACTTTTTTACTGTGTGAATTAGGAGAAGTCTTACTTAGTCTTTCTGCCTCTTCCTGATGGGAATTTTCTGTGGAAAATGAGTCTCTATAATTCAGTGGGCATTTTCTGGTGAGACTTAGAGGATGGCACTGCTTCAAGCTTCCAAGGTGGGTGCAGTTCAGAAGCAGCCACCAGAGCAAGCCAAGGTGTGGTCAGACTGCCTGCAGGCGGTCCTGTAAACATCCCTCCTGTCTTAGTCCCTCATCTGAATTAAGCATGGCCTAGGGGAATCCGTCTCTCATGCTAGCCCTGGGAAGCAAAGCTGGCGGGGCTGTCCTTCCTCAGTAACTCGGGCCTCGAATGGCTGATTTCAGACAGATGTGATGCAAGGCTTGACATTGCAGGGACACGGAATTCCCAGCAGCTTCACAAGAATAGATTGTGTTGGAGAAAGGCAGTAAAGTCCTGCTGTCTGTAACGGAAAAGAAGCTGTACCCAGAGAGCTCGGTTCTCTCCTGGGAACCCCAGTGTTGTAGTGGGTGCCTGGGGCAGTCTGGACCCTGCCTCACCAGAGTCCCTGTTCATTGTGCCTTTGCAGTCCCAGTCTGGACACTGGACTCTCTCTGTTCTTGGCTTTTCTAGCTGAAGGCTGGGAACAGAACTCCTAACACCCCTGCCTTGCCACCAGGAAACTAGAGCTTGTGAGTGCCAGGAACTGTGCTGAACAGATTTGCGCTTACTTCCTGTGTCGGGTTTCTTGCAGCCTGTTCGTACTCTTGAAAGGAGCCACGAAAGAGCAGTCTTTTAAGATTGGTCAAGAAATAGCGGAAGCTGTAACAGCCACAAACCCCAAACCTGTGAAACTCAAGTTTGAAAAGGTAAAAGGACAAGCTGAGGCTTGGTGGGTGGAAACGTTGTTATCGTAACCAAAAGGACCAGTAAGGAAGGATAGCTACTGCAGTGTAAGGGTACGCAGCAGCCGTGTGCTGGACTGCTGCAGCAGGTAGATTGCAGGTCCCTCAGTCTCAGAATGACGGAATGATTTAGGCTGTAAGGGACCTCAGACATCATCTTGTTCCAACCCCTGGAACAAAGGAGGTTCCCTCTCAATCTCAGCAGGACCTTCTTCCCGGGGAGGGTCCCGGAGCACTGGACCAGGCTGCCCAGGGGGGCTGTGGAGTCTCCTTCTCTGCAGACGTTCCAGCCCCGCCTGGCTGTGTTCCTGTGCCACTGGGTCTGGGGGATCCTGCTCCGTCAGGGGGATCGAACTGGATTGAGGTCCCTTCCAGTCCCTAATTATTCTTGATGCTAAACAGAACCAAGCAAAGCACAGGGTTCCGTAGGAAACCCTCTGTATCCAGAGCTCCCTTATTGTCCCAACACATGCCACACGGAGCTGTCTTCTTTCTGACCACTCCAGGTCTACTTGCCTTGTGTTCTGCAAACCAAGAAGAGGTACGTGGGGTACATGTATGAAACACTGGACCAGAAGGACCCAGTCTTTGATGCAAAAGGTATAGAGACGGTCCGAAGGGACTCCTGTCCTGCTGTTTCCAAGGTAAAATATCCGTGGGTTTAAGTTGCAGTAGTTACTGTTTATCCCTGCTTAGAGTTTCTAGTCCTGGTGAGTTGGCTGAGACCTCACCTGCTTTTCTGGTAGGAGCCCTTTGAAGGATAACTTGCACAGCATTGCAGGGCCTTGCACTTCCTGTCTTAACCATCAGCTTCCAGCCCCTAAGAAGTCCATGGGCAGCCCTCAGCCCCGTGTCACTTGTCCAGACCACTCTTGATCCAACTCACTGTGACTGGTAGAGTGGCCCCAGGATGCGTGGGACGCACTGCTGCGTCCGTTGAGCAGCTCGGTCACAGAACTCTGCTTCTGCTGTGAATTCATTGCAAACAAACGTCCCTGCCTGTCTGTCTCCAGCTGGATGGGTAAAGGGAAACAGAGTCAAAACCAAACAAGTGCCAGTAGGGGGGATTGTCTTCCGTTTCTGTTTGTAACCCCGAGATCTCGGAAAGTCCTGACAGAACGTTCTAGATGCCAGCTGGAAGCACCTTTTCCTGCATTCTGGGAAACCTCTGCAACTGCCGAAACGAGTCTCAGTGCAGAGTAAGGGTGCTGTCGTGTGTCAGTCTGAGGAACGGGTGGTCTGCGGGTGCCTTTATGGGTGTCTGTGTAAGAGAACACAACGTGCTGCCCTCCTGATCACGGCGGATGGTTTCTCTAAGCACTGTGCTGGTGTTTGCCCGGAGCTTGTTTGGAATGATGTTTTTAACACGCAGTCCTCTCCTTTCCCCTTTGCTCGTGAAGATACTTGAGTGTTCTATCAAGCTGCTATTTGAAACTCGGGACATCAGTCAGATCAAACAGTACGTGCAGAATCAATGCATGAAGTTACTGGAAGGAAAAGCCAGCATGCAGGACTTCATCTTTGCAAAGGAGTACAGAGGGAGCTCAGCTTACCGGCCCGGCTCCTGTGTGCCAGCCCTGGAGATCACCAGGTAATGAGACTGAGGAGTTCTGATTGTCTGTACTTCTCCCCTTGACCTTTGTACCTCTAATTCCCTGGGAGCAGGAAGAAGTCTCCTTCAGCTACCATTGCAGCAGTTGGCTCTGACCTTCTGTGTGTGAAGAGATCAGGCATCAGGTAGTCCTAGAAGCTGATTAGTAGCCCTGCAAAGTGCAGATTCCTTTGGCAGTGTGTGTGTCCAGTGCTGCTGCTTGGGCAAAGGCTTGACTGGCCAGCACTGCCGGTTGCTCAGGGCAATTAGATGTAGGAAGGGGTAGTGGTGGTGGCTCTCGGTGCCATGAAATACATTACCAAGCGTGGTTCTTCGTTCTGAAGTGTCTTTCTTCAAGTTGCTATTCCACGCTGCCGATTGCTTGATCCACTGTGCTAGGTAACGTGGCCTGGCACATTCTGCTACCGTGCGTAGCAGGAAAGCTCTTCAAGGGGAGTCATGCTTCTTACACCAAGTGGAACTCAACCCTGGGCTGATTCCTGCTGCAGGCTGAATTGTCCTTTGCTTTCCGGGTAGTGGAGCTCTGTTTGGTACCCTGGCTGCTCTTCACTAACACACTTCTTTAAGGAAGGGGCAGCTAGAAAGAAGCCTGGCTGCAAATCCAGGTGACCTGGTACAGAAAGCATCGTTAGGGCTCACGTTCCACGTTGTCATGAGACCGAAACAGCTGGCCTGTGTGCTGCAGAACAAGCACAAGCCTCAGTCTCCTGGAGAGCTAGTACAATCTGATGAGGAAGTTCACCAGCAAACAAAATAGCTAGGAGTTTGTCTGTGGATGCATTATAATGCTGTTTTCAAACAGGAGAATGCTCGCCTACGACCGCCGCTCTGAGCCACGAGTCGGGGAGCGAGTGCCCTACGTCATTGTGTATGGCATGCCTGGACTGCCCCTGATCCAGCTGGTGAGGCGGCCCATCGAGGTCCTGCAGGATCCCAACCTGAGGCTGAATGCTACGTACTACATCACCAAACAGATCCTGCCGCCGCTGGCCAGAGTCTTCTCTCTCATCGGCATTGACGTCTTCAGCTGGTACCAGGAGCTGCCACGGGTAAGTGAAAACACTCGTGACAACCCCAGTGTGTGCCTGCTCCGGGTTTGCTTTTGCCAGGTCTTTTACTGCAGTGACAGTTACATGAGGCTACAGCAAAGGCTCTGCCAAGAGGCCCTAACTTTACAGAGGAGGTTCCCTCTCAATCTCAGCAGGACCTTCTTCCCAGGGAGGGTCCCGGAGCACTGGAAGGGGCTGCCCAGGCAGGGGGTTGTGGAGTCTCCTCTGCAGACGTTCCAGCCCCGCCTGGCTGTGTTCCTGTGTCACTGGGTCTGGGGGATCCTGCTGTGGCAGGGGGATTGGACTGGATGATCTTTCCAGATCCCTTCCCATCCCCAGTGATTCTGTGATTACAGACCTGGTTCTTGGACCTTCTGTGCCTTTGGCTTTTAGTCAGTGAGCCTTTCCAACCTGCTGCCTTCTGTTGCCAGACAGCGTCCGTGATGTGAAAGAGCACTTTGCCATAACCGGCTGTTTCCAGCAGTCCTTGCGTTTGCATCTGTGTGGCCCTGCCACCCTTCTGAGCTCTCTGTAGTTGGGACCTTGTTGTTTCCAGGCTGTTTCCTCCTCACAGAGCAGGTGGCAATGCCCTGGGCGCAGGGCTGGCTTTGTGAAAGCTGGTATCAGCAGGATTGAAAACCGGCCCTCTAAAAGGGAAAGGCATCACTGAGATGCAGGAGGGGGGGCGGTAGGCAGCTGGGTGCTAGGTTCCGTGCCCCTGACTGCTGGCACCACCATGCTCACCTTTGCTGCACCCAGCCAGCAGCTCTGGAAAGGCTCTAGGAGCCTTGCTTTGTGCAAGGCCAGGGGGCCGAGCAGAGCGATGTTGGAAGCAGCTGAGGGCCAGCACAAAGCGCAGGCCTTGCACGGGCAGGAGCGGCTGCAGAGAACAGACTTCCCTGGGCCAGGGGTAGCGGCAGAGTTTTGTCTAGGGAAATCAGAGACCACAGGACAGTGGCAGCTCTGTGGCCAGGACTGCACCAGCATGACCTCAAGGGGAGGCAGGATCTGGAGAGAGGCCACTGGGGCTGCAGCCAGGGCAGCTTTGGGTGTGAAGCACCTACAGGGGAACCACTGCAGGGAGCTGAGTTTGAGCTGAGGAGTTTCACACGACTGAGGATTTCTTTGGTTCCTTTTCTCTGGTGAGACTCCCTGTGAAATAGGTGTGGGACTCTGCTCAGGGTGTCACTTCAGGGCAGGTGCTGCACTCTTCAGAGGAGTGTGATCCACGTTGCTAACTCGTGTACGAACCCATGGCCTCTGGGCTGGGCTGTCAGAATCCCTCTCAAAAAGGTGACCTAGGAGCCGGGCGAGCTGCTCTGGTGGAAGCTCATTGCCTCTTCATTCCTCAACAGATTCAGAAAGCTGCCTCGAGTGCCCGCACTGAGCTAGAAGGATGCAAAGGCACAATCTCCCAGTATTTCACGACCTTACACTGTCCCGTGTGTGATGAACTGACCCAGTACGGGATCTGCAACAAGTGCAGAAGCCAGCCGCAGCACGTGGCGGTGATTCTCAACCAAGAAATCCGCGAGCTGGAGCGTAAGCAGGAGCAGCTGGTCAAGGTAGGAGGGAAGCGCTCGCCGTGGCCGTCGCCGCAGCGCTGCTGAGCGTTCCCAGCAGACATGGGAAGTACAGCCCGGGTGGTAAACGTGCTCCTGCTTGTTTGTTTTGCCCGCTGCTGCCCCGGGCCCTGCAGCAGCTGTCGAGGACCAGAACAGGAGGTGCTTTTTTCCTCTCCTGGCTTGGTTTTGGGTTTTGTCGCCAGGCTCTCCCTTGCTTTGCGGGTGCCTTTTCACGGAGGCAGGGGTGAGAGCTGTAAGAGTGTGAAAGCCTCACCTTCTCTTTGTCCCTCTAAAATAGCTGGTGATGCCCTAGTAAGAAACGTTTGTCCCCCCAGCTGCACTGACTCCGTGTATTATTGCACGGGTGTGTTTCAGCTCGGCAGTTTCCTAGTTGCCTCTCGACAGGATTTTTCCAGGCTGTTTTACTTCCCTTGTGCTAAAGTCAGTGAAGGAGGTGGCCAGCTGTGCTTCCACGCAGAGGATGGCAAAGAGCAGCGCAGGAACGGCTGTGTGGCCTCACCTGCTGCACGTTAGAGCGACTGTAGTGCTGGCACACACCGCACCTGTGGCCCAGGCACTGATTTGATCGGTTCCCGTGGGGCTCTGGTGCTAGCAAACCACTCCAACCCGCTGTTGGGGAACACCGCATCACCCAGGTGCAGGCATCCCGTGCCCGCTGTGTTTTGTGACCTTTGCTGTGGTCTGCACTGTCTGCAGCAGTGAAGGAAAGGAGGCTGCTGCAGCTTTCCCTGACCCTGAGCCTTTTCCATCGCTTCTGTCCCGGGATGAGTCAGGCCTGGGAGATTGCTCCAGCCCTGCAGAAGGCCCAGGGAGGGGTTTGAAGGGAACTCTCAAAGCTCATCTTGAACCGGTCGTTTGTTAGCCCTCCCCATACCACTCCTGCAGAGGGACAGTTGCTGTTTGTGCAGTGGAAACCTCGCACGTGGGTCGATCGTGAATACAACGCCCTACCCCACGGCTTACTCACCTCAGCTCAGCATGTGCTCCCCTAAGCTTAGCTCAGCTCGGCATGTGCCCCCCTCCTGCAATGGAACCCAGCAACACAGAAACCTGAGCTGTGCAGCCAAGCCTTGGGCCTCTGCCCAGTGTGGGTGGGTAATGTGCAAGGGCCACTCTGGCCAGCACAGGCGGGGTTGGAGCAGCCAGCAGAGCTTCTCCGGATCCTTCCCTGCAGTAGGAAAGCCTGGTGCTGGGGTGGGGCTGTGCCCGGTTCAGCTGCTGGAACATGGAGGGTGTTGTACGGTGTCTCGCCTTGCTGGGGTGGAGTCTCACACCCTCTCTTTTGCCTTTTCACGTGGTCTAGATATGCAAGAACTGCACAGGCTGCTTCGACCGGCAGATCCCGTGTGTCTCCCTCAACTGTCCAGTACTTTTCAAGCTCTCCAGAGTAACCAGAGAACTGTCAAAGGCACCGTACCTTCGCCAGCTGCTCGACCAGTTCTAAACGCTCTGTGTTACGGGAGTCCAGGTGCTATTTGTGTTTCCTTCAGTGTTTACCCCACTAAGACTCTTGTGCATGGTGCTTTTCCAACTCTCATCTAGTCCAGGACGTCCACGGTAACGGTTGGGTTTGTTATCCGAAGAAAAACCACCGCGTATCCTAACTCAGCCCGACCCCCCCGGCCCCCTTTGTTGATCTCTGGCTGGGTCACTTTTTAAGATGTACAAATTTCTTCTCTCTCGTGTTTCTAACATCCCGTTTTCTAACGCCGATGTTGAACCGGCTACGTGTAACATCCTGTAAATCCATTGCAAAGTAGAAGTCAAGCTGTCCGGGCGGAGGAAGCAGCACTGAGAACCCCTCTCCCGCAGCGCCCCCCCTTCGTGTGTGTCGTTGAACTGTCAGTACCAGGTGTGTCCCCCGCCCTCCTCTCCCTCCCCTTCCCCGTTTGTCTGCGGAATCTTTTGTAAATACACTTTTTTTACTTTTCAAAACGACTGAGCAAAATAACGTGCAATGACTTTTCTACGGATCGTTGGCGAGTCGGTTGGTAGCTCCTCCTCCTCGGTTTTGCTTGATCCCCGGTAGCTGGTTATTTGGCAGCCACTGTGCACACGGTAGTACCCGATTTTCCCGAGAATGGCTCTGTCTTGCTTTAGCTGTGTGAGGGGCGTTGTGAGGAACCGTGCAAAGACCTTTTTGTTACGAACCTGTGGGACTGTTGCAATACTTAAAAGATAAGATTTTATTCCATTTGGGCTTGTTTTGTATAGACATTTCTATTGCTTCTAAATATGCTTAAAGTATTTTCTTTCCCGACGTACTGTACAGTGAGATCTTATTTGCCACCATCTCGACGGAACGTGGATTTAGAATATTTGTATAACTGTATAAAACGGAGAAGGAATTATGTGGTCAGTGCATTGTTTTCTAAACTGGAAATCATTTTGTTTTAGAAGTTAATAATGGAAACCCTATTAAAGTTGAATAAAACGCTATGGGAAAGCTCCTGTGCTGCTCGGTAGCGCTGGCCTGCAGACCCTCATTGCCCTCGGGCGCTGCACACGCGCCGTCGCGTAAGCAAGACCACCCGCGGCAGCTGTTCGGGTCCCGGCTTAGGCTCTGAGGTCTAAACCGGCTCTCGGAGGTTGGGGCTTCCCCAGACCTCCAGAGAGACCTCTCCAGTTCCCCGCTGGACTAAACAAGGGGAGGTTTTAAGGTCAGAAGCGCAGAGCAGCTTTGTAAAATAGACCTTTATTTCCAGCAGGGAAGCGCAGTGCCGTCTCCAGGCTGGAAGGAGCGTGTCACGGGCAGTCTGTGACAGCTCACTTCACACAGGACAGTGCAAACCCACAGCAAAAACTGACGGGGCCACAAGAGCCACTGACTGCCACGCGCCCCACGCAGAGTAACTCAGAAGCCCCCAACCACCAAGGCGCAGGACTCTGCATTCCAGCATCCATCACCTACAGAATCAAAGTCGCGTGTTAGTGCTGGCAGCGCAGTCCCGCAGCTGGAGTGCTTTGGGTGTAAATCACAGTCCTCATGACATTCAGCTGCAAGAGGCTACCTGTGACGCTGGAGCAGACCTCATCTTCACCTCAGCCCTGGCTTTGTGGACAAAAGCAGGGATCCCTAGACCCTCGGGTACCTGAGTGCGGAGCTGCCTTCCCCAGCAAAGCCCGGCAGTGCTGAAGAGCAGTCGCACCTGGTTTCACCCCATCCCACACAAGCTGAAGAGTTTAACTGACGGACAAAGCACTGCAGAACCTCGCTTCAGCTGGCTGTGCCAGGAAGCTCTTTGCTTGGGAAGGAAATTCAAACACAGTACTGCAAACACTTGTCTAGCGACACTGCGCAAGGAACAGCAGGGATGTCTGCGAGTGCCAGCTGGACTCATCACGGGAAGGATGGCTCAAAACTGAGTCACGAGGCAGCAGTCAGGTATGATTCCACCTCCCCTCTGTCTCCCACCTCTGCTTTTTTACCTGCTGTAAAGAGCTGCTCTCCCCTGGGCACTCCAGGCTGTTGCTCCATTCCTGTTCCTCACGCCTCCTGCTTTTAGGGGAGGGAAGCGGGGATGAACTCAAGTGATTGTGCAGGCGACAACAGAGCCAGGAGCACAGAACCCAACTTTGTTTTGCACAGTGCTGGGAAGACAGTGGAACGCTCAGATACCTGCGTGCACGGCCCCAGCAGCACTGCAGCTGCAGCCCTGAAGGACGCCGAGCCCCCAGGGCGCTGTGCAGCACAGCACAGCTCGCTTGGCAGTAAAGGAAGAGCAGCGCCAAGGACAGAGCCCACACGGGAGTGCAGTTTGGGCCACGCAGCCCCAGCAAAACACAGAAGCCAGCACCCTGGAGTGTCAGGTAGCCACCCTGCCTGTCAGGCCTGGCCGTCAGCTGCTGCTTGTCTCCTGTTCTTCCCGCAGGGTCACTCCTTGCTTCCCGCGGCAGTGCGGTGATGGCAATCCCGAGTACCTCAGACTGGGTTAAGCGTTCCAGGTCACCTTACCACAAGAGCTCCAGTTCAGCTGCATCTCCCTCTGAAGACACTCAGTCAGCTTTTACTGTCACCACTACTCTCCTGGTCAACAGCCACACCTGCCCCCTCAGGGGAGCCACCGGCAGCCTCTGGAGACTCACGCAGCGCATCGTCCGAGTGGGGCCGGAGAGCGACCTGGGCTGGAGAGCCCCCCGGTACCCTCTGGGAGGTCTCCGTGACGGGGTTTCTCAGAGTGTCACTCATTTCTATTACCTCAGAGTCTGCTTCGTTCCACTCGGCCGTGTCCTCCTCATCGTTTTCATCCTCACAGAGCCTCGAGGGCGACAGCAAAGCCTTCCGCGCCTCGCCGTCGCTCGCTCCTACCGAGCCGCTCTCGCTGGGAGAGTTGGCCACTTTGTACATCACAGGGAAGAGCAGAGCCGTCACTGCAGAGGTGAGCAGGGCCGTGTACATCACCACGGGGACGTGGTGGAACCTGCCCTGGAGATAGCCCGCCGCCGCCGGGACGCACATCTCGCCCAGCGCGGCGCCAATCACGAAGAGAGAGGCTGCCTTCCCTTGCACCACCGTGTACTGCTCTATCCAGGAGATGCCGCTGGGGAAGACGGTGGCCATGGAGGCTCCGTACACAGCCGTCCCGCCCCACAGCAGGGCTGGGTACCCCGCGAAGAAGGTCAAGCACAAGGAGGAGGCGGCGGAGCCCACGAGGCTCAGCGCGATCATGGTGCCGGGGTACAGGAAAGCGGCGCAGAATATTGCCAGCCCCCTGCAGGCAGCAAAGGTGCCCCAGAAGACGGAGTTCAGAGCAGCTGCCTCGCTGTCTTTCATGCCAGCAAAGACCTTGGCATAGGTGAATATGTACGAGCCGTAAGTGACCTCTGCTCCCACGTAGCACAGGAAGAACACGAAGAGCAGTGCAAGGAGGGCAGAGTGGTACCTAGCAAAGGCATCCTCGCGCACGGAAGGCTTGGCTTTGTCTCGGGCTGACCTGCGCCTGCAGTACAGGGCAAAAAAGAAGACAGACACGAGCACCAGGTAGGTCCCGATGACAACATAGGACCACAGAAACTCTTCACTGAGAGGGTGCTTCCGCGCTGTCGTGGCTGATGCAGCTGGCGCTGCCGGCACAGACCTCAGGACAGACTGGTTGGTCTTTTCGGCCACTGGAAGGTCTTGGGGATGGGAGCCTCCCAAGGCCATTTTAGCCAGGAGCGGAGCCAGACAGGCACCAACAGCGAAACTGAAGTGTAAAGCCTGCATGTGCGGTCCGGCCTCCGACCCCCACGTGTTCAGTGCCAGGACGTTGCCACCTGCGGATCAGAGAGAGGAGGTTTTACCTGAAACCAGGGAATAGCTTCAAGGAGAAAACAGGAGGCAGAAAGGCAGCCCCAACCCTCTGTCCCCGATTCCACGGGCAGTGCCAGCACCTTCAGTCTATGAAAGGTGAGAGATGGTAGCTGTCAACCACAGCTCTGCCTTCAACCCACAGACTCCCTGAGCTTTGAGAGGGCGCCCACAGCAGTCCTCCGTGGGGAGTCTCTGAGCCCCTCAGCCCAGGAGCCATGCCCGTAGCTGACTGCTGACCAGGGGAGGTTTAGGTTGGCCATCAGGAAAAAGGGTGGTCAAGGCCTGGAAGCGGCTGCTCAGCACTGCAGCCGGGTCGCCATCCCTGGAGGTGCGTGAAAGCCCTGTGGGTGTGGGGCTGAGGGACAGGGTTCACGGTGTGTTGGTGCTCAAAGGCCTTTTCCAGCCTGAACACTTCCGTGACTCTAACTGCCCTCCTTGGCAACTGGCAGCAAACTGCAACTGCTCCTCCTTTCTGTGAGGATCCAGATCAACACAGCGCAGCACTGAGAATCAGCGGCCTCACTGAACCACGTCCCAGGGGCATCAAGAGGCACTGGGTACTACTGACAGGCTGCGACTGCCCCAACCGCGTTCCGATGACCCTCTGGCAGCAGCAAGGTTTACACAGTACTGCTGTACGGAGCAACACCCGCGGAAGAGCAGGAGTGCTCGGAAAGACCATCTCAGGGAGGCACTGTAGAGTAGGGAAACGAGAGCAGTCATCAAATGCCTGTGAACAGCACAGCAGCCAGCACTCGGCACAACCACTCTTACAGTTGCACTGCACTGCCTCACTCTCCTCCCGGTGCTCCTGCTCAGGCCAGGAAGTCCTCCCACCTCAAAGCTCTGACTTGCAAGCAGCACAGCCACCACAGCCACCACCAAGGGCACTTTTCCTAGGAGCCAAGCAGGAATTGCCCAGAGGAAGAGCATCCGTACAGCGATCCTACCGGGCGCAGCAGTCTGCGCTCAGGTCCTGCAGCGTGACTGCGCCATGAAAGACGTTCCCAGCCGGGTGAAACCACTCGTGTAACTCAAGGCACCCACAGGAGGGACCCACGACAGCGAGTTTCCAGTGCATCTGGCAAAGGGAGTCTCACCCCCCGGAGGCCCTCACCTGTGTCTAGAATTCCCATGGAGGCTCCGATAACCGACATCAGGGCCGTTAGCAGCAGCGATCTCTTGCACCAGGGGATCCCGTACAGACCGAGCGTTGTTGCAGACATGGATAAAGCTGGCAAGGGGAAAAGCAGACACAGATCAGATCATCAGAGTTGGGAAGGGGCCTCCAGAGGTCATCAAGTCCAACCCCCCTGCTCAGGCAGGACCACAGAGTCCAGGGCAGGTCTCCAGAGGAGGAGACCCCACAGCCTCTCTGAGCAGACTCTGCCGCTGGACCACCCTGGGTCTCTGCAGACCTGCGCTCTGGAACTGGTACCGCCACGACGTGGGTTTGACCAGCGTGCAGTCTGCCTGCCCTCTGAGAACGACAGAGCCTTCAAACCTGGTTCTGTTTTGAAAGAACCCAGAGCACTGAGCTCTTCAAACCCTCCCAACCACTTAGGAATAACAGCGCCCGTGCCACCAGCCAGGCGCACCTGGTGCCAGCAGACAACCAGGTGGCCAGTGACACACGAGTGTGGCCAGTTCACGAGCAGCCGAAACAGTGCCACAGCCCTCGGTTTCACGGGAGGCCACGGGTCCCCCCCACGGGCCACCAAGCCGAAGCAAGGCAGCACCGTGCCGAGTGCAGGCATCCCTCGTGTCCGCGGCGGCCCGGCGGGCAGCACTCACCGAGCAGCAGGTGGGCGTCCGTGCAGTCGAACAGGACCCCCCCGATGACGGAGCCCAGCAGGTAGCCCAGGGAGCGCCCCACAAAGATGTAGTAGATGTCGCTGACGTTCTGCCCCACGTTGGCCGCCAGGTTCTCGAAGGTGGGGCCCAGCACCGCGATGCTCATCCCCTGCGGGGCAGAAGATGCGGGGAGGGGGTGACCTCGCAGGAAGGGGAGGGGGGCGGCAAGGGGGGAG
>VZRI01012194.1:541377-557187 GCA_013397515.1 Upupa epops | reverse complement strand
GAACAGGCTGCCCAGTGAAGCTGTGGAGTCTCCTTCTCTGGAGGCATTCCAGACCTGCCTGAATGTGTTCCTGTGTGACTTGGTCTAGGTGATCCTGCTGTGGCAGGGGGGATTGGACTAGATGATCTTTCAAGGTCCCTTCCTATCCCTTGTGATTCTATGAAGTTTTGTTTTATGTCTCTTATAGAAATTCTTTATTAAAAAGATAGCTTGAGGCAAGGAAATGAGATAATATAACGGATGTAATGACCAATTATATTAGGATATTTAGTACATACTGTTCTGATAAGCAGCATGTAAGAAGAGCAAGATTCAGAGTCTTCCATCAAGTGTCTTCATATCTTCTATTTCTAATGATCCAAAGAATAGTAGGCCAATGGTGAAGGCCATGCTGTTGCTCAGTAAGGTGGATCATGATCTCTCTCTCTGTGTGCTATCTTTCTCCTAATACAGAACCCAGATGGTCCAGTATCTGCTCAAAATGTTTCTCAGTCAGTTATCAGGTTTTAGGGAGTGAATAAAGAGTTAAAGGGAAGCTCATGGGTTGCTTTGTGAGAATTTAAGGTGCATTGATGGAAGTTGGGAAGTGAACATCGTGGTTCACAAGCTAGTATGATCATTTATGTTTCTGATACAGAAGATGACAGAGAACACATGCAAAATACTGGACTTAATGTTTAATATTCTCAGGTGATATATAGGGGATACTGAGTCAGAGCAAGAAAAATGGCATTCAAAAATGGCAGTATCTTGGAGCTTTTCTGGTGAAGCCACAGACACTAATGATCCTTACGTGAAAGTCAGCTAAATCATAAACTCTTCGAAGACTTAACTCTCGAGAAGGACTTGTACAATAACTGGAAAGTAGGTCAATTTCCTAAGCATGACTGTGAAAAAGTAGCAAAAGTACACAGGGAGAATTGGAGAGGGTACGAAGAACCAATTATCCAGGAGCATAAAACATTAAAAGAAAACATTCTGCTTGGCAGTAACTGAGGAGCCAGTTATTTCTCTGCTTAACAGGGAAGGAGAGATAGTAGCAGACACTGCTCAGTGGGCTGGGATCTCCTTTTCTCCAATATGTCTTTTAACTATATAAGAAACTTTTAGGAAAGAAGTCGTGGTAGATACTAACTCGATCTGTAGACCACCTATCCAGTATGCATTTTCAAAATACTCAGGCCCGAAGACATTGTCTAGGGCACTTAGAGCATCAGTCAAAACATCTCGGAGCCATTTGTAATTGTGTGTGATAACTAGGAGGATGAATGAGGTTCCAGAGCCACATGTGAAGATCTAGATTAACTGTAATTGAAGAGTAGTTACTTAAGGCTTTGCCAAGTAGTGGGCCCTCTGGGCAGTCTGCATAGGGTTTGGGTGTATGAGTAGTCAACAGTGTCATAGGGTTGTGATAAACGTGCAGCTCACAGTGGGGTATTTGCGTGGGTGAAGGATCCCTTTCATCCTGCACAGGATGATTGGCTTGGCTGCTGATACGGATATTTATTGAACCTGATGAAATTAGCGGTTTCATTTCCACCCCCCTTCAGGCTTTCTGTGCTGGGCAGGATGACACATAGTAATGATCTTGGGAGAAGCTTTTTGCGGTGCTTCCTGTCTTTAAAGACTGCGTAATTACAGTTTGCGCCAGTCAGAAAGGAGGGTCTTTATAGACTGTGTTTGAAATGCCTGGTGTTAGTAACCTAATGACTCAAACTTGTCCTTCCTCTCACCTCTTGATGCAGTCTTTTTGTTAGATAACAAAAATAGGGGTTTTTTTAGATAGTTCTTTTGAAGAGAAAATGTAGAGGGAAATTAGGAAAAAAAGAAGATAAGAACAAAGGCATTTAGGATTTTTAGTTTAATCTTGCAAACAGAGTGCTCTGAGGCTCTTCAGACCCTTCAGCACCTTGGGACTTCCCTATCTCTGTCTGCTCTTTGCTGGATTTGTTGCAAGGCAGATTTTAGGAGGTGAATGCTGCCAGTCTATGCAGGAAGGCACAGATTCTTTTTTGATTTGGACACTAAGGTTGTTGCTGTTTAAAGATCTTACTTCTTCCAAAGCCAAAGTTCAGACTCGGCCCTTAAGACTTGTATTTCATGTATGAAATGACTTGATTCTTTATAATATCCTCATTATAAAATCCCCCCAGAGATATTCTGTTATCAAAATTAAATTGTATTTGATTGTCAACAGGCTAAATCCTGAGGGAGAAGTATCTGTCGGAAAGAACCTTGTTAAAGCACTGTAATGGCGCTATACGATATTTTCTGCTGATTTTACCTACAATAAGTTAAATTACTGCTTTTACTGTTGTACCTCAAAAATTGTTTATGTAAAAATGCTGCTTTTAGATTGCCTTTTTAATTTAATTTGGTTTTATCTCTAACCCTTCAGAGCTCTTATTCCAGGAAGCACATCTTGCTCACAATTATTTCACTGTCAGAATGGTAAATCCAAGCGCTTTTCTGTTGGAGAAAGAGCAAATTACACTTGTATATATTTATTATCCACTTTTTTCCAGTGGCATAGCTGAAATACAGACAAATAGTGAATAAAAGATTTTTTTTGTGTGTGTGTAAGAATGCTAGTGAAGACTTCAGAACTAAAATAGCATTCTTGGCAACTGTCTTTTCCAGAAAACTATTTTGAGAATGAGTTACTGAGTGATAATTAGATATTGAAATGCACCCAGTTTCACATTTCAGTGCTCCTTTCCAATTAGAATGGCATTAGAGTGAAAGTGTAGCTATATAATTGTATGAAGAATAGATCCAATTTTCTCAATGTCACTGCAATATCACCTTTCAGTAGTAATGGCACTGAATGATTACGCATATCATTTAGTAATAGTTTTTTATCCATTTCACAGGGAGAGGCTTTTTTTAAGTGGACATGTGATTGGATTGTAAATGAGCACATAGGGAGGTGTCCATGCTACATACAAATATGTCATTGTGAATGCTGCTGCATCCTGAACAGTATGCTGGGACTGATGTGTTTAGCTAACATGCAGCATTTGCAGGCAGAGCAAATCTTAACTGCTTTTTTTAATGGTCAAAAAAAGCAACTGCAGAAACCTCTTAACCTATGAGTCAGGGAAAAGATATTTACAATTTCCTTCGGTCTGCTACTGTGTGTAGGTACAAAATGAACTCTGGTATGGGTTTAGGATTAAATACTCACATTAGCCCTGTTGCTTAGGAGGCATTTTGTATGCATCCTTCTTGCTCGGTCTCTATCATTCCATCTTGCTGCAAAGCCGAGCAGGCTGCAGAATGGATAATCCCTGTGAAAAGGTAGTGCTATAGAACTCAAATCAATCACACCAAATGCTCCTAGAAATCTTTCTTATAGGTCATGATTGGAAATTTATCCAGTAATTTGCATTTAAATGGCAGCTGCTGGGAGTAGAATGTATAGAAATAAGTAGGTAATGTTTAGGCTTTAAGGTACATCCCTTAGGGCTCAGGGAAAACATGGAGCTCTTTAGTTTAACACCGTAAATATTACTGCCTTGCACAGTTGAAAGCACATTACCAGGTTAACCGGAGGCTGTGAGCGGGTTAAATTTGATAGTCTGTTTTTCTGGGGGCTTTTCAAAGGTTCTTTCGGTGGCCAAGGGGTCTTCTGCCTGAAGATCTGATGCAAAAGCATATTGAAGTTTCACTTTGTGTGTGTTTAGGTAAGAGTTTTTCACATTTCTCTGTTATTTATTTGTCTCCCTGGCCTCATCTCCTTCTCTTGTCCTCCTTTTTATTTGAGGTGGAATCAGTCTGTAATGAGGTGTGTGCTAGTTGCCTTGAACCTCTGACTATCTCAGTGTGTTAATTCTTATTATTATGCTGGGTCTCAAATACCACTGGAAGAAATCAGTTGTGAAGGTTGCCCTGGCAATACTTCAAATTCCTTAAGTAACACTTTGGCTAGTCCTCCTTATTCCTTCTTTATTTATTTAAACTGCCTACCAATCCTTTGTTTTTGGTGCAAAACAGGTGAGCAGTTTTTGAGGGTATTCTGGTATTATAAGCCAAATTTTAAACTTTCCCTTTTTTAAAAAAAGGCCATGATACAATTTTAAGTCCAAATTTAAAAGACCTGTGATTGTACATGTCTAGTAGATCATTTTAAAAGGCCTGAACCTGCCTAATGGCTGTTCATAGAATCATAGGCACATCACGACTGGAAAGGACCTTCAGGGTCATTAAGTCCTTCATCCCATCATCTCCCTAACCTCTAGACCATGGCCTCAAGTGCTCTGTCTACTCATTTTATAAACACGTCCAGGAATAGTGACTCCACCACCTCCCTGGGCAGCCTGTTCCAGTGCCCAACCACTCTCTCAGTAAATACTTTCTTCCTAATCTAAATCTAAACCCAACCGAAAGCTCCCTTGACGCAACTTGAGGCCATTTCCTCTTGTCCTAGCATTAGTAATGTGGGAGAAGAGACCAGCACCAGCCTCACTACAGCCTTTGTTTAGGTAGTTGCAGTGAGCAATATGGTCTTTTCTTCTCTAGAGAAAGTGACCCTGGTTCCCTCAGCTGCTTCTCCTAAGGCATGTTTTCCAGATCTTTTGTGCTGGTTCTCTGCTAAAGAGTAAAATATGCCTGTAAACAGTATCTCATTACTTGCAGTATTTATGAATGCAATAAATTCAGAGGATTCTGAAGACTATTTTAAGAAAATGACAGACCTTACTTTTTGAGAAGCTAAAATAAAAAAGGTAATTCTTAACTTTAGGGTGTAAGGATAAATCACAAACAACAAAACTGAGGGGAAAAAACCCTACTGAAAATATGTTCATAAAATAAATTTCAAAAATCCAAGGAATTAAAATAAAAAATGGGCAGTTTCACACTTCATGTTAGCCACAGCTACTGTTGGTTCTGATGCAATAGCAGGTTGAGAACAAAATATTTGTTGTCTAACCTGTGTGAATGTTCCACCTTTTTTGTTGTTGACCACTGATTTGCCTTTTCCATCTGTTCTGGCTTCTTTTGTTTATTGTTTTGGTTTGGTGTTTTGATTGTGATCATTAAAAAGAAAAATGGAATGTAAGCAACTGGAAATAGCAGCAGGGATCTGACATCATTAATGTTTTGTTATCATTTTGGTAATCATCTTGAGAAATAAAACATTTTCAAAGCACAGTGTACTCAGACCACTATAAATTTCCAAAGAAAATTATTTGATGGGTCAAAATCTTCTACCCTGGCATCAGACAGGAACCTGGTACTTGACTGTGATCAATTCCAGAGTTACATGCTTCCATTCTTATCCTTGTAGTCACTGTAAAATATTAACGGGGCTCTGTTACAGATTCCTTTCCTTTCTGGGGAAAAAAATTGCTGGTTGTCCCAGTTGTTCCAACCCTGGTACTTCCAGTAGAATTTGCCTGTCTGGAAATGCTGTGTCAGAAGCAAGGATTCAATATGTGTGACTGCTGCCAGAAGTCATTTCTGTACTTATCATTCTAGATATCCTTGAACTTAGCAATGGAATGACAGATGGCCGGTGAAGGGGACTGACTTGAACAAATTGGAATCTCTTAAGACTATCTGTGTTGATTTGGGTTTTATTTTTATGGTCATACTTTTTGTCATTGATGATGGAAATGAAGAATGCAAATGAACTAGAGTATAGTGATTGATGTATCATGGGCCAGGAGAGGAATGGAGTTTATAGCACACAAATTTTCCTTCATGTAACAGGGAATTTTCCCAGATAAAACATAGGTGTGGGGGCATTACCATGCCTTGCGCACTGCTTCTGTTCTTTGCCAGATCTGATATGGCTTTGAAAATTATATGCATCGGGTGTCCCCTCCACCTCACCCTTCCCAGTGGAGCCTGTTCAGTGTGCTTTACCTTAATGTATTCCAAACATCTGCATTCAAATAATTTATTTATAGGCTGAAATCTCTAATTCCGGTTCGAGGTCCAGAAATGTTTACTTGGTAGCTTATACCCCATAAATCTGGGACAGTGACAGGCAGGTCACCAGCGTTGTGCTTTTTCATACAACTTCTTTAACAGTGGATTGTTTCCCAGTTTATCAAACAGCTAGAGGTAGCAGTCTGTGTAGATGTATTCAGAATCAGCTAATGGACAGAAAGTACCTGCTCCAACACATTAATTCCCTTTCCTGTCAGCCTGCATCATTGTAGAGTGCGCATGATGGGAAGCAAGGTCCCATCGCACTATGGCACCTGCTGCTTTTCCATCTGCCGAGCGCAATAGCTTCTTTGATTGCCCATTTTTCAGCCTAATGACTTTATTCCTTTCTCTTTGCAAAGTTTTTGCATTTTTTATTGCTATTTCAATAGTCGTGGTTTGTAGGTTGTTTTTTTTTCCCTTTCCTTGTCTCCAGTGGGTGCTTAGAGTGTTGATAAGAGAATAACTAACAAAATAATATTCCAAATCCGTGCCCAAATTCTGTGTGCCCCAAGTGTTATGCTTCATAATTTATTCTGATAAAGTTGTCATGGTGATAATGTCTCTTGAGAATGGAAGTGCCATGTGCCTGGCTGATTACAGGAAACAGCTCAGATGGTTCATAAATTGGCAAATATTGAACCCATGGGCCACAACATTACCTAGATTTGTCCATTTTTTTAGAGCAGGTCTGGTCAGCTTGATTATGGAAAGAGTGACGATTCCTCCTGTACGCCTGGGTTTGTGAGGATGGGAGGCTTTTGTTGTGGAGTTGGGATTTTTTTTGAATCCAGAGACATAAATGTTGGCAGAGTTCCCTGAAATAGCCTTTGAATTCTTTCTAAGGCTGTTGGCTTGGCTGGCTTAGTCCAAGCAGCAGATCATTATTACATATCGAACATCTGTCAAAAATGGAACTTGCAATTAACAGATGTATGGGCTGTAAGTTGTGGTTTCAGATTTTGTGTGGGAGAAGTACCATTTGGATTCCTGACAAATGCTAGTCTTGCTTATTGCAAATATGAGAGATGAAAGCCACTTTTCACAGTAATTCTCTTCCATCAAGAAGAAAACAGAATAGCGTGGTTTTCATTCCAAATGCTGATTATGTTAAAATCAAAGCATAGTAGTGTACTACTTTGAGTACGTCTAGAAAAAGAAATGAAAACACTTTTGATGGCAAAATTTGAAATGACACAGCCCAGCAGGGAAATTTCTGTTTCTGAGATGCTTTTTAGGTGTATTTCTTGCCCAGTGCATCTTTATTTGGTCTGTATTTAAGAAATGCCAGGTAATAGCACACAATGTTTATACCAATATACCCTAATAGTTACTAGAAATATTTCAGTTCTTCCGTTGTCTTTCAGCATAATACTTTTATTTCTGTTTATTTATGTTAAGTGCTTTAAGCAGGCACTCACATTAAGTGTAAGAGTACTGGTTTTGGGGGTGGGGGTCTGGTGCCTTTGCCTTCCGCTGCAGTTTTAAAAAATATTGTTCATTTCTAACTCTATGGATAGATATTTTCAAGGAGTCATGAAGAACTTAGTGAATCAATTTTCCATAGTGCCTTTTCAATATGGTAAGTAGAATCTCTCCTTGCGGACAGAAATGTATGTCCTGGCGCAGCTATTTCAATCATAGAATCATTAGGGATCGGAAGGGACCTCGAAAGATCATCTAGTCCAATCCCCCTGCCACAGCAGGATCACCTAGACCAAGTCGCACAGGAACACAGCCAGGCGGGTCTTGAACATCTCCAGAGAAGGAGACTCCACAACCCCCCTGGCAGCCTGTTTTAATGCTCTGTTAACGTCAATGATGTCTGTAAATGTGCTGACCAACATGGATTTTGAACAGGATCCCTAATTTTTCCAAGATTGGATTATCCAGGGACATGGAACTGGTTGAAGATTCCCCTCAGCAGATAGAAGTGGTATTAGTGTTCTGTTTTAACCAGTGTAGCACACGTGAGCTTGGAACTGCTGGCCAAACAGAGAGGACCTGGTGGAGTTGCAGGCGGTTAGAAGCCACTTCTGAGAAGGTTTTTCGGTAGAGATAGACCAGTTGCACTGGCAGGAATGTATGGCCACTGGTGCTGCAGGGAAGCTGAGTCAAGGATACAGTCACTGTCAGACCCAGGCCTACAGCTGTTCTGTGTTGAGCAAAACAGGACAGACTTGCAATTTCTCCAGGTCAGTCCAGTCTAGCAGGTATGTCACATGGCACTAAAGACTCTCAAGGCCTATTGTGTAAGAGACACTTTCCAGGATGTGCTGAAGGATCTTCTTACTTCTGTCAGTAAGAACCTTTCTGATTGTAAGCAATAACTTTATTAATGGTTGTTTGTTTATTTATTAATGTTAGTACCGGAGGTCCTGACTCCATCAGCAGCTTGGTTAGCACAGCTTCCTGCACAAGGTGCAAACTGACAGAGAGACGGGTCAGAAATGCACAAAGCCAGTGGATCACCATGTTATTTGGGGTCCTGTGAATCTCTGTGCACAGTTCTGCTTAAGTAGGCTGGATGTTTGGTCTTTTTCTACCTGCCATGCTGTTTCTCTGTGGCTGGGTGATTAAGATGTCACAGCAACAACAGTACTCAGGAATGCTTGCAGAAGCACAGAACTGATGCAGAGCAGGAGGTATCTACCCTTGAACGTTGCTACTGTCCTGAGGCTTGGAGTAACTCAGAGCTTTAGGAGATAAAATTGCTTGCATTCAACATGTGGTATCAAGTGTGTGCATATTTATCATTCAGTAGTATTGACTTGTTGCATACTTTAAGGCAAGCCACGTCCTTACTGCAGTTATCAAGAGGCAATTATGAAGCCCTGCTTTAGGGAGAGTTGTTATACAGTTCAAATGTATCACACAAGTAGTACGGAGTGCCTTAGGTTTCACTATTTAGTTCAATTTAGTTCATTTGGACCACCGTGGCAGGACTATACCACACAATGATAGAAAAGCAGAGAGGAGGAGCAAGGAAAAGAAGCTGGGAAATAGAAAGCTTCTATAATAAATGTAAGGCATGACTTCATAAAAAGAATGTGAGGATTGACCTTAAAACCTTCAAACAATTGGTTTTTTTATCTTTATTACCCATCTTTTCCTTTGTTTTGAAGATGAGTCTGAATAGGTTCACTTGACCTCTGGCACTGGAATAGGTACTCGGAACAGGCAATTTGTATCTGCAGTGTAGTGTGCAGAGCAGGATTTTACACACCTCACAAGTCCTTCAGCACTGCCTGTTTTCCATGTTGCAGAGGCACAGCCTGCTTTCACTCATCTTTGCTGGTTCAGAAGACACCTCAGACTGTGCATTCCTGTGATCACTGAAGGACTCTGCTACTGCTGTTGCAACCACATCTCTGCTGTGGAATGCAGATCTTCCCAGCTCTGATGCAGGGAGGGTTGAAGGGTTGGCACTCGGATATCTTTGATCTTTCTCTCACCTCTCTACTACAGACATGGGAGATGTAAGGCTGCACTTATGAGTCTCTACATTCCTGTAGCTAACAATCACCATCATTCTGCTAGAACTGGTGGCGAAAGACATGCAGCTGGACAAGGTCTTGGTTGAAACTGTGTGTTTTGTTTAAGTGAATAACTTCCCTTTATTTAAATGAAAATATTGCCTTCTCACTGACATTTCACTTCTAAGTCTAAGACAGAAATACTTGTTTCTCCTGAGATTTCTGGAATTTCTATCTTGAAGTTAATCTACTTTTCACCATTTCCAAACAGTGGGCAAGTCAGTAATTCCCCTGTGACCTGTAAGGTTTAGGAATTTAAGCAAATCCCATTATCTTTTAACAATCAAAGGAAGTCACAACTTCTGCCCTCCCAAAATGTCAGTCACAAGGACTAGGGCTGGGATTTCACCTGTGTCCGAGCGAGAACACATGAATTCACAACCTTGAGCTACTGCACTGGAGAGGAGAATTAACCACCAAACTGTTATTAAAAGAAAACCAAACAAAAAACCCAAACCTGGAAACTTATTATAAAATCAGTGTGAAAGTATTCAGTCCCTGACACTTCTATGCTTCTTGTGAGAGCTTGCAGTATATTTAGCTCTTTGACGAGGTTAGACATTGCACCTAAAAAGAAAGGTGAAGGAAACACTCCAGACTGCAGTCAAAGCCTAGAATTATCTTTAATAGGTGAAAGACACATGTGACCCCAGCTCAGTGCTGTGATGGAGAGTGGCTGGTGTGACAGCTCCTTTTTTCACTCTCAGATACAATGAGACAGATGGAAGTAGAGCAGCCTTCTCCTACTTCCATTCTACAGGAATCAGAGGCAAAGTCAAACTTGGTAAAAGCAGAATGTACTTTCAAGGTACTTTCAAGTTACTTGAAGCATTTGAAAGACTTGAGTTTCTGTGTTATCTGAACATCACTGACAGGAAAACGAGAGAAAGCTGTTACATTTCTTCCTAAAAAAGCTGTTGCATTTCTTCCTACACATGATTTAAAATGGGGGAAGTTCACTTATTTTTACATTTTTTCTGCTCAGATGAGAGTTTGAGAATAGATCTGTACGTGTTTATTCCAGGGAGAAGGAGGGAGGAACAGGGAGTCACTGAAGAAGTGAGAAGTTCCTCTGGAGGGGAGCTACTCTTTCCCAGCTCTCCCACCCTTTAATCGCTTTCTATTTAAAGTCTTACCCAATAACTGTGATCAACAAAACTGAGCTACCAAACCAGCTACTCAAGAAGACACCCCACCTGCCAACCTCCTCCCCACCCCAGTTTGGGTTATTAAAGAGTTGTGGCATTTATGAAAAGAAATCAGATTAGAACAGTTTATTATTTAAAGATCTGTAGATATTAAAAGCAGTGGAAACTTTGTGGGGTTTAATACTATTTTTAAATTAAACTTAAGTAAATTGATGCAGTCTCCTGTAAGTGGTGTGTATGTGATAATACACCCCTAGCACTTGGTTAAGGGGCACCTTGCCTGTTGGTTGGTTCATGAGCTAGGATTCTAGCTCTCTGTAGTTGAAACCCTTTGGTCTTGAAGCTCTTTGGTATTTTGAGTCAAGTTGGTTGCTGTTGCAGACCCGCAAACACCGTTCCCAGCAGGTTTTGAATCCCTGAACAGATGTCCCTTTCCTCTAATAGGACATTTTGATTTTCAGTGGTCATAGCAACAAAATGCCCTCCTTGGCCTTCTTCAAGAAAACCTCGATAGGAAAAGCATTTTAATTAAGAAAATATACTAATTAGCTACCACCTGAAGTGACGATAAGAGTTGCACTTCATTAGCGACGCTGGGTGTGTTTGGAGAAACTCACCTGGCAACAAGGGGAGTCATTTTTCAGGCTATTTTCAATATTTCTCTTCCTGCAGGGAGAAAGCAATCTTAATTAAAACCTGTGAAAAGCAGGGCATTTTTAGCTGGTAATTTACAGAAGTTTGAATTAGTCAAAAGAGGAAAAGACACCTTTTGGCAAATGGTGCATATAGATGCACAGTGAGCTTGCACTTAGCAACAGGAGCTTTTTATAAACCTGAGAGAGGCTGCTGGAACTGCAGGGTTCTCAGATTCAGACTGGGGCCAGTGATCTTCATGATCGTGTGTCCCATGACCCAGACAGAATCTGTAAACCGTTCTATCCCATGCAATTTATAACACATGCTATTTATGTGCCTGTCAGGAGTAATTGGTACTGCTACAAACTAGAATGGCATGGTCCCCTGTGGAGTCTGTAAACCCATCTCAGGGCTATTGTGTCTAATTCCAATATCTTTTCCTTTGCCCATAGCTTCCTGCCCCCCCCCAATTTTCAGATTCTTGAAAGAGGGAGAAAACCAGAAAAGTTTGTTTTCAGTATTTAACACTTGATTCATGGCCTTTGCTCCTTCAGTCTCTTGAACTGACACATCCAATCCCAGCCTCAAGCATAGCTCAACCACATACTATTCAGCCTTCAACCACCATGCCTACAAAGAGATTGTGATCTCATTCTGAGCAATTCTTTCACGTCAATAACTCCATTCGGTGCTTGTTCCTAGAGCAGCTTGAATTTTTTCACTTGCGTGGGTTTCAATGATTTGTGTTAGTGGGTTTTATCTTCCCTACTCCCTTCCGTCAATTAGAAAGACCTGGTTGTCCTTCCCAGCCAAATGAGATTTCAGCTGCATGACGCAGGCCTTATGGTCCAAAGCTACCATGTTTTGACAAGCTAACTGTTGGATGAGATGACTGGCAGCCTTTTCAGGAGGCTTGTAAAGAACGTTGATTGAAAATCTGTGCTACATTGTTAATGCTGGAATAAAGGGTGTTCTTTAAATATGGACTTGCTTTTGCAGACACTGAGGGAGATACAGACTAGTGCTACTTACTAGTCAGGTAGATACTAACAATGGGCATTTAATGGAAGATTTCTGAACAGACAAGACTGGAGCTTTCTACAAGAGCTCGAGTAGTCAGGCCAAGTGGCCTTGGTTTGAGTTTGGTGAGCCTCAAGAATTGACTGCAGGAGGACTACAATTTCCCTGTCTCTTACCCTGAACTACCTGCAGAAACTCTGATTTAATTGTTTTCTAATAGGATATAGTGATGTTGTCATTGATATTCATCTAACTTAAGCCTTTTGGTTTCCTGTTTTCATCAGTATTACTTTAGAAATGAATAAAAAAAGAACTGGCAGCAGTTTAGATGTCTGGGAAGAAACATAAATAGGAACATCCTTATTATGTGGGTGACAATAAAGTCAGATTATTTTGGCAAAGCTATTTATATCAAATTTCTTCTCTTTAAAATTGTTTAATTAATTCAAACTCTCTAAACTGCAGGCCTGATTTATTCTTTCCATTTAAAGAAGAGAAAATGGGAAATGTTTTTTTAAAGCATTAGTCAAATGAAGCCAAATGCACAGATACTGAATTTAAAATAGTGCTGACATTTCTATATGCATTCTGGATTGTGTCTTCAATCAGTATGAGCTAGAGCCAAGCTGTGTGGCACTTTGGCCCCCAGATAGCCAATCCTCAATATGCCATATAGACATTTTTAGTAGGTAGTAGTCCACAGCACATTATACCAAGCTCTGGTCTTTCCCTCTTCATGGCTTATATTGAGGTCACTTACAGCATGTTTGTTGGAAATACAAAATCTGACCTGGCTGTAGGGTTCTTTTTTTCTAGAAATGCATTGATGTTTAAATTTCACTGCTGACCAGTACTTGAAGGTGGTTTTAAAATATTATGCCATATGTTCATTGCCACTTATAGCACAGAAACCGAAGAACACTCTGAAGGATATAGCATTTGATAATGTTTACATCCAGGTTGATGTCTTTTTTTCTCTTTCTCAACATTTCTCAAAGGAGACAGCAAACAAGTAGACTTTTTCCTATTCTCCCTCATCTCCTGAGGTATGCCTCCATATACACATATGTCTCCTGGTTTACAGAAACAGGGCTACCTGCTGCAGCCTGTCTCCATCTCAAGTGGCCATCAAATGTGTAGTTTAGATGAGAGCTTGAAGAGCTGCTTGTTACCTGTTTATGATGTGTCAAACATCTTGGCAATGAAAGTGCACCGGTTTTCCAGGACACACAGCTGCAAGGCAGCCATGCCCAGCAAGTGTCCAATCAATCTGATGCTAAGATGCTTCATCAGCACAAATGGTTTAGATGTCCTTGTGAGGTCAGAACCATATTTACTATGATATCTTGGGAACAGAAGTTAACAAAGCATTCATGGTAACTAAATTTCCTTGAGAATTGTGCATGTTGGTGCCTCTTGAAGGAATAGGCAGTACTATGCTGCTTTCCTTCCTTCATCACTTAAGAATAAATAACAATTTTGCATAACTGCCTGTGTATTATTGATAGAGCTAGTTAGATGGGATGCTGTACCCTTAAACTGGTAGTCTTCACTTGATGGGTAATCAAAATCTTTTACAGGCATAAAATAAAAAGCCAGTTTGACAAAAGCAAGTCACTGAATTTGCTTAGTTCTCTATACGAGGAATTTTGTTTAATGGAAAATAATACTGACACAGCTTTACTGGAAGCTCATGTTGGAAGTTACAAGACATTAGCTTAAATAGTTTGAAATAGCTTCCTGCTCTCAACCTTATTTCTTCTCACTGTATATAAGTATAAAAATAAGTGAGCACCATTTTTCACTATTTTAAGTGAAGGAAGGTTAATCAGGAAGGTTGATAAGGTTTATTTGTCTACCTGATATAGTTAGGGGAAAACCAGACATTTTGGCCTACAATTGCTCATGTCATTGGAGATGATCTTAGGTTCTTGAAAATTTGTCTCTCTTCCTTTAAATCTGTCAGTAATGAAAACATATTAAATCTTCCTGCATACCTTCTTTATTTAGATCCTTAGACCAGAAGGTTGCTATTGTAATGCATTGTAATCGTATATGAATAACACCTTCTAGACAAATTATCCTTAGCTTTATTGTTGAGCATATTGTCTGGAAGCCAGAGAGTGTACACTAACCTGATATTTTTTTTTTTGATGGAAAAGCAAAGCTTTTGTCTCTAGCTAACAACTGTGTCTGTGGGAGTCTTCAGAATTTAAATAAACTGTGTGTATCCATTCAGAAAAATCCTGGCTAGGATGCCTTATGATTCTCCAGCTGACCAAAACTGTAAGACTATATCTCATATCTCAAAAGATTTTATTTCATACTGTACTGTGTCACAAACCAGAACCCTGTCCACTACCAGCAGCTGCAAGTGTTGTGCTGCTTCCAAGTCTATTTTCGTTCTGTTAAAATTTTAACTAATTCTTGTGAACAACAGAAATACAAGATTCCAAAAATGTCGAGTTCAGTTAAAGACTGTTCAGAGGCCAATGACACAGAGTTGTGGCTTAGGGTTTTTAGTCTTTCTCTGAAGATCGTGATTTTGAGTAAACGAGAAGCTACTACTCCATGTTTTCATCTCTGAGTTGTTTAAATAAGCTGGGCTACATACAAATTCCTTTAAAAAAGTAGTAAGTTTCTAACTGGACTGTCATTATAAAGTTATTATATGAAAAAATGCTCATATATCTTGACAGTAAGTTTTTCTTTTTATTGCACATATATGCTGTGTGTACATCCATGGTCTGAACAAAATGTAATTAGTTTTGTAAAAACCCAGGAACCCATTTCATCTTGAACAGGCTGTCCAGAGAGGAAGAGAGTCCCCTGCTCTGGACATTTTCAAAGCCAGCCTTTATGCAGCCCTGTGTGACCCGCTGTAGTAGCAGATCCTGCTCTGGCAGGGGGATTGGACTAGATGATCTTTTGAGGTCCTTTCCAACCTCTGACTTTCTGTGATTCGGTGGAAGGAGTAACACCTTAATACCTGAAATAGATTACTGTAGGGGTTAACTCTCTGAGTTGAAGGTGTCTGTATGGAAACAGCAGAGGAGATGGCTACTACTGCTGAGAGGAGTTCCATGTCTTCCAGGCACAGGATTGTGATTCCACTGGGTTATCAGCGAGAGGGCTAAAGTTTCTCTTTGTCTTAACTTCTCATGGTGCCAGCCATGAACACCTCCAGCAGTTGTACCGTGGTGGTTTACTAGGGTGAGACAAAGTTTCTAGGGAAAAGAAATATATGTTATTGAACAGGATTGCCTTGACATCTGCTCCCCTGTACTTTACATCACCTTCCTTCATGTACAGCTTCCTAGATTGGGAACTCCTAATGTGAAAAATATGGCATAGAGTGTGATGATACAATACAAAAGCTAATATAACCATAATAATTATCAGTTATTGGAGGATTTTGACAGTCATTCCCCTCCAGTCTCGTCCTCTGCTTTCAGAGGATTTCTCATTTTTAATCCCCATCCCCCCCCCCCCCCCCCCCCCCCCCCCACACCAGACAACCCCCACCCGAACAT
>VZRI01012194.1:333556-541368 GCA_013397515.1 Upupa epops | reverse complement strand
CCCCCCAAAAAAAAGGTGTTGGAAAGTAGAATTGCTCTTCTGAACAGGCACGTCAAAAAACCTCAACAGTGTAGGGAAAAACTGAATAGTTTCATTCAGTAGTATCAAAACATTTCAGCAAAGTCAAGACAGTTCTATCTGATTCAACTGTGTTCATTTGCAAGGTGTATTAACAGTGCTTTGATAGTGCAGCATTCAACAGAACACACAAAACTGTTGTCCTTCAGCTGTTGGTCAAGTATCAGAAGATTTCTCCTCATGACATTTCAGTGACTTACCAGTATGGTTCATGGCAGACCCTTGCACAATTCCAACATTCTTTAATTCACTCTCTTGTGGCAAATCTTTCTATCCAAAATTTTAACTCCCTCTAACTTCAATGTAATGGACTGTGGGCCCCAGGTATTTCTGGAGCAGAGGCCAATTAAGTGCTTTGAGAGATATTTGGTTGGTTTTCACAGCTAGGGACTATGGTTAGATTCAGTTCAAAACCTGGAATGATAAGGGTTGATTTGAAAATCTGTTTGTGTTCAGCTGGGTATACTGGTTGGACATCAGCTTTGCTTAGTTTGGTTTTGATTTTGATTCTGTCTGATTTCAGATTAAATCTCTATACCTAACATGTCTGCTGCATGATCTATGGTTAGTTTTCAGGAACCCATTAAACCCTAATCCAGCAAAAAGTGTAGGGATTTCTATGATTTTAAGCATGTGAGGAGCATTGTTCATGCAGCCCAAGACATGGGGGCGTCTAGAATTAAAACCAAGAACTTTAAGTAATACAGAAAATGCAGACATTTGAGTCTAATTTTATCCCTTTCAGTCTAACCATTTTCTCGCCTTGCTAGAGGTTTACTATCAGGCTGTTGGTTTTATCAGTGTTTGTAAAAGAGCAGTGATTTGTATCCTGATGTCACCATGCTGACCTTTGCTCTTGTCACAGAAATGCTCTAATAATGAAGTCTCACTAAGTGTGGTTTAAATAAAGAGCCTTGCTAGGCCTTTGTCTAAACAACATTTAGATTATTGGCTGTTGTTAAACAGTTGTGGTGCGACCTAAACCTCAGCGAAGAATGCCAAGTGGTTTTGTCTGACTGGCTTTTTATGTAATCTGACATTTATTAACTACCCTTACTCGGTGGTAAGAAGAGAGGCCATCCAAATGCTATACGATTACACTTGAAAAGGTTCTACTTTTTATTGTGACTGCTGAAATAAAGCTCTCAGGTAGAGGGGTAAATAGACTTTGCTGTACTTGCCAAAGGTTTTTGTGATGGCAAGGTTAAGGTAGTGTGTTATGGGCGAGCCCAGTGTGCATTACTTTCTTCCCATTGCCTTAGGCTTGCCATGGGAATGTATCTTTTTCTATCTTTTTCCTTATACTGAAAGTAAATAATATGATCATCTCAGTGACAGAGAAAAGGTCGTTAAAATAAAGCTGTTTTGTTATAGATAGTGTATTAAAATGCAGTGAGTTACAAAACGGGTATCTGCTAAATGCATGGGAACTTCAGGATTTTATGCATCTTTTCAGGGCCTCAGGTGTAAAACGAGATGCTTTTTATTCAAACAGATTCAACTGGTTGAACTGTATGTAAGGAACTAATTCGGTTTAAAGGGGCGATGCCTCATTAATTTCTATAGGAGATTATTTGCGCACTCGTAAGAGTGTTTGCACATTTGTGATAGCTGACTGTGCTGTATATGTTATGTTATGTGAGGACTGACTGTATTCATTTGGCAAATCAGCTAGATGGTGATTCAGTTCAGGATTGCTGTTAACCCAAAGGCTTTTATTGACTCTTTTTCACTTTTGATCTTTGAGTAGATCATCTAATTTCAGTTTAGTAGAAGTTCACAGTAGAGAACTGTAGCAATATAGTAGATCTTAATTTTTCTCCTTTTTAAGCTCTTTAAAAAGCCTGTGAAAAATAGAATCAATTATTCTTCCAACATAACATGTTGAATGAAAACTATCTAAACAAATGAGGCAAGGAATCTGAGAGCCACTTGGATTTTTGTCAAGAATGTATAATTTGGTATAACTGGGTTATCAGATCAGAGATTTACTGTCCACATCAAATGAGGTAGAAAATGTCTTCTGTGGTCTCAGAGCTAAATCAGTAACATTTAGGCTCTTATGAATTTATGAGGATTTTGGAAGGATGTATATGAGGTTTACAAAACTTATTTCTAACCGTAATTACTTCGTGAAAACAAATGATACAGTACTGCACCTAGACACCGATGCTAGACTAGCAAGGCAGTATAAGGCATGCCAAAGAGAAAGACACATAAGAGATAAGTAGTGATAATTTGTTTGCAGGCTTTGTTTCATGATTCTGTAACGTGTTTGTCAGGAAAAGGCAGAGGGATTTCAAATCAGCTATTCTGGGCACTCCTCCAGAATTAAGTGCAGCTGTTTATGCCTTAAAATCAATTCTTTTTCTTGTTTGTTCTCTAATCATTCATTATTTGTAGATACCACAAAACAATCTGTGAAGAGCTGACAGAATAAACACTATTCCCTGTAGAATTTTTTTAAATATTCATTGTATGCTGAAAGTTTGCATAAGGTAGTTCTGTGAACTCAGCACTATTGAAGGTGGAGAGGGCAGCAGTGTGTGAATTTAAATCTGTTTAGTGCTATTAAAAGTCAGTCTTTTTAAAGTTGCTCGGTGTATGTTTTCTCTTTCCTTCTGGCACATGTTACTGTTGGGATAAATCTATTAAAATATGGGTTGTGTCAGGGTAAATTTGCTGCACTGTGATCCTTTCAAAATAATTATTTCAAACCAGGATTTATCTCCATCACTGTAATGGTACAAATACCTTTGTCTATGCCACGCTAGCTTGTCTGCTGCTGGATCCTCCTCTTGAGAATTTCAGTAGTGGCTTCATTATTAATAGAGGGCAGATATGATCCTTAGCTACAGTGAAAGAGAGTTTCAATGAGGAATGCTCACAGCACTCATTATGGTTTTCAATTTAGTATTGTGAGCTTTGGGTAGCTTGAGTAAAAGCCCAAATCATCCACACCTTTGCAAGGATTAATCTCAGGAAGTTGTGCTAGATTTATTGCCTGAAATATGCTCAAAAATGGTTCAGATGGGTCCCATGTATCTATACAAGTTAAATATATTTTACCAGCCAAAAAGCATCTGAGGTGCCACGAGACAACAAGTCTGTATTTCAGCAGTCAGCAGTATAAGCATGATTTCCAGGACTCGTATGTATGTTAAAACCTCTGTGTAGGATCTCGGATTTGCTGACTGAATGATGCAAGTGACAAAAAAATCCCATTTCCTGGTTCCTCTAGTTCTGTAAAAGCAGAGAGAAACAGGGAGGATAAACAGGCTAGTGGTACCTGCTAAAGCTTGTCACTCTGTAGTGGAAGAGAGAAGAAATACTGACACAAGGGCCAGAGCCACCAGTGAGACCAGGACAGCTGTGGCTTTGTGCAAGAAAAGAAAAGAGGAGAGAGTAGTACAAGAATAAAACCAAAAGATTTCCTGGGGAGAGAAAGAAAAGATGTCCACTAATAGAGAAACATGTGTAAGAGAAAAAGAGAGACAGCAGGGAAAGACCTACAAAAGGCCAGTTTTCTACTTGACTGCCTTGTTTTGGATGCAGACAGCTTTAATACAATAAGATGCTGGAATTTAGAAATAGAATTCAACAGGACATAAAGGCAGCTGGTACTTGAAAAGCTTTGTTATGAGCCCAGTCCTTCTTTCCCATTCCAATTTTTATTATCCCAATGGAGAGCCTGATCTCACTTTTCATTTGGGTACAGGGCAAGTAGAAAATTCTTCAGGGAGTAATCAGTTCTTCAGTAGCAGTGAAGTGTTTCATTCAACTTGTGTTTTCAAATGTAAATCAGGTAAGATTTAGATTAAATAAGATGAGAATAAGAGTGGAGTAAGAGCCTGGGTTTGTTGCCCTGTAGAGACAAAGAATGGGAGGCAGCATTCTCGTCTTGCCTGGCCGTTTCTACTAGTGCTTAACTTGTCTGGGTTGTGTAACAGATGGACAGTGAGAAGCCATACCCAGTGTTTGGGCTTTTTGAGTGTGGGGTGTGTGCGTGTGTTTCATGTTCAAACCCTTTTCTCATCCTTCAAAGCTATCTGTCATGACATCTTGGTCTATTAGTGTCCTGATACTGTTTTTAAGGGAAGGCTAGGGTTTGATTGTGAAAGATTTAGTAAGAAGCTACATTCCCTGCAAAGATCAATGTGCTGAGCCATACAGTGGCACTGACAGACACTGACCGAGGATATGTAGCTCTGGCTCCCCACACAAACTTTGCCCTATCTTGCAGTTTTAGGCCAGATGCATATATGCAAGATACTTTATTTTGTATCTCTTACTATTAAAGTAGATAAAACCAGGAAATGTAGCAGAATGCTGCACTTTTTAGCGTACAATGCTGTTAGCAACTGGCCCATTTGGCTTTGAAAATGAAGTTTTGCACAGAGGTAGTTGCTAGTGTCCATGTGAATTTTGTTACAATTGAAACTGGCTTCTTTACGTATTGACTGTTTAAGACGTTTTGGAAAGATGAGTACTTAAACAACTATTAGACTATTAAACAAGAGTCTAATAATTTAACTGTCTAGTTTAGTCCTGTCTATCCCCCCAAATTCTAAAAAATAAATGCTCATAAAATAGAAGCCTAAGAGATGTCGTTACAGCCCTGGCTAATATAAATTGCTCAGTGCAGCAATGTCAGTCTGTGAATGAGTGATCGGTCTCTTGATAGACATTTTCATGACTGAAATAAAGATATGTTGGGGGGTGAAGCACCTGCAAAGTGATGGGTGGATTGAATACTTGGATGCCATCCTGAGTCTGGTTTATATTGAGGAATCAGAAATGATGTTGTTAGGTAAAGTGAATTATTGCAGTAGCACTTGACCTTTGCAGACAAACAGTTAAATCCACTGGAAAGGATATGATTTATTATAAGAATTCTCATTAAAACTGTTTCCACTTTTCATCCACTATGAACATTAATGTGGGCCCAAAAATACAGTGAATTAGCATATAATGAAATCTAATTCAGAGCAGAGTCTGCAGGAAGGGCAATGTTCTTACGCTCCCTCTGCCTATAGGATGGAGTTAACTGTGAGTCCTGTTTCAATCACCTATGAACCTATCACCTTTTATGAACACTAGATTCATTCAAAAATGACAGCTTTTGAGGGGGGGAAAAAAAGAACCTCCCTACTATCAACTAGTCTGTTTCACTAAAATAGTTGCTACGTTCTTGCAGCAGAAACGCTGATTTTGTTTCTTGACCAGTTGTAAGCACAAAGACTATGGAAGCTATTCTGTTTATGCTCTTGCTTCAAAGAAGGTGTGATCCAAATAATTGCTGTGAGTCAAATTCTGGCCTCAATTCACTGAAACTGGAGATGTTCAGCAATGTCAGGAGAGCAATTACAGCTGTATACTAGCTTAAGTGGAGCCAAACCTATCTGTAGACCTACAAAAGAGATCGTAAAAGTGATAAAATCAGTTCACCACATGGTTTCTATTTATAACCCTGCAGTACCAAGCTCAAAAGATAACACAGACAATATCAATCTTTCACTTGTCTAGCAGATGTCATGATGACCCAAACATCTTTCGAGCTGTAAAGAATTTTTGTGGCGTATGTTAGTCTCTTGTGGCATCATTGTACATTATATACAACATCCTAGATGTGGAGCCATTTATCCCTCTATATGGAGGTGGTAGCATTAATTTTAATGTTAGCCTTTTGTATGACACAGACTTTGTCTTCATTATTCTGNTTTCATTTATGTTTTCAATTTGCTTTGAACTAGTTTTCAACAACTCAGGTCGAGACCTAATTTATATAGCAATCTTTACTGTGTTTTATTGTTCACCAGCAACTTGTTCATCAGGAAAATTCTCATTTTATTCTCTCTATAACATTTCTTTTCCCAATGTCCCACTTGCACTATTTCTTTATTTCATTTAGCATGGATCTAGAATAAAATTTGACGATGAAAAATGGAAGCTACATTTTGGAAACTGCAAGTTGTTTTCAACTGCCCCCTTTGTAATTTTGCGTTCTGTAACATAACGTGGTATTTCAGTCCTGTACTTGTGCAAAACTGCTTCAAATATTTGCAATACAATGTCTGCTGGGGTCATAATAGGATACTATTGTTGTTTTCAAGCTGAAGAATCTACCCAAAACGTTCATACTGCCAAACATCTGATACCTTCATTCAGCTATTCATAAATAAATGCTTATTTAAAGAAATATATTTTTATTTGTTCATATCTGTATGCTAGCCTGCATATGCATGCATGTCTCTTAAAAACAAACTAATAGAATTAGAGGCTCACAATTGGATGCCTTTGATAAGAAGTTTGTAATTAGCCCAGTTGTCCAAAACATCAGTCCTTGCTATTGCGTGCTGGAAGAGAATTGTGTATGCTTGTTGAAATCAGAGAGCTCTCACTGGTGTTTTGCTTAATGAGGAAATGAATAAAATTCTTGTGTTGATAATCTGCTCTTTGCTGTTGAATGTGTAGTGCTGCACAAATTAATATGCCGTGATTTCTGCAGTTGATACAAAGTGTGAGGATACAAATTTCAAAGTGTGAGGATACAAATTTCAAAGTGTAGTAGAAGTTTTGTTGACATTGTAAAGACACTAAAATTTAGTTATTTCAACTGCAAAAGTATGGTAAAGTCTATTAGATTGCATTAACAATACCTGTAGTGTCTGACTTACGGCAAAAGGTCTTAAACATGCTGCTAAGGTAAAGTGCTCAGTATCACTGTAGAACATATAGACAAGCATGTATACACATATATCCCTCCAATGAGAAGCCTACATAGAACAAGTGATCCATGGGAAATGGACTGTTTGCTATCTTCTGATACTATCATATCTATTCTGTCCAAACAAGTATCGATGTGTCTGTGAGAGCAGTTGCAGTCTTGTTAGATAACGTGAGTAAGCAGGAGGCGTCACTTTTAATTTATATTTTCTCACCCAATGAAATAGAAAAGGGCATGCAGCCGGTTGGACTCAAACTGATGCTCTAGTCACATTAATTAGCATTGTAAAACCTGAGAGGATATAATATAGGAGGACTGGACTACATGACTTTTGCAGGTCCCTTCCAACCCAATACATTCTATGATTCTCTGTTTTCATGGGCTAGGACCCAGCAGAAAAAGCTTGGGATTCGTAGAAACTGATTTTGGGGTAGGTTATTAGAGCCAGGGCATAACATCAGAACACTTTTGGTAGTAGCAGTGTTTCAGAAATGCAAGAACCATCACTGCCTCTTAAATCAATTAATATATTGTGGGCCTCTATTTAGGAAGTTTTGATATCCTTGTGGAAAATGTGTGCCGATTTTGGTAAAGACAGTAGTCAAAGCAAGGAGGAAGCTGTGCTGCTCACACAGTGATGCCTTAGGAGTGGCTGAAACAGCAGGAAGATTCTTTATCAAACTCTCTTTTCCAAACACCAGGAGATTTTATACATTTGTGACTCTTCCCTGTCTTTGAGCTCTTGCTACCCAGTGGTCTTCAGCTAACTTCCATCACCTGCGTATGTCTAAGGGCTTATGTTTCAAACAGTGCTCCCAGGCTGATATCTTCTTGCAACAGTGTATAATTCAAAGGAGTTGGTAACAGCACAGCTTTTATCAAGGTTAAGATGAAAAATCCCTTCTTGGGATTTCTCTGAGACTACACTGGGTGGTGCCAAGGGTTTTTGCTGAGACAATGTGTAATTACTTTTCTTGTTCTGCAAGAAAAGCTTTAAAAGGCCACATGAGTTCTACTTTATCACTTGCCCCCTTCTTTTCTCTCATGCTGCCTGTGACTTGTTTGGACTCTTTGCTGGAAATGCCTCTGTGCTCAGTGGATGTGACCCCAATTACTCCTTCTTGCTTTTTTTTGTTCTCTCCCTCTCCTGAAACGCTACTGGATTTTCTTCTTTACATTTACATTATGACTAAGAGAAATAACCCCATGCCCTTCCCAATAACTCGATACATGAATCTGTAATCTGACATCTGATACAAAAGGTTTGATGTCACATAGAACCGCTCTTCAGTGTGTCGTTTAGCTGACCCGTTAATAGAACGGAGAGGACAAGGTTAAAGATAGATCCATCTCTTGAAGAAACAAGTTTCACTTCAAATTAAAAAGCAGTTTCCATTGATTCTGCCTTTATCGTTCTGAACATGCCTAAGATAATGCAGGTAGAACCTCCTTTGGATGCAGGGTGTATTCCACAGTTGCTCCTTGCCCAGCTTATCTGTGGCTGTCATGATGATCTTCTAGGGTCCCCTGCCTGGTGTGCCACTGCTCCTATTCTGTGAAATGTGAAATTGCAGTCTTCTGCACTAGGAGAGTGTGTGACTTGTACTGAAGAGAGCACTGGTGTGTGTAATGGTAATGGCCATGAAAAGGAAGTTTGCAGCAAATTGCCCTGTGCACAAAGCATGGGAGAAGGTCACTGTAGAGCTGATACTTAGAGTGAAGTTACTTTTCACTCTAAGGGTAAAGTAAACTCTAGGTTTACCTATGTGTAAAACATACTGTATCAGACTCAGGTCTGAAGCTGATAGTCATTCCTTCCCAGAAGTTCTTCACAGGGTGGGGTGAAGGTCATGTTCACATCATTGGTTACTGACTTACGATCGAAATGATCAATTACATTTTTTAATAGTACATTTGCATGCATCCACCCTAGCTATGACTTTCTTTAATCCAAATGTTGTGTACCACAGACTCGTCACAAGCAGACATGTTTAGGACAGAATTATCATAAAATTGCAAAGGTGATTAGTAAGGCTGGTTTGGATCATCATACCTAAAAGTTGTCCATCTCCAAATTGCTCTTCTTGAGAAAGGGATTTCAGTTTAGACACCATTTAAAGCTTCTTACAAAGAGTATTCTATGAAATCAGGAAACACCTAAAGGAGGTCAGAGGACCATTCTCTCCTCAGTCACAAATCTTTCAAAGAAGGTCCTGTATTTCTGTATCTTTATGGAAGGTTATATATTTTCAAAAAGTGTTTGGAAAGAGAGAAAAAATAAACCCAACCTTTGTTTTTTTTACTCTGAATTGTGTATTTTTGGGACCACAGTTGTAGATGAATGACTCCCTGGTTAGTTCCTGAAATAAGCTGTAGGTAAGATGATACTATGTGAATGTGATGCTTAATGAAAAGACGTATTATGTATGCTAGGTACTTTAATGTGGAGTTTGGTAGTTTGTTTAGAGAGGCAAAGTGAATAAGAGCTGAATTTCTTGTGTCCTGTGCTGCCAGTATCTTTTTCAGATTATACAACCCAAACTAGTCCTTCAACAGTCAGTAATTTTTCAGCAACGAGTCTTAAGAGCTCACCTGACTTCAGGCAGTATTAGTCAGTACTCACCGAGAAAAGCCAATTAGCAATCTCTGGGATGTATCTATTAACACAGCATAAAAGACTGGTTTCAAAGACCACTAAGGCATGGAACAATCTTGCCAAGGTGAACTGTGTAGCAGGTTTTGGATTGTTAGAGCTTAGATTGTTCAGCATGGCTGTGGAGCTGAGGCAAAGGCTTCTGTACCATATAAGTGACAGAGAGGCTCTTTTCCAGACCAGTGGAGGTGGGTAGTTATGAGCCTTTCAGAAGGATGCTGCAGGTCCTTGCTCCTTTGATTTTGTGTGTATTTGCTCAGATGGTATAAGGTTTGAAGGATTATTCTGGATGAACTTTTAGTCACGAATGAGATGCAACAGTTTGGTCCAGAGAGAGATCAAATTAATGCAACATGCCACCTGGGATCTCACAAGGGACAGTGGGAAACTAGTGACTCTGTAATGACAGGAGGCTGCTGAAAAAGCCTAATTAGGGGCATCAAATGTGGAAAAAGCGCAATGAGAAGGACCTCAGGTGCAGCATCCTTTCAGTCCTTGCATACAAGCATATTAGGGCAGCAACAGGCACATTGATACTGAGTATACACAGAGGGCCTCTCTGGAAATGTGACCTGTTGTGCCTGGGATTTTGACTCAGAGGTACTGCTGCAGTTATACAGACTCATAGTTTCTTTTGTGAGATTTTCTGTCAGTTTATCTGGTGTAATTTCATTATTTTCAGAGGTTTTTCTGCTCTCAAGGCCAAGGGAGGAAAGAAGAAAACCCTTCCTGTTCCACATGTGCACTGGTATGTAGATAAAGCCCCATATTCTTCAATCAGATTTTTTAAATTGGAATTTTGCTGCTGTTACTGTTTAGCCTCAGGCTGGTAATTTGGTGCTTGCTTCAGTCACTGGGGTCCCTAATTGGAAAAAGTACAGAAGAGAAAAGAGCCAGGAGGGGAGAGGTGGGGGTGGATCACATTTGTAACAAATAACCAAGGCCCCCTGCACACAAATTCAACCAAACTTTAAATATCCTTTTTTCCCTCTGAAGAGAGTAGAAGAAGAAAAAAAGAGATTAGGCCCTGATGTCAGAGTCTCTAGAAAAGTATAAAATCTAATAACACTCTCTTCCCATCCAACCACTCACACATGTATCAGAGGAAAATGTCCCTTGATAAATACAATGCAAGTTCTGCTGGGCAGAGGTATTTATTTCCTTTTTAACACTGCCGTTCCCATGCACAAGCATACTTGTTCTGTCTGGGCAAGTATCTATACAGATGATGCATAACTAGTGCCTATAACTTACAGGGGCTCAGAGCAAAATCTACAGGATTTTCTCAGTTTAGGGTCAGTTTTAAAAACTGAAAATGAGCCACCAGTGCCACCTACAAACTCTGTCTCTTGATGTGACTAGGAATGTGGATAGATGTTATTAGGCTTTCAAATTGTTTGGGCATTGTTAGAAAGCTCCAAGGTTTCCATTCAGCCTATGAAAGCTGTCTTGTAAAGTAAAACATCGTTAGGAGCCCAGCATTACGTAAACAGGACTTCTGGGATGCAAGGACTGAGGGGAGTCTTGCACCAACAGTCTTTCAAATTGTGCTCCTCAGTTGAGAAACTTCTATGAGAAACTTAATGAGTGGTGGTCAGGCAGCATGTTTGGAGACCTGCCTTGTGGTCCACATTATTTTGGCCCTGAATTCCTCATCTTCCCATTTCACAAGGCTGTTGCTATGGTGCAGGAGTTGAACCTCTGTGGATACATACAGATAATTTCCCTGAGTCCACTTTAGTGGAGGGAGAAATCTGTCCTACAGCATTCGGGCTTGAGAGAAGATAGTGCAGGAGGTGCAGCAAGTGGGATTTTTAGAATATGATGTTGTAAGTAGGTGTTTTCCCAAGTTTACTTAGAGACAGTTACTAATTGAAAAGAATGGTTTTACTCAGCCAGGAGTTCATCACCACTTTGACAAAAAATGTGCTCTCTACAAAGCTTAAATTACATACTTGTTCAAGAGGGACTAGTACCTCCTGTGGCATCTTTAGTTAGAGGAAAGAGAGAGTTCTATTCGTCAGGACTTCTGATAACGACAATTCTTTTCTAATGTACTGATATAAGTCTCAATTGTTTCGTATTAAGCTGAGAAAACGGGAAGAGTTAGAAGATGGTACACATTTTAATAGAAGCAATAATTCTGCTTGAAGGGTTGTCTGAATGCTGTGCTGGGGAAATGAAACCAATAGATCCCATTTTACAGAATCTAGCTCTGTAGGAAGAAAATGTCATCATCCTGGGCCTAATTCTGTTATTGCTTTAAAGCTGATGCTAGTATTTTTCAATTTATTTTATGGTTTTAGAATGAGGGCAAACATATAGATGCAATAATTACTGCAAACTACAAAAGATTTTCTTTGTGTCATATGCCACAAGCTTATTAGCCGGTGTGAGTCAGCTGCCTTCCTGTGTCCTTGGTTACATCAGTTTACACCAGGTGAAGATTTAGCTCCTGGTATCTCTTCCCTGCTGATGATTATTTTGTGTTGATGGGCTATTAGCTGTTATGGGCTACTCAGCTATCTAACACACACTGAATTCATGTTTAGAAATCTTACTAAGTGAGTAGTAACAAGTTACTGCCTTTGAATTTTCATGAGCTAAGCATTGCAGGTCAGATTTTCATTTAGTCTATGGCACCTTTCGACGCTGTGGCATTATAAACTGGCCTTATTGTGGATATAAAATAACCCCAGACTTCTGAAGAATGATGCCATTTGATTTCTCAAGGCTCTTTCATTTACCAAACCCACTTTGCAGCCTGGTTCTATTTTTCTTTATGTCCTTTCTTTTTGAAAAGTCTAAGTGATTGACAACCAGCTGAATATGAGACACCAGTGTGCCCAGGTGGCACAAAAGGCTAATAGTATATTGGCTTGTATCAGGAACAGTGTGGCCAGTAGGACAAGAGACAGAATTCTCCCCCTGTACTGGGCACTGGTGAGTCCTCACCTCAAGTACTGGGGGCAGTTCTGGGCCCCTTGTGTCAAGAAAGAGGTTGAGGTGCTGGAGCAGGTCCAGAGGGGGCAACAAGGCTGGGGAAGGGACTGGAAGGAAAGACTAATGAGGAGAGTCTGAGGGAGCTGGGGCTGTTTAGCCTGGAGAAGACTTGAGGGGACCTTTTCCCTCTCTACAACTACCTGAAGGGAGGTTGTAGATGGGTGGGAATCAGGCTCTTCTCCCAGGCAACTAATGATAGAACAAGAGAGCAGGGCTTGAAGCTGTGTCTGGAAAGAGTTAGGTTGGATGTTGGGAAGCCCTTTCTCATGGGAAGTGTGATCAGACACTGGGATGGACAGCTCAGGGAGATGCTACAGTCCCCATCACCGGAAACATTTAAGAAAAGACTGGATGTGGTCTAGCCATGGTCTAGCTGCTATGGTGATGTCAGATCTTAGGCTGGGCTGGATGATCTCAGAGGTCTTTTCCAGCCTCAGTAATTCTGTGATTCTGTGGCACAATCCTTAGCACAGACCTGTGTCTATAGCATCTGAACCTCAGAGGAAAGTGATCCCTGCCAACCCTCATTAACACGGTTAGTAAATACTGTGTCATCGCATTGTCCAAAATCTGGACTAATTTTAATGCTGTGGCAACTAATGATGATGTTTAATAAATAATATATTTTTGGTCAAACTATTAGTTGAGGGAGATGTGTTCAGTGTTTAATTAATGTCTTCTAGTATTCTCTCTTTAATTAAAATGAGTCTAGAGCTAATATGCCATTTATGGAAGAATTGTAAAAAAACCTTTTGAAACCTCAGACTATCATTATTTTCTTGCTACTAAATACCTATTCAGCTTAGATAATTTGGATTCACAACTATGTAAAATCATCACAGCAAATAGCTGGAAAGTTTTTGGCTCACAATACCCTCTGGTATTGAAGTATTTGTCTATTTTCAGTTTGAGTGGCACACTATGTGGAACACTATGAAAGCTTTAAGAGTTTATAGGGTTAATATGCATGGAATGGTGTACACAATTCCTCAAGGAAATTCTTCCTCTCCACTAATTTGGAAGCAGTGCTATCGCATATTTGTCACCATTTATAAGGCAGTGCTGTCTAATTGTTTTCCATGAGAACAGACCTCAAGAACTGTTGACTACAAGTCCTTTGTCTATTACTAGTCCCTTCTGAATCTTGGGAATCTCAGTACCTCAGTTATACCTGATAAAAATGTAACAATAACTAATTAGCCCAGTTCATAAGTCTTCACAAAAATGGCTATACTCTTGAAAAGAAATATTTTAGTATGTCCTAGAAGTCTTCTGTAGTAGCATCTGGAATAATTTTGTAAACTTGAGTAGAGGGGGGAAAAAAGCAGATATCATCAGAACCTGTGTTTCCTAATAACTGAGATAGAGATAAATTTTAAAAAAATATTTGTAGATTTTTCTTTTAGGACACTTTCTATCCCCCTGGAGTTTATGCTCTGCAGCTATTTACATTACTCTAGAGCTATTCCTCCTCCTTTCACGAGGTTTCCAGGAAACTGGTTGGAAAAAAAATTACACTGCCCCTACCTTTTCCGTGTCTATTTCTGTGACTAAACAGAGGACTTCTTTCTTCTGGAATATGAATCTACTTCATTTCATAAGCATCAAAATGAAATGAATATTTGCAAAGGTCAAGTAACCGTATATGGCAGGAAAACATGCCAAAACCAATTACAATGACTAGGGCTGTATAGGAAAGTCACACACACCACATATTGCTCACAGGTGCTCTGTGTGAAGCCCCATCCAATAAATGTCAGTCCAGTCATTTACACCAGCCGAGTGCCAGTCATGTGAAAAGAAACAGAGCAACAGATGCTTAGGAGAAACAAACCCCATACAAATACACTCAAAACTGATTATAAAAATTCACACTAAACAAGTATTAAAATGCATGTGAACAGCATTTGGGATTTGGTAGAAGATTTGTAAAGCAAGGGGCAAGTAATTTTTAGTGCTTTGTAAGGCTTTGGAAACCTTGCCTCTGCATCTCTGTGAGGTTTATTTTATTTTAATTTAATTTTATTCCTCTGTCTTTCTCTTCACATTCTTTGAACTTTGCTTTTAAAAAGCCCAAATGTCCACAAAAGCACAGTGAAATTTGAGAATTGAATCTATGGGGATTTTTTATTTGTTTTTGTTCAAGTGCTGAGGACTAACGATTTGACTTGAGCTTGTGTTTAGAAAAGCCTACAAACCCTTGACTTTTTGGGAACTAAGATTGGCCTTAAAATCTGCTGAAAAAGCAAGTTCTTTGGTGTTGTAAGCAATTCACCATTAAAGCCATTGTCATTGAAAAGCAACCGATGCTTTCCTGCCCTGTTCGCAAGTGTTGGCTGGATGTGTCACAGTCATAGCTGGAGAATCTAGCACAGGTTGAGAACTAGAGTATAAGAGTATTACATACTCTTGGGTATAAGAGTTTATAGCTGTCAGATAAATTGCGGGTTTTTAAAATTGATGTTCTGCTTCTTATAAGCCAAAGACCCCTTATGAGGCTGTGGATTCTGCTCTGGTGATGTTTTCAGCAGTCCAATTTCATGCAAGGCACAACCACCTCTGGATATAAAGCATCCGAACCAGATTCAGTCTGCAGTGCTGCTGGCCACTTCAGGCCTGCTGAGAATTCTGAAAATCTGGAATCAAATACTGCTGAGCCTAACAAAATTTTGAAAGGAAAGTCAAATGTGGATCAAATTATCTTTTTTCCTCTACCCAAAATAAACATAGGAGCCCTAAAGGCTCTGGAATACGTAGGCCTCCAGCTTGAAATTTTATACTCATAAAGAGTACTGCAGAGCAAGCAGCAGTAAAACTCACCAGGTAAATTTTCTTGACTCTCACCAGAGAGACCACCCTTCTGGGTAAAACAGAAACCTGTGTTCGTTCCTTCCTCTTAGAATCCCCTGCTTTTCTGCTGAAAGGTTGAGAAGAAACTCATTCACACTAGCATATGGGCTGTTGCCGCACATTCATTTCTTATATGCCACTGAACACAACTGTGATACCAATGATTTTCAGACTCTGTGAATTGGAGTTGGATCTGACCCTGTGACCGAGAGGTTAAAGGTTCAAAATCCAATTACCAAACCCCAGAGACACCAAGTCTTTTTTTGCTGAAACGTGATCTCAGTGCTGATGAAAACAGTAGTGAGCTGTTGTATTCAACCGGGTAGACCAACAACGAAAAGGCAAGCCGCTAGGATATACCCCTATCAGACAGCATACTTCATCTTTTCTCCTTTTCCAGACAGTATTCACCTTTCTCCAGAAAGGAAGTGTCAGTTGCTGGATATATTAAGATTTAAAAATACTAAGTGATTCTCAAGTGAGAAGTAGACTTCTACACATCACTTATTCATGACCCATCTACAACTGACATTTAATATTCAAGATTCATGCTTAGCAGCAGTTGGATACCCCCTCCTGCCAGTCGTCTTTTTGCTGGTGTTGCTGTTCTGTCATGGCTGAGAGTGATACACTCGTGTCCGTGGGGGAACAGTGGCTGATGAAATGTAAATGCACAGGGCAAGAACATAAGTAGTTCTGCTTCTCAGTCATCCCTGGTGCTCTTGTTCCTCATTCACATGACTGCATGATGACAAAGGCTCAATTTTCATGCAAGGAACATCTCAGTTGTTGGTAAGTTCTGCAATGAGGGTGGGCACAGAGGTGTCTTAGTGGAATTAGCCTTTGGCTAGCAATTTGGGAAGAGCAGAAGGTGGGTTAGTAGGGAAAAATACAAAACACAAAGCAAGACAGGAAAAGGCCAAAACTTAACAGTAGCAGAACCACTGAACTGATAAATTCATAGAATCATTAGGGATCGGAAGGGACCTCAAAAGATCATCTAGTCCAATCCCCCTACCACAGCAGGATCACCTAGACCAAGTTGCACAGGAACAGATCCAGGCGGATCTTGAACATCTCCAGAGAAGACTCCACAACCCCCCTGGGCACTCTGTTCCAATGCTCCATTACCCTCACTGTGAAGAAGTTTCTTCTGATATTTATATGGAACCTCCTGTGTTCCAGCTTGCACCCACTGCCCCTTGTCCTATCACTAGATGACCTTGAGAAGAGCCTGGCTCCAAATTACTTTGATCTGTTTGTTGGAGGTCAGAGAAGAACCATTTTGCCATGAACACAGAGCTTTTATTGAGGTTCTGCTATGGACTTGTTATTTTGTTAAGAATATTTGAGGGTTTTGGTAGGAAATGAACCTCCCCCAAAAACAAGTAATGACTGTGACTTTATAACTCTTTTGACTGAGAATAAATACTGTACAAAGTCATACTGGAGAGTGCAGAAGGGATGCAGTACTCCAGATGAGACCTCGCCAGTGCCAAGCAGAAAGGATCAACTCCTCTGACCTGCTGGCAGTGTTTTTCTGGATGCTAGGATGCTGTTGCAAATTTGCTGAGGTGGACCTCCTGTCTGTTCAGATCATTAANAACTCCTCTGAGAAAAGTCTAAGAAATGACATCACATTGCTGTCGAGCACATTCTCTTTGCTAAGAGATACAACATAAATAAATAATAAGATAAATAAGATATAGATAATAATAAACTAACAGGTGCTACAAATGTACTGTATTCTAGTTTAGTTTATAAAATAATTTTAGTCTCTGTGGACGTAGGAAAAAACCCTATGTGCATTTACAATATTAGTGACCATTATTCTGAGTATGTTAATTACCTGTTCTTCTTTGGGTGAAAATCATTTGATCTGAAAAATCTCACAACTACTACTAGTACATAGGTTGTAAGAAAAGAAGGAAGAAAGAATAAAGAAAAAAAAATCAGAGGCCAGAAAAGAGATGTGATAAAAAGGCAATATTTAAAAAAGAAGTTTTATCTAAAGCAGAAGCAGTAGGCTCGGGATATCCTCTACAACCCTTAGAAACAAGCTCATTCACTCAATGAGCTCTGCTCCTCTGGAAGTGTTCATTTCCACTTTCAATGAGCAGTCTCATTTAGCAGATGAATACTACTAGTGGCTAAATACTGCTTTATTTCCTGCCTTTGCCACAGAGGATCGTGTGGACTGAAGGTGACTGGAATATCAAAGAACAGGAAAATCTATTGTAAGGCAATTAAAGTAAATGCATCTGAAAGAAACTATGGCACCTTAGGAACTTTGTGGATGGATTTTTGGAGGGAGAATTACACAAAGAATAAACTATTCTTGTTTAATTTATTCTGTTTAAAAAAGTAGAATCCCTGTCTTTAGAAACTACTCTTTTTAGACAAACAAGAAGACTAAACTTGATCCTCTATTAATTCTTTCTATTCTTTCTTTGGCAAAGCTGGTAGTAGATATTAATTGCAAGAGAAAAAGGGGTAATTTCACAGATTGTGTGCATGTTTGTATTTTCACTGGGACAGATTTAAAACAAAGCAATGAAGGAAAAAAGAGAAATATATTTGTTTTAAAGAGCTAAGTCAGGGTGGAGGCTCGAATGGGCAGTGAACATGTCAGGGCTCGGTTTCCAGCTTTGGGGTTTTAATGTTAGATACCGCCTTCTAGGGGCTGTATCTAACTCATGAGGATTATAAAAAATTGAATTTTTGTGATGAAGGATTTTATGGCATTTCTGAAGTATGAAATGTTCTCAACCATTGCTGCAAGCTCAGGCAAGCTTAACATCACCTCCTCAGCACAATTGGCTATTTCATTATGCAATAGAGAAGCAGTGGAATTTGCTTAAGATTTAAAAAGAAAAGCTTCATATGCAAGGGGCAATTTAGTAGGATTTGAATGTCTCTAAAGAAAAGATTTAAATCTGTATAGGAAAATATAGGCACATTTTCTCTATTACCATTTCTTACTCTTCTTGTATACACTGTAATTCTCAAGAGGAAAATGTGCAGGACTTCATTCTAGTAATGTGTACACAGTCAGTTAGTCTGGGGTATTTTGCCCATGAGAGAAAGTAGGACACTATTGACTTCAAAAGGAATTGTACTGAATTAATTCAGTGTTTCTCCAATGCTGGTGCAAACAGTGAAAGCAGAAAATTTTATTTGTTAGATGCCTTCTCTCTGAAGTGTAATTAAAAAAAAAAAAATTATTAAAGGTGCTAATATGCAAATATCCATCACCAAATGCCAGCCCTTGAGCCCATCTCCATCTGCACATTGTGGGACAGTCTCAGGAGCCAATGAAGATTTTAATGAGCTAATTATTCCTGAGATCCATTAGACCTTATGTGTATGTGCAGACCATTTCCAGTACATCATATTGACTAATCATAAAATGATCATGGCTGGAAAGGACCTCCAGGATCACCAAGTCCAGCCCTCATCCCAACATCTCCCTAATGCCTAGACCATGGCCTCAAGTGCTCTATCTACTTGTTTTTTAAACACCTCCAGGAATGGCGATTTCACCACCTCCTTGGGCAACCTGTTCCAGTGCCCAGTAAATAGTTTCTTCCTAATATCTGATCTAAACCTCTCCTGTCACAACTTGAGGCCATTTCCTCTTGTCCTAGCCTTAGTAATGTGGGAGAACAGCACCAGCCTCACTACAATCTCCTTTTAGGTTGCAGAGAGCAACAAATTCTGCTCTCAGACTTCTCTAGACTAAATAACCCCAGTCCCCTCAGCTACTCCTCTTAGGAGCCAAATATGGCTGTTTAGAGGTATCACAGTCAGTAACAGGGCCTCATAGTTACTCTAATTTACAACTCATAGATAAAAAATACAGAACTAACCATTGATTATGGGAAGCATAAGTCTAGCCTAAGGACACACTTGTGCTCTTTATCTTTTCCCATTCCTTCTGTTTCCAGAAGAAACTGTTCTATATTATCAGCAACTTAAATACTTTGCCTTTACAACATACAAAGAACTACATGGTTCAATACCAAAGTTTATACTGTTTCTTGGCCTGTGGAGTCCAAGCATTCTCCCTTAGCATAGAGACTGAGCGTGTGTCTTCTGGTGAGTGGTCCAAACTGAAACATACAGCTCAGTCTCCCTCTGTTCTCTCCCTTCCGGTGTTGTGATACTGAGACCAAAGTGTCTGTCCCTGTTGTGGGTTAAGCTGTAAGATGCTGAGCATGACTTTGGGGGTCACTGCTGCACTTTGTTCATCACAGTTCACAAACCTATCGTGCCCCAAACTTTAGATATGTGTCAGGCTTATGCAATGAGATTGCGGTTAAATGCACAGCCCCTTGGTGTGAAATGTCAGCATTGGTTAGGTTAGCAAACCCAGACACAGTTATTGGGAGAGTTTAAGGTAGGCAAAGACTGCTTTGTTTGGTTAGATTCACACAGAGAAAGGTAGACCTGAGCTGGAAACTGGGATGACTTAAAGTTGTCTGCAGGTTTTGTGGGATCTTTCTGGAGAAGGCTGGTAGTGCCAGATCCTTAGTTACAGTAGGTGTCACCTGCAGGCATAGCTTTTACAGACGTTGAATGCAAGTGAAATAAAGGTAGGGATGTGAGATTAAGATTTGGAACAATGATAATGAATGTCTTTTTTGTTAACAGAAGAAATTATTTTAGGAAAAAAGGAGGGTTTTTTAGTTTGAAATAAAAAACCTTGTACAGGATGATGGAAAAGGCTAGGCAATTAAGCACAGAAGGCTCACTGAGAAATGAATCTTTACATTTTATTCTCCCTTCCTCTCCCTTTTTTGTACACCTCACTAATGAAAAAGGTTTCTTTTTCTCTGTATGAGCTATGGGTTTTACGGATGTTAATTAAAACCAGTGTTTTGATGCTATTGCACAGGCTACTTAATCAATTAGCTGTATTTGCAAAGCACTTTTAAGGACTAATTGCTTCCAAATAATAAGTGGGTTCCTTTTATTAACTTTCAGAAATGGAGGATGCCAAGAGGAGAGGAGCTTTGTGTCAGAGCTCAGCAGGCGGCTTCTGATCTTCTTCATTCTGATTCAACAGGAGCAATCAGGTCAGAGTCCTCATGCAGCAGCAGGTTTTGTGCAAAGCAGTGCTGACATAATCGCTGCCAGGCTTTCTTTTGGAGGTGTGCTTTCTTTGCTCTCTATGGACTTGGGGTTTGGGTGGGTTAGAGAAGACAGCCTGTTCATGTTCCTGGGAGCATGGTGTTCAGATACTGAAGTCTGTGGTCAGCTGCATGTTTGATCTGCACTCTGCAAGGCAGTGGAGCAATGCTCACAGGCCAGTACTGCTGGCCAAGTGGGCAAACAGAAGGATTCCTGAGAGGCTTAGTGTAAGTACACTGTTCCCTGGTCTACCACCTCTAATGCTGACAGACCACGAGAGGCTCCAGTAATGTTGCAGTTCTCTTTCTGGAACACAGTTCAATGAAGCAATGCATTAAATGCAAACTGATAGACATTGGAGGAGGAGGTGTTCTTCATTCAGTTGCTAATACGACCACTGCATGATGTCTGACAGGAATGATTTCTGGAGAGTCAGGCTCTTGAACCATCAGCAGAAGTATTAGAAGCTGGGGTATGTTAAGAGTACTTATGGAAGTAATGGAGAAATTGCATGGCAGCTTGTGAAAACCAGGAGACATGTGTTAAAGTCTTGATGGTAAAATAGTATTTGACTTACCCATACTAAGCTCATTGACTCTCTTTCTTGAAAGAAATGAAGTAGAAAGCTCTTAGGGATGAACATGGTGGGTGTCTTTGCAGTATAAAGCAAGTAGCTACAGAGAAAAACATTTCAGATCTCAAGAGAGAAGGATACTGCTATTGTCATCAGTTCCATACTCTGAAGAGCATGCAATAATTCACCAAGGGAGATATGTTCTTAAACACTCCCCTGAATAGAAATTAAATCATTAAATTAAGCCCTGAATATCCAATCCTGTCTTTGGTACATGGACAGCTGAGTGGTACTTTCAGTCTTAAATAGTTGTATGGACTTCAGTGAGGCTTTGCGTCATTTCTTCCTAGCTTTGTCATAAAAAATAGCAGGGCTGGACTCCAAGCGTGCCATACAGAACAAAGAGATTATAACTGCTGTCTACCTGTTACTGTGATGCATTCTGCAATGGCATGTAGGAAGAGGGGAGGTTTGGAAGAAATAGTAGAAATGGAAAAAATAATTATGGATTTCCCTTTCTCTTCAGCACTGTTTATGTAATTTAAAAAGGAATATAAAATCGATGGTGGTGCATTCTCTGCTAAATTATGTTATTTTTGTGCATAGGTCTGTGTTTATAGATCATGTGTTATAGTTTTTATACTGAGCATGCAATTTCTTTGCTTTTGTGAGAGTTAGATGCATCTATTGTGCTTGTTAGCCTATTGCCCCTTTTAAGTTATAAAACAATAAAAGCATATAAAATGAACAATGTACCTTGTGGTAGAAATTAAGGTCATGTTTTTATGTAGATACAGTAAGGTTACTGAAGAAATATTCTAATTAATAGTGTAAAAACTCTTACAGACAGGTAGTGGACCGGTTGCTGTGATCTATTGCATCCCTGTGCACTATGCCATCAGCACTAAGAGCAAGAAACCACTCAAAACACCTGGGGATGTCTTTCAAATGCCCGTTTTCTCCTGTTCCCTAGACTTTTGTAGTCTTCAACACAGTAAATACATACAGTTGGCCCCAGGTATCTGACCGCCATGCTAGGGCTATAGGCAGCACTAATTTTGAGTAGCTCTGCTCCTTTTCAAAGCTTGTTTCATGGTGTCATTGTAGCAAATCGCATTCAGACTTAAAAGTGGGAAATTTACCTCTGGAAAATTCTCATTTCAATAATTCTACTGCTTCATATGCAGAAGCAGTACTTAGTCCAGTTCTAGAACTCCTTCTTCTTCTATTCATTAATAGTATGCCTAGGGGTGCTGCCTTCTACAGGAATGTGAACTCGATTTCTGGTAATGTATGTTGTGAATCCTGGACTGCAATCAGCAAAAAAAATGACTTGAAAAGCTGGTGTTTCTGAGATTGCAGTCTGCCTACCCACCACTTGCTTAATCTAATTCTCCTCTTAAAGATCCATGCATGCCAGATTTCAGCGCAGTTTGCTATGCCTTAGAGTCATAGATTCATAATTCCATTGGCTACAGCAGTGTGAATTGTGCTTGTCTTAGATTTAAGTGCTGTTATTTGTAAGTCTTGTCACTAGATGCATCCTTCCATTAAGATAGATGTGAAACAAAAGTAGATGAATGTGTTGGAGAGAGTGAAAGAGATAATCAGTCCTGGAGGTTGTGAAAGGCTGGATGTGAGGAAATGCCCAAGAAATCTTTGCACTGATACTCAGCTGCTTGTTCCCATCTTATGCAAACTTTCAGAGCCCAAGAAAACAAGGCTGATAGTTGATCTTTTGAGTCAGTTAGCTCATGCAATAAGTTTGCTGAGTAGAATTCCAAAATCTTTCTACAGTGGAGATTTGTTAATCCTAATAAATAAAGAAATTATTAAATTATAAATCAATAATATATAGTATACATTATATATAATATGACTAATAATAACATATATAATAAATAATGAATAATATTACGTAATAATAAATTATTAATTATTAATTTATTAATTGAGCTTGTATTCTGCCCTTGGAAAATTACTAGTTAGTACTCTATTTCTTTGGAGGGAAAATGGCTTTCACACATTTTCAAGTATTTGCCATCTTTTTTTTTTCTTATGATGATAACAACCTTGGTAACGTTTAACAGATATTTTCACTGTAGTTTTTCCTTTCACTTTGTGACTAGAAAAATATGAAGCTGTTACCTTTGAGTAGAATAGAATCTTCTCCAGAATTTTGTTGATTCAAAGAGTAAAAATATTTTAAAGTCCTGAATGCTTTTAATGGAAAAAATGACTGACGCACTGACTTCAACACTATGTTTATTATGGCATCATTATGGAAGATGTCTCAACTGAACATCATGAAGTAGAAAAATATTTATCAGGTTTTGCAGCTTATTTTGTATTTTGGACCTTTCTTGGAGATGTTTTTAATGCCTAATATTTGAATTCCCTCTCATTTGTTTGAACAGAGTCCCCCTTTGGAATTTATTCAGTTAGATTTTCAATACAGCAATAGTGAAGAGAAAAATATTTTTAAATGTCAGGGGATAATGCAGTAGGAACACATATTTGCCTTCCACAGTTTGGATTCAAATCCAGTGAAAACATTAGAAAGCCCAATGGCAAAAGACTCATCCTGAGATCAGACAAATACAGAAAGGATAGCTGGTAACAACTAACTTATATCTCATCATAAGGTGGTTTATTCAGAAAAGACAAGGAAAAAAATCCAGACCCTTGGTTCTCATAAACTTCAAACGCTGCATGCTTCCAAAAGATGCAGAACTTAGTTCTTTTGTAGAATAGCAGCCAGACTTTGATTTGAGCTCAAAGAAAATTGTAATTCATTGTTAACAGCCAGTGCTTAGTGTTAGAAACCAGAGAATAACCCGGGCTATTTCCTGTTGCAAACACCTGTAGGTAAATGCATCGTTCTGTGACTGAAAAATAATGTGTTTTCCTGCTTTAATGCAGTATCTGGGAAGACAGCTCTTAGACGTTTGTTCCTGATTGCAAACAGAACAATTTTTATTATTATTTATAAATTCAATTCCTTAAATTTTTTGTTTCTTTCTTCACAAAGTAATTTGATAAGAAATGTGAAACTTTTGCTTCTGATTTCCTCTCCTGAGAAATCCAAAGACCTACCTTGGCAAGGGATGAAGCAGTTATGCCACTCACTCACTGGAAAATCATATGATTTCTGATAGCCTTGTCTTTAATATAAACAGAATCTAAGTTATTGTAAGTAGGAAAACTGGCAGCATCCTGCCATTTAAGGCCCAGATGTTTTCACTTGATCTGCTTCTAGTTGTTTCTACTAAGTTTGTATTTAAAATGTAAACTTACAAACTGTTGTTGTTTTCATTCCAACCTAAACAGCAGCATTAACAGCAGAGCCTCATTTGCATGATCTCACGGCTACTGGCATCTTGGAAAACTTGGACTCTGAACAACCCTAATTAGCAGCAAAATAGAGCCGGAAATTAATTGGCATCAAACTAGGTGAAGAACAGAACTCAGAGATTAGAAGTCTCTTGCAGTCTGGTTCCTGTATGCACAGCAAATATTTCTCTCTTACCTAGGTTAGAATAATATTTCCACCTGCGATACGGATTTTTCCTACTTTTATTTTCTAAAATGTTTTACTAAATTTTTGTTACTTATGCTTGAGCATAGCCAGTAATATTTTTTTATTGTTTACTATAATCATAAAAGGAAAATTGGCTGATAACTATTTGCTCTTTTTTTATTCTTTTACATTGTGTATGGCATTTCTTTCCTGATTGTATATGAAGTGGAAAAAATCTAGAAATAATTTGATAAAACACTGTTATGGATAGCAGCCTTATCTATGAGGTGAAGTTGAGAACAAATTCTTGATTATTTTAACAGCAGAAGATAAAGGCAGTGGAGATTAAAATTTATAGTTTACTGAGGAAATGAAACTGTGATGGAAGTCATGTTATTTGACTCGAACTGTTTCCTTGGGACATCTAAGATCTAACAAACACTTCAGAGGCTTAAAAATTTGTGATTTGGCATCTATCTGTTTGACGTATAATTTCCACAGCGTTGGCTTGTAGCATTTAGATTGTGCTGTGGTCTAACATGAGGCACTAGATGAATGTTTGCAGTTGAAAGAGCAAGGGTCTGAGGTCTAGGTGTTGCTTTGAGCCAGCAGTCATCAAATCTAAATAGTTTTATGTTTGCTGGCTTTTTGACATTTCTCAGATCCATCCATTCTCTACCCATTTTGGTTGCTCGCTGTCAATTCTAGTGTAACCCATTGATCCTGTTCTTTCCACTGCAAAAACCTACTTCTGGGGCTCTGGCATCGTTTAACTCAAAAGCAGTTTTAATAAAACTCTTAGAGTGAAACATTTATTTTCTGCTACATGTACAAATCTGATACTTCTGGTCGTTCTTTATGTAAGCCTAATTTGAGATTTAGTGGGAAATGGAACTACTGGGAAATCAGTTATAAAGATGGTAGTCTAATACAATTCTTGTTTTAAAATTTATATTATTTCAGTGATTAAGTGGAGTTTTAGCATTGCCTGGAGTGCTTCATTTATGGGGAATGATTGAGGAAGTAATTATAGTCAACTGCCTCTTTGACAGTGTCTGCAAACACTAGGATTGCACTACCAGATTAAAATTACATCTACATACCAGAATTACTAACATTTGAGAAGAAGAAAGCTATAGACTGTAGGGAGGAAATTCTGCAAGTTAATCCATGTGGTTAGTATCAGCCATTTCTGCATAATTGTGAGAAATACCTTCACATATTTCATCAGAGCTACTAGCTATAGCACAATCCTGCCTGTTGTAAGAAAGGAGCTGCTAGTCTGAAGATTACTTCTAAGATGTCTCTCAGGTATTTTAGGCCATCTTGTCTTCATTAGGAAGCACAAATCCATTGAAAAAGGGTCTGCTTTGGGGCAGCAGAAGGGAGAAATGGAATCATTATTAATGGAAATTAAAAGAGGCAATCCTCAAAAATTGTGTAACTTTATCTTCCTCTGCTCAGATGAGCCATGAGATGCTTTTCTGGTTTTGCAGGGGCAAAATTAGTACTGGTGTCACTGAGACATTGCTATTCAGGAATTATTCAGGGCTTGAGAGCAGAGGAGCTCCACAGACAAATTATTGTTGCCCTGCCAGGTTGGTTTGGTGTAGCCACACACTTGCTGAAGGAACAAATACTACTTCTTTCATTTAAGCATAAGCAAGAGTTTGGGATGTAATACTTGTATTTCATCAGAAATGCCTAATCTTATCTGCATGTAGACAAAATGAGTAATTAATAGAAAAGATCTTCTGGAATGTTGAATCATCCAGATGCACTGTGATCGATGAAACCACCCCTTCTCTGAGTGCAAGAACTCTGCTCTCTTAGCGCATAAATGTTGGGTGCGCCAGGTACCATCATGCAACAATGAGACTTAATTAAGCAAGGCACTTCTACCAAGTTCATTTTTTTCAAATCACTATGCTTTCACTGTGGAGAAAATTAATTGCAATAAATGCAGTGGCCATAAATTTGCTTTTATAACCCTTGTCCTCAATCTAGAATAAATTAGTCATCATCATAGCAGGCTATGATGTTAGTATTTATAGTCTAGCTTTATCCCCAGTGTTATTTCAGTGTTATACCAAGACTGATCCTGATCTAAGTGCCTATCCTACCTAAGGCAGGGAAAAACTGCTTCCTTCCTTTCCGTTATTAATCACATTGTATTGCCTCAACCTGCAGAGAGCTGGTCTTTATACTGTGGTTGCTCTTATTCTCTCAGCACACTGTGCTTGTGAACTTTTTCCAGTACGCCATGTCATTTTGCCTTTAAGGTCAAGGCCCTATGATAAAAAAATCGTATTCCTGAGCTATTTTTACAAAATAGTTCAGAAGTAGGAGCTTGAATTGCACTGCTGGACCATACGTAGAGGAATTCGCCTTACCTGTCACCTGAAAGAACATCAGTAGACTCAGTACTTCAGTGCTTGTCTGACATAAGTCTTTGTCCCCTCCTGTTTATCAAAAATCTTTTTCCTGATCTTCAAGGGCAGAAGACAGAAGAAAGATGACCTTCTAACCTGCCAGAAGGCACAGTGCTTTGGACCAGTCAGGGTTACTGGTTTTAGTTCTGTCTCTTTAGCCCTTTTTGTGACTCAGCACCTTGCAGACCGTACATGCCTGGAAAAGTAATGAGTGTGGCTCACACAGTGGCAATAAAGAATCAATTTTTTTTCAAAATGGATCATTCTGACTATAGAATCTTACTGCGTAAAAGGATGTACTTTGTATTTCCGTTGCTACTTTTTAAGGGCCTCTGGTTAGAAAGCAGAATGCTCCTATGAACATTTTCAAGTAGGATTGTTTTCTTTCCTTCATTATTATTTTAAAATATTTAGTTCCTTAAAACAAGTTATTTATTGCTGTTTTTTAATGGGAAGTTTCTCACAAAGCAGAGTGGTGGTAAATGTTCTCTTGTCCATAAAGGGTTTTGAATAGAAACATTTTATTGTCAATTAGGGCATTGGAGAGTCCTTCTTACAAGGAAAGGCTGAGAGACCTGGGTCTGCTTAGCCTGGAGAAGACAGAGAGTCTTATCAAGGCTTATAAATATCTAAAAGGTGACTGTCAAGAGGATGAAGCCAGGATTTTTCTGGTGGTGCCCAACAACTGCACAAGGAGCAATGGGCATAAACCAGAACACAGTAAGTTTCACACTAACTCAAGGTGAAAGTGTGTTACTTTTAAGGTGACAGAGTACTGGAACAAATTGTCCAGAGAAGCTTTGGAATCTCCTTCTCTGGGGACATTCCAAACCCACCTGGGTTCCTGTTCCCTTGTGACCTGCTCCAGGTGAACCCACCCTAGCAGGGGGTTGGACTACATGATCTGCAGAGGTCCCTTCCAACCCCTACAATTCTTTGATTCTGTGAAATCTCTGCTTTAATCTGTGTCCACAGAGATCTGAAAAGCAAAGCAGATGATAGGACAAAATTTCAATTGTGCTGTCATTATCAGTTACATAATGCTACTGTGAAAGACCTTATAGCAGTCCATCTCTAACAGCCCTAAGAAAGAGGAATTCAGTGGTTAAGAACACGGGGTGAACTCTGCTCTTTAACAATAGTATGAATGCTCTGAAGTCATTACAGTTAACTGCAGGAAAATTATTCCTCTTTACATTTCATAATCCAGGTATTACCCTAAGTGTGATCTTGCAGAACCATCTTAAGTGCTTTTTTTGCTAACATCTGGACTTTTTTGGTATTAATCTGTCTTCTCAGAAAAGAATCAATAGTGATTACACCAAAATCATGCATTATTACATCAAGCAAAATCTATAGATTTTCAGGTTTATTTTACCTTTATGGAAATACTCAGATGCTTTATTTTTAATCTTCCTTTGAAAATATGGGAAGCAGTAGAAAGACCATTTCTGTTTCAGAATTTAGCCCAGCCTATCCTAAATGCCCAAATCAGGTCTAATGAAGCATCTTGATTGACACTTGTATTCTTCTTTCATAATTTTCATGGAATCTATGACTAATATGTCAAACCAAATGTTGTGAGGAAGATTTTGCTATCTGGAGTGTGAGACTTACTGAAATGCAAAGTTCAACTTGTTCATTAGCATTTTGTGTGGAAGTAAAACAGCAACATGTGGTGGTGAGAAAGAATCATTTGATCAAACTAGCCTTCAACCAGTGCTGGGCAAAATGCAGACCCCCAGATCACAAAGCTACTGCTAATATGAATGCTAAGCTTATCACTTTACGTCACACAGAAAAAAAAATCAATGGGAAGAAGACCCCAATGAGCAGGATTGAGTTCAGGTCTTTTAATTAACTTTAAAGGTTTTCTTCCTCATGGGAAAGGATATAATTAGCTATTTTCTGACAACAGTTTGACTTGCAGATGCTTGCATCAGCAGCCAGTGCATTGAGACATACTGGCAGATTATAATTACGAGATTTTTGGGAGCCTATATTTATGTGACATCTTGTCTTCTAACGGCTGCGATAAGATAGTAAACAAGTATCAGCACCTAATGTAATAACAGACATGTTTTTAATTGGTGGTCAGAATGTAGGGCTGGCTTGAGAAACATAGCTGCCATGCATTCAGTCTTACTTCAGTACTAACCGTACCCCAAATTACAAAACAGACAAAATTCATATTATGCAGTGATGTAGTGACAGTATGTTTGTGTTAACCTGAAGGAGAATGCAATTAAATAGTGCTTTGACCATGTTTTTTTTTTCAACCCATTTCAACTTCATTGAAATTTAATCAGAAACTATTTTGGTCCCTGAGCTTTGGGCATCCAAGTCACATGCTACTTCTGTCTAGTTCGTCAAAAAGCCTGCTATGTCATTTCACCCTGGTGTTTGATACAGTACATGCTCATCTCATCTGTCTCTTCATGCTGCAGAGGCAGCAGCTAATGATGTAGGCAGGTAAGTACATGGTCTCAGCACAACTGAAGACAGTATTCTTTTTATGAAGTAGAGATTTGCTACCAAACACATTAACTTGTACATATATTTGACTTATTAAGTATCAGCGTCCGTCTGGCCCAAACATAACTATGGAGCTCATATATTCATCCACTGTGGTGAGAGAAAATACCAAAGGTATTTGGAACTAATCTTCCAGGAAGTGATGTACAGTAGTAGAAAGTGTTGTAAAGATTTCGCTCTAGGGAAGTGAAAACTGCTTCATCATCTCTGAAATACTAAATTTAGAGACTCAAGAAACTACAGTACACAGCCAAGGGAGATGTATTCCAAGGCATCAGATGACTAAAGTAGCAGAGGTTGCTGTTGATTCCTGTATTTGTTGGAAATGCTTTGAAATGAGAGAGATTTAAGCCGATACACTAATGGTTTTAGTTTAAGTGCTTGAAAAGGAGGTGGTATGTTTACTGAATCAGTTTGTAGCTATTGTCACTTCAATCCTGAAAAATTGTTTTGGAGAAGGTACCTAGTCCTTCCAGTGTGCAGATATAGAATGCTAAGAATAAATTACAGACATCTTCATTCAGCAGGGATAATCTAAAACTGAAGTCTATTTTTAGAGGCTTCTGAAGACAGAAGCCCTATAAACAAATTTGTTGTTTTGTTCTCAAATGACTGGGTGAAGGCATTAGAAGTGTCTTCAGCTGGATTCCCAATCTGGTAAGAGGCTTCAACCATAATAAAGGTTTCTCTCTATCAAAAAACAATAATAAAAAGAAAAGAAAAAGTAGTTACCATTGAATTTTAAGTATAAAACTGAAGCAAAACTCCCAACTCTGAAGCTGCGCTGGGGGACAGCTCCTTAGCTGTTGGAGATGTCGCTCCAAAACAGCTGTGAAGCCTATGTCTGCACTGCTTAGGCTTTGCACAACTGCTGCCTTCTGATCCACCTCTTGATGTAACTAGATGCCAACGGAAAAAGTTCCAGATTTTTTCAAGTCTTTTACTTGCTTCTCACCACTGGCTGTCCGCAGCTTTGAATTTGTTTAGAGAAACCATCCTATGGCCATACAATAGTAGTATTCAAATCAGCTAGTGAGAACACATCAATGGATTCCTGTGAGCAAACTAAAGACTCAGGACATGCCTTCTGCCAAAATACAGAGAGTGTAAAACGCACATGTATGGGGTTTAGAGATTGTTTTTAATCTCTGCCTAAGGGTCCAGCTTGGCAAATACTATCTGTGTATGGACATAACCTCCACTTAATTTGAACAAGAGCTGTGAAACAGATAATTTTTCAGTTAGCTGACTTAGTTTGCATGCATTTGTAGCACAGCAATTTTACAGTCTCTGTAAACTTAGGGTAAAGGAAGAAGAAGACTACTAGAAACAATTAACATAGTACTCTTGGCATCTCTGTGGCCAGATAGAGAACAAACCCCAACATTCACAAGTATTTTCTGGGGGTTGAGATGAATATATTTTCCTGGCAAAAGTGCTAATGTATTCCAAATAAAATCCTAATCTAAATTTGGCAGCTACATTAGAATTGTAAAACATTTAAAATATTACCTATATGTGATGCACAAATAGTTTGTGACACAAGTTAGCTTTTAATAGATACCTAAATGCATAATTTTCACTTGCACAACCACAAGGCAAATCTGAACTGAAGGTCACGAATGTTTGTCAGAAATGCATTTTAAATCAAGTTTAGCTTTTCCAAATATTCACAGCAGACATTTTGTCCTGGTTTCTGTGAGTCACTTCTTTAACTAACAAAGGACAAATCCTGAAAACTTGTACTCAAACATAGAAATTCACATCATGACAGTTTGTTAGTTACGTGTTTCCTGTTAGATAACTTTGCAATCCTTTTATACCCCATATTTTGAACAATGTGTAGTGAAACTGCCAAGCCTTAGTGTCAGACCATTTGAATGAATGCTGATCTCTTGGGACCTTACAACTCCTGTAGTAACCAAGATGTTTTTCAATCTGCTGAGTTTAGATGGCTGTTGGTCACTGTATCTACCGCCTGATTTCTCAGGCATACACTCAAGCCTCCATCAAGCTCCCATTTCTTTAGCCCTCAAGCACTGCAGACTTGCATCCCAGAACCAATCTTACAGCTCCATAAATTTGTTACTGGCTTCAGCATATTTGTCAAACTTGTTTAATAACAACTGTCAACATTTTGTCTTGTAATTTATCTCATCACGAAATCATGCAGCAGAAGGACATTGAACAGAAGCAAAGAAAGCTTCTAGTGATTTGTAAATATAAAATTAGTTCCAGGACTGTGGAAGGCAAAAAGCTACTGATCTCAGACCAGTGTTATAGTGTGGACAACTCAGTAAAGAGATTTAATTTTCTACCCTTGTTGCTGCATTAGGGAGCTAGCCAGTTTAGTTGGGGTCTTTTCTGTGACCACAGAAGTTACTGCAACAGGCTTGCAATCAGTATAGTTTTTTGACTGTCAGTCTCTGGCAAGAATATTTGCAAAGCAACAATAAAGATTAAAGTGCATTCTAATACTCTGTACTCACCATTAACTTCAGAAATATTGTTGTGCATTAATTTTAACAGTTACTTTACAAAAGCCACTTAGGAAAATCTTGGATGGTAGAAAATTATAAAAGGCTGTTGATGTTATACCAAAGCTTCCCAAAAATGGGTTCTTGGTGTGGAACAGACTACTTCACACCCCTCTTGATACAGAATACACCCACGGCACTTTTTTTCTAAAAGGAACACACAACTGGAAAACACATTAATGTCATTCTGTTTAAAATTTAATTGAAATAATTTCCTGTGTTCTCAGATATCTTCAGACTGAGAAAATTAAAGCAGCAGTAAAAGACTGATTTTGAGTTTGAGGTGAAATTTCAAAAGAGGTGGGTTTTTTTTAGTATTTGTAGTATATTTCTAGTTTCCCTGCTCAAATGATGCCTAGCAGCTGCTGCTACAATGCTGATAGCCATACTTATCAGCTATTTTGTCTAAATACTTTAAAATGTTTTACAACAATACACTGTTATTCAGAAAACAGAGCCACAAAGAAAATTATTTATCTAAAACCTGATTTCTTATCTTAAATACCCTCTTCACTGCTCTGCCTCTACTGACCACAACCCCTTCTGATCAAACTGCACCATTCTGGTTTAAGCAAAATTCCCGGCTCCCCTAGGCTCTGCTCACTGCACTACCCATGGCTTTGATCTATAGGGTCTAGAAAAGCCCTCTATCTCATGTAACAGTAAAAAGCCAAGTGGACTCTCTATTTTACACCTGATGCTTGCTCTAGGAATGGTCTGTGTATCAGCTGTATTTTAGAGCAATGTCCCCCCTTTCCTTGGAACTAGTGATGAAGTGTGTGTGCTGGGCAGCGTATAGGTAGGTGAGGCTTTTCACCCCACAGGGTATTTGCTAGAGAGTGTGCCTTGATTGCAGAAGGCCTATGAGAACAATAAATCTGAGCAATCCCTCAGTAGCACTGTAGATAGATAGATATCACTCCTGGTGATTGTTAGCAGCCTGTAAGTTAGTAGCTGTATGAGTTGGAAGATTTGCTCTGGCCACAAAACTCCCAAATGACTGAAGTAGCTACTTCTAGTGCTAGAAAATCAGAATGAAGGCCAAATACTGAGATATATCTAAATTCCTTAGCTGGGGGAAAAAATAAAAGAATGATGCGATATTGAAACCAGAAAATTACTATAATGACAAATTGCAACCCTACGGCTTGCAAAATCTGCTAATAAAGTGTCTGTTGTGGTTGTTATTAGATTTAAACTTACGATCCATGATTATATAACCATTAAATATAAATGGGGGCTAAAATGGATGTCTGTGTCAGATGGTATTTCAGTGCTGACTGGACTGAGAAAACTGCTCATCAGATATGATTTCTGATTCCTCCCTCCGAATATTAGCCCCCTAAGGAATTTACAGTCATTTAGAAAGATTCCTTCCCTCTTCCTTTGTGTCCTCTCTCTCTTCATTAATTACATTTCCAGCTTTAAATCTAGTTTGGAGACCTTTCAGAACAACTTACGTAGAATGGCTGAGCTGTGGTGAGGTAGCTGACCACAGAACAGTTCTGCATTGACAGAGGGGCATCCCTCCCAGGTGTGTCTAGTTACCTTTGTGCAGTGGCATTTCCTAAACCTAAAGCAGTAACAGTGTAGGACCCCCCGTCAGTCAGGTTATTGGAATGTATGGGTATTTTTGCCAGAGTTACAAGAGCTAAGAAAAAGTTAAGAAAAAGGCAGGTTCGGCTGGCACATCAGTTGTTTTTTGACTGAGGTATGATAAATTTTCTGTTGTCAAGAAAATTGTTTAGACTGTCTGACAAATGGACAGGATAGTCTATTTAGGAGAGAAAATAGTCATGTATGGCAATCAAAAAAGCTCTTATTATGTTGGATTACTGCCCATGTACCAACAAAATGCTTCATATGTCTTCAGTTCCAGCCTCTACTGGCTTCCAGTATAGAAAGGGCTATGGCAAGAACAGAGCATTATTTACTAAGGCCAGCAAAGTACATGAATACTGTGCATTTTACCTTTATTCTCACTCTTACAATGGGGTGAAGCGAGGTCAAGATGTCTTCTGTTAATTCATGCATGGCTCCACACCAGTTGATTTCTTTATGGAGGCATCTGCTTTTTCTGCTGTTAGCAAATATCTCATTAGCAAAAAAAGTCCACATCTGACCCTCAGATGATGAGGTTGTAAGCATAAAACCAAATTCCACTTCCACCAGTGTATGAAAAAATGTCATATTCCAATTGCATAATAGGAAAGAATTTGCAAATAACAAGTTGGGTTGCTTTTCTAGGCAACTCAATTTATCTCTGGCTCACTTAACAAAATAAAAATATTGAAAAATACTTGTATTTTTCTTCCCTGAATCAGGAAAAATATCAGAAATTAATAACTTATATTACCTGGCTCAGGGCAGTGCCAGATCTTTTCTGATATCTGCCTTCTTTTTGTAGAGCAAAGATGAGTCTGGAGAAGGTTCTCACCAATACATTTGTTCTGCTAGACTTGTATCTGTGGAGATGTGAGATAGGTTGGCAATGATTCCCTTCTTAGGTCACTAACCAAGGCAGCAGTTTTCAGCCAGAACTAACCTGAGTAGCTATGAGCAGGTAGGTCTGAAGATGAAGTTTCTGCCTGCATTAAATTCCACCCTTAAACCGTGCAGATTTGTGCTCCAATTTCTGTATAGCAATCATTCAAATTACAGAGCAAAAGGTTTTGTGAATAATGTGCAAAGTACAGCCACGGTTCTTTTAAAAATCTAATAGTCAATAAAGTATTCATGCTTTCTGGAATGAAGTCGGGCCTCTATATATCATTGATCCTTTATTAATGATTTCATTTTAAATACTGCTATCCTGATTCACAAAGGAAGCATTTTCCATTTTCCATTGCTCTTCTGTTAAATATCCAAAGGGAGAATTTTCTGCTTACAGAAAAAGTAATTTCACAGATGACCACAATTGCTGAGGGCCAGATTCAGAAAATTATAATCTTCTCCCCTATTTCTGTGAAAGTTCCTGTCCTTGTTCATTAGCCACACACAGCAAGAGACGAAGCACGCTGTATGAAACACTGTAATTGGGTGTCTCCCACTGATGCCACTTTAATGTGTCATTAGACTAATATCTTTCACTGGCACACAGATCTGGTTCTCAGAAAAGATCTGGAAATCTGACAAGCTGAATATTGTATTTTTGAAAACTAAGATGATGTATATGTTTCTTATTTAAAAACTTCCTTAATTTGCAGGGTGTCTTAAAATCTAGCTGAGCTCACTGCACTATCAGACCACTGCAGAGAGCAGATTGCCGGAAATACATGTGGAGTAGTGGGGCACTAGTGGTGGTGGTGCTGCTGCTGAGAAGTCCAAGCAAAAATTTTACAAAGACATTATACTCTAAACCCTAAAATTAGGTTGTCTGCATTTCCCTGCAGGTGGGTTGTCTACAACATAAGTGCGTGTGCATGTGCATTACTTTCTTTACATGAAGGCATACTATCAGAGGAATACAACTTTTCCCTTTAAGTTGTCAGGTAACGTGCACTCCTACATGAAAAAAACCTCAAAATTCAAGTAAGTTGCTTCAGTCCATATGAAACCTTTCTACCAGTCTGAAAGGAAGCTTGAGCACTACACCAAGCATGGGTTCCTTCATCTCAGTGCCCTGAGGACCACCACTCTCCTACCCAATACCTGCTGGATAATGTTAAAAGCTGCTTCTCTCAGCTCCTTGACTGTGAGAAGAGCAACCTTCATAAAGCAGTGGAATTTCATACAGGTTTGTTATGAGTCTGCCATCCCTGCTGATCCCCAAACCCTGGGCTGTGGCACATTGCCTTTTGCATGAGACAGGGTAGGATAAAGATGAAATGGCCCCATGTAACAGCAGGTCCTAGGACACAGGGGAAAGTTTAAGAGAGACTGAGGCAGGGACAGGGTAGATTTAAACTGGGTGTTGTTGGAAAGAAGTTCTTTAGCAGGAGGGTTGTTGAACACAGGAACAGGATGCCCATGGGTATAGTTCAGGACCCATATTGGAGATATTTAAGGGGAGGCTGTGCAAGGATGTGGGCAACCTGACCTAATTGAGGGTATCCCTGCTCACAGCAGAGGGGTTGGACTAGATGATATTTGGAGGTCCCTTCCAACCTGTACCTTTCTATGAAAAATAAGACCACAGCTATCGTGTGTGAACTGTGACTATGTCAGATTTCTTTCCAGCATGGGAAGACTTGCTTTAAGTCTTTTGTTAATCAGAACTGGTCACACAGAACAGGCAGTTTGAGATTTATATGTACTGCTCCTTCCTCACAAACAAATCTCAGTGAGAAAATTGTTTAGGATAGATTTTTGTCCTTTTTATTTTTTTTTTTTCTTTTAAGATGAAGACACTCATTTCCAGTGAGCTTGGAGCATGGACACTGACTTGGGGAGAAGAAATTAAAAAAGAATTGCAAAGAAAGGCAAGTTTGAAGAGCCCTGTGCTCCTGGAGAGCTGCCTGTCATTCCTTTTTACCAGCGTACTAGGCGAGTCCTGTTTAGATGATTTTGGCGTATCTTTATGCTGGAGAGCACTGTGTCACTAAGCAACATTTAACAGTGTGTAGGCACACAGAAATTGCCTTTGGTACTTTATAGAGCTGTGTCTGCTCTCATCCTGGATTCTGTTAGTGATATAAAAGGTACTTCTATGAGTCGACATAAGATCAAGGTGTATACTGAGAATGGTATGGAGGTCAGAAGCTGAGCTCTTTCATAGATAAGTGGGCCATGGCAAAGACTAAATTAAATGTAGACCTTGATCAAAAAATCCTGTAAGTGTTCTCTCTCCTTTACACTACTGACTGCCTTTGCTGTTGCAGCTGTGACGCTTTAATTTCCAGTGACAATAAGAATAAAAATTTATTTACAGTCTTTGAGGGAGTAAACTGCACATTGGAAATAAATATTTCTTTGAGAAGAATAGTGTAGATTTGTTATAAAATTAAATTGGGTGAACAGAAAACATGTTGAGATAATAGGTACGGGCTATGCCACTCATGAATTTTTATCCAGAGACCTGCAGCCTGAAAACATTAATGAAACAAAAGTTCTGTTCCTTGTCTATTGACCACAACACATTTTGTGCATGATGCAGTGCCTTCATGATAGCAGGCTTGATTTGATGTTCTGGGAATGTAAAGCAAGAATATAAGTCCATTCTAGACAGAGATGTTAAAAATCCAGACTATAGGCTAATGTGTTTACCTCCCACTTCTAAGTGTTAGGAGATGCTCTGTGAGACAGGATTCCAGCACCATATGAGAACAAGCAGAGACTGCATTTGTTTCCCTTATGATGTGACATCCTTAAAGTTAAGTACCTATTCACCTGTGACACATTTATATTTCCTTAAATATTTTCCTTTCTTTGGTGTCAGAAAGACGAGAAGAGGCCCCAAGTGCTCTTAAGCCAACAATGCAGTAATCATTTGGAGTTGTTCCCAAATCTCAGTCATTACATTTAGCTTTAGGCTTGATAGTAATGCAAGGAAGATGTGGGAAATCCTTCAGGCAGCTGTAATTCAAAGAAACTATAAGATACTCTGTATTATATACAGTGCTGCAATGACACTTTGTAGTCTTCAGGAGCCAGGGGAGTATGAGAATTATAGATTGGCTGCCTCTTGATTATGATGTGGTGTCTCATAGTAATCACAGATTACATGAACCTGAGCACTGATGCCATAGCATCATCTTCCATATAACTTAATTCATCCTATATAAATTTTAAAAATCAGATGAGCTTGTAATTCACATGATGAAGAGAGTCAAAAAGGTGATAATCAATGAGGCCCACTGCAACTAATATTTTATCAGATATTTATACTGTTCAATACATGGGTAATTACACTTGAACTTTGCAGAATATATTTTACAAGCCTTTGACTTCCACTAAGTATTAGAACTCTGTGAGGTCAGCATTTAGGCTTTTTAAGCCTAGCATTTAAGGACACAAAGTGTGCCTCTGTGTTAGTGTTTTGTGACAGTGGGAGAAGATAACAGTCTTGCAATATTAAAACTGGGAATATTTTTGTGTTATATTATTCTACTTGATAAAAAAATTAATGTGGCCATTCCAGAGATAAAAATTTAAGGTACATATTGCCTTTCAGAAAACTATTTAACGTGTAAATTGCAGAGAGGTGTTTGTCCTGAGCTTATATTTGCTGCACATATCAAGATTCATTCATTTTAAACTAATGGAAGAACAAATAATTGGTGTTGAAGACTCTAATTTCTTGTTGTTGTTTTAAATGCAACTATTTCTGTCCACAGTATAATACATAAGAAACATTGCTTTTTAACTTTTTGTGCTAATAAATTATGAAATTAATTGCTTGTTGGACTAAAATTAAGGAGATGCCAGTGTTTCAATTATGAACTTTTATTCTTGGGGGTTTATAAATTAGTTGTGAAAGTTTTTTCCAAACACAAGGAATAAGTTGATTAGTAGACATTGTCTTAGCTGACAAACATGTTTGTTTACAACTTGAATGATTGTGGGAGTCTTAATCATTTATTATTTTCTAAATGCTTTGAGATCCTTGAAGAATGGACTAGATAAAGCATAAAGTATTATTAGTATTCTCTTTAATTCTTATAACGTTAATGATAAGTTTACCATGAGAGCTATTTCAGAACAACTGCATGTGATAGATCCCACATTGTGTCTATTGGGAAACATGTCATGGAAAGATCTAAAAATTCAATTGATGACTGGTGATCACTTGCTTTGAAAAGCAGAATTGGCATGCATCCTTTTAAGAGAGATGGACAACTATCTCCTTGAAGTACATGACGATGGGAAAAAAGGATTTCTGTTACATGTTCCAGGAATTTCAAAAGCACTGTTAAAAGCATATTAACATAAGGTCATCTATCTGTCTATCTATCTATGTATCAATCTTTCTATCTATGCATCCATCTATTTTTCTCGATAGGCACCTTCATAGATACCAAAGCAATTAGTCTATTCATACCCATACAGGTGGAGACAACATACACTCGAATGATGTCCATCATTTAGGCTTAGATTCAAAGCACTTGAGGAAATGCTAGTTTTGAATAGCAATTAGGTTGCTGAACAGGGCTGTTGTTTACTCCCTTTTTTCTCCTCTGTGCTTCCAGATGTGTTTCTAGGCTTAGTCTGAGTTTGACATGATCTTTCTTGCTAGTTCAAGGAGCTAAAGATGACAGGAAGGAGTTCATCTTTTGGAGGGCAGGATTTGTTTTCTACAGGTTAAGCTATCTGAACCAGCTCCCTGTGGGGCCAGGTAAGTACTGTAGCAGTCAGATGAACATGGGCAGTGTGAAAGTAGATCAACTTAGTTCTAATATCAGATTTTACTGTGGATTGGGAGTAGTTCTTCTTTATTTGGTGGTGGGAAACAGACCCTTCCATAAAGTAAACTGGTCTTAGGATGACTGCAAGGCCCCTTCCTTATTGACTACAGAGAAAAAAATAGTTGAAAATGCTTTTTTTAACATAACTCTTCTCCATTTAGTGCCTGAGGTTAGATCATTTTAATCTAAAATAAACTAAATCTCAATCTTAAATGAAAATTATACATTTCCTTTGGGGTTTAAAACTTAGGATAAAGAGGAGTATGGTAATTTCTCTTGGGATTTTAATTCAAAAATAGCATTTATGTGGTTCATCAAGTTTTCTTTGAAAGCTATTTAAACAACTGAATAAAAGGAAGAACACGTATTGTTATTTAGAGATCCTTGGAGAAACTCCAAGCTTTAATTGCACTTCACTTTCATTGCAGTAAGAATGAATCTGAGTGAAAGTGTCTGGGTCCTGTGGTGCTCTTTCATTCCCCGTCTTAGTTCCTGTGAAAACAGTGCAGTGGTGCAGCCAAACTCAGCCAGGCACCCTCCTGCTGTTGAATTAGACATCTCTTTTGGCTCCTAGCTGATTTTCTCTTGTTTAGAGAATAAATTAAAAGCACATTTGAAAATAGCAATGTCAATTTTCCTAATTATCCGAGACATGCTGACTATAAGTACTACAATAACTATTAAAATATATACAAGAAAATTCAGTGGATGATAGCCAGGCAAATCAATTTTTTACAGGGAGACTAATGGGTCTGTCTGAGATTTTTAGGTCGGACAATGTGTGCACACTGGATACAACGTGATTCTTTTGGCTATGTTTGACTTATGTTTCTGTACATGTAAGGAAAAATTATCTTGTTTTCTAAGAATTTGCTGAACATGATATCTGGAGTCCCTCTGTGCAGCAGCCAGCTCTGATATCTCCAGATGCCACAACAGCCAGAAACAAACAAGAAAATATTTCTTTTTCTGTTCAAGATCTGTGATTTGAGAGACAGAACAGATCTGGAGAAACCCAAGACTGTTTATCCTTTCTGTGGCTAATGAGGGGAGAACTCTTTCACTATTTCACATTTAACCGCACTTGCTGAGTACTAGGGCAATGCACTTAAGACACTTTCCAGGGAAAGCTGATGGCTGAGTTCATCTTAATTTATGCAATGCTTGTTTGCTGAGTTCTACTTGTGTTTTGATATAGTGTCTGGAGTTCTTCATCAGCTGAGTAAGGAGTGCTTGATATTCCTTGGTGCTATTCCTTTATTCCCAGGTCTGTTGCTAACCAGATTTCATCTCTCCTCCTACAAAATATAGCAGATTTTCTACTATTTTCAATGTACTTCTGACATAGGAGGTTTCTTGAAATACAGCTGCTATTGATATAAGTGGGTATTCTCTACAACAGCTGCTAATTTTTTGTGATTCTTTATTTATTTATCTGTTTATAAGTTTGTTTATTTCATACTTGCTTACTATTTAAGAATTTGAGGACCAGATCTTGTAACCATTACATAACCCTAGTAAAGTTAATGAAGGTGAAGTAGGAATAGAAGGACTGGACTGTAAGTTGCATTACTCTAATGACAAGCCTGGTTATTCAGCACACAGAGTCTGCTAGAAGTTTTGCCTAAGCTAGAACAGAGGTTAGGAACTGAAGTCAGTCTGTGTACTTTGTTGTACTGGACTGCAAAGCAGGGGGAAACTGGACACAGCTGTATCTATCATTTTAACTTTTATAAAGAAAAGAAAGAGTGTGGCTTTATTTTCTGAAATTATTTCATAGCTCAAATTTTACTGCATTTGAACTCATATACTTAAAGTGTTTTAAAAGTTTTACAATCACATCACACAAAAAATGTTGAGCTTTTCCAGAAACATAATCTTTTCTCTATCATTGCTAAAACCATAAATAGTATCTTCTAGTTGCCTAATTTAAACAATAGTGCTGCACTACAGTAAGTTATTGCTAAAGTTATGGGTATTATATGACAGTAGCCTTTACAGTTGAGAAATGGTTCAGATCTTCTATTTATTTTCCCATGCTCTGTGAAAATGCAGAGATCAATCTTGTATTTTTCTGCCTGTTGGTATGAGGTTATAGACCTCCATATTTCATATGAGTAGTAAAGGAATTCAGTGAACATTCCCCACTTCTTTTAAAAGCAGTGTAAATGAGCATGGGGAGTTACCAAGAAATGGAAGAATTTCCTTGGGACCTAGTTTAGAAAAGGAATGAGCAGTTCATTGATAGCTAATCACAGAATCACAAACTGTTATGGCTTGGAAGGAACCTCACAAGATCATCTAAGTCCACCCCCACCTCCCAGAGCTGTTTATGTATTTGAGGATCTCATCTGGACACAGTGTTTCCAGAGAAGTTTTTTGCATGTTTTCATTAGGAGAAAGATAGAGCCTGCACTATTGTCAGGCTGTGGGATTTATGATTATCATACTGACAATTTGTAGCTTTTATTTAACGTAGTATTGCTCACTGTGTTCTCACACACATGAAAATGTTTTTATGCTATTGAACCTTAAATGCTTTGTGTACAATTCTCTGCTGTCTTTGCCCAGGGAAATGAAATGTGATATCAAGAATGGCTACAGGGATTTAGAAGCCTAGTAGAAAAAAACTGAAAGCTTCTTTGGATAGCAAAACAAAAGCAGAAAGAGCTACTCTTCCTCACAATCCTGAAAGCTGAATAAAAGCCTTCTAAAATGCACCCACACTGTCAGATATTGGCAGAGGCATTACTGCGTTGTCAAATTGCAGAATGCCTTTTATATGCCTCACAAAATTTGAACCCAAATATATCAAGTGTCAATGCATATAGATTAAACAGAAATATTAAATTTTCATTTTACAATTGCTTTTCTAAGATTTTTTTTCTTGTTGCTTTGCTTGATTCAAAACTGGTGATTCCATTCTTATTCCAGCCTACCTAAAGCTTTCTCATTATTAAAGATTACTTCTGAGTGAGATCAGCTTGCTTATATAAAAACTATTTACTAACCCATATAACAGCTAATATTTTTATCATCTGTGAATGAAGGAAATGAATCTTTGTGCAAAATCTTAGTCAAGACTACAAAGCTGTATATGACAGTTCTTTTGTAAGAATTCAAGGCATTGCTCAGTTCATCTACATGCAGAGCTGGGGTAGCGATATTGAAGAAGGCTATGCGTGGGCTAATTGGATTTTCCATTTTGCATTGTTTCATTGTTGAATACATGCAGGCTTAAAAGATTCAGGGTAATAAAACTAGCATAATGCTACATGTGTATGACTTCCTCTGTCTTGTCATTGACTTGATCCCAGAGTAAATCTTTTTCAAATGCGAAAATGACCCATCATTTATCAAAATATTAAACTGACTCTTGCGTTACAATATGATTGGCAGAACTGGAAGTGTCTTTAAAGACTTTTTTGTGTTTAAAAATGAATGCCACAAGATCTAGTTGATTCTGCATATGGTATGTTTTTTCTCCTGTGATATGTTGGAACAGCAGGATGAGTGATGGTGGCTAGAGAAATTTTTTCAACATAGTTGTTTTGTTAAACCCCTTAGTAGCTGAACATTAACAGTAGTTATGACTTGGGATTTTGTTGTTAGAGCACTGATTTGCCTTATTTCTCTCTTAATGACTAAAGCCTATTAAGATGCACAGCACATATGGAAAAAAACACTAAATATAAAATCTTGCTAGAAGAATTTGGTTTTGAGACTCAGGTACTTATTTCCATTGAAACTCAGTACATAGAGCTCAAACACCAGAACTGAAAGTGCTTTCTGCTTTTTCATTCCTCCCTGTTTTGAAGGTTGTGAGAGAATTGGTACTGAAGAGCAATATAGCAATATTATCTGTCAGTGAAAAATGGATGGAAAGGTGTCGATACGAGAACAAAGCCAATTACTGAGTAGCAGTCACAATAGGGCAAAGCAGTTGGTTTTGATCTAGAAACATACTTGTAGTATTTTATGCAGTGTTCTGTGCTTGAGTCCCTATTTTCATTTTCCTCTATGAAGAGGATTTGTTTACTAATTCTATATATAATCATAGCTTTGTTCTACTGTGGTAAGGCTGTCAAGTAACACACCGACTAGAGTCCAGAAAAATCCCCAAAAGATCACCCAGACCATTCGTGCAAGTAATCATTGGTGATAAATTTAGCATGAAACATTAGGCCATGTAAGCTGCATGTTGACAACAATGGATTTCTCCAGCTATGCTAGCAGGGACTAGCTGCACCCCTATCCACTAATTAGCTGTGAAAATGAGGGGTGGGGGTTGCTAGCAGAATTAATTACTTTGCAATTGCTGAAAATTATGGTGATTTTGAGAAAGTAGGAGTAAAACAAAATGTCTGTACACGTTTATCTGCCAAAAATAGCACAGCTAATAGTTAGCCATGTTTTCAAGTTCTGAATAAAATGTATCCTACTGTTTCACTATTGCTTGAATGCTGAACACACTGAACTAACAAACAGGAACACCATGGCAGCCTGTGGTAATAAAAGACCTCAGGAGATGCTTGAAGATGTTGAAGCATCTGTCTTTTTCCCCACTAATTTTGTGTACTTATAGTAGACAGAGACTATGGCATGGACTTATAGACTCATGGATCTGCTCAACTGTCTGTGAAGATGCCTTTGTCTTCCACCACTTCCTGGAAATATGTTATAATACTGGAAACAGAGGCAATGGGAGATGACCAGTGCAAACCTTGCAGGGCAGATTTTCTAAGAAAGATTGTACTGTGGTGTGGGCCAATGCTTTTCTTCTTAGATGTTTTTTTTTATATCCTGGAAAGAATAGATGTGGTATTGACAACCTTATTGATTATAAATTCTACTCTGTCATTTTAAACTAAAGCATAGTCATCCCAGTTATTGTCTAGTTTGTAAAGCTCCTTCAGAAGATATCTAGCTTTACTAATTTATTTAAAAGGAAATTCTGGAAACAAGATTGAGAATTGCTTATGTCTTTATGGACCTGCTCTTTTGTGGAGGCTGCCAGCCTACAGGTCCCTCCTGTCAGATGGCAATTTTCAAGTTTTCTGCTGTTTGCGTATGTTTGCACAGTTCATCTGCTTTTGGGAAAGATTAGTGCAAAACATACCCAGCCATTAGTTTTGTAGATAGTTGTTATTACAAGATGAACATAGCCTCAGATACTTAGCAAAAGTGTCTCTTAAAAAACAATGAAACCCGAAGGAGTCAAGAAAACTGTAAATGTTCATAGCAATGGTTTCGAAAGAGTTCAGTAGTATATCTTTGTATTATACTGTACAACCTTTGAGGCAGACAACTCCATCACATGCAGACCACAGTATATTAGACAGCACACTGAATTCTGCATTAATGACTTTCAAACAGTCCTCACAACTCATGATATTGCTTGAGCTGTGGGAACAGTTTTCTGTAAGGCTTACTGCCAAATCTTTCACTCCTGTTATATCTGTACGAAACTGTGGCAATTTAGCACAAGCCTGTACTAAAAGCTCACATTTTATATACTCAAGAAGTGAAAAAATCAATGCATGAGCAGGCAGAGAAATACTAAAACACCTTTACTCTGAAAGGGGCTACCTGCAAACCCATTTCATCAGTCTGGCTAAGTACGCTGAAGTCAGGAAGATTGTCTGATCCATCTAGAGCTCTTGATGATGAAAATCTCACAAAAACAAAGGATTTCTGAGACTTTATGATTTTCATCATGCAGAAAATACCATAAGTACTTTTCTCATACTGCATTTTTTTGCTGGCTGCAGACAAATTGGAAAAAGAGAATCCTGAAAACCTCCCCAAAAAGTAACCTTTTTAAAAATCCACACCACCTTTACCTTGTGTCTGATGAGAAAAATGAAGTCATTCTGTTTCTGCTTTTGACACAGCTGACTGATCTCTAATGAGAATGAATGTTCACACTTGCTTTCTTTAATAAGATGGACACAGGTAAATAGGTGTAATTCTACTGTGATAGAGGAATTTTCACCTTGGAGATTTTTAGAGTTTTTTGCAATGCGAATTAAGTGACCTTTTTTGGTTCCACTTTACAGATGTTTTGTTAAGAAAATAGAATTGGTATGAAAGTCCATTACTATGGCAGAACATCTCATATTGTGACAGTCCAGTTCCCTTCAAGCAGAATAAATGCAAGACATTGTCTGAATTGAATGGCAAAAAATACTGTTCCTGAGCTTGGATGTGTGTGTGTGTGTGTGTGTGTTCGATCCCAATGTTTTTGACTGTGGGATGTTTTCTGACCTGAGAACCTCCCAACAGGTCCTCAGCTTGTCAATACAAGTGGTTTGGCATCCTGTCATTTTCCCAAAGATTTGCATTCAAGCTTTCTATACATTCAGCTCTACAGATTGTTAGCTAGATCAGCCTCCTGAAACTGAAAGTAAGCTTTAAGCAGAAAAAAACACCTCAGGTTGAAATGGCATTACTGTTTGTGCATCTCTGCATGCATTTAATGATAATAATGAAATAACAGCTTAATGATAGAGAAATGGAAGAACATCTTGGAGAATGCATCCAGAGTCACTGCTACATTTTTACTTTTCAAAGCAAGGTTCAAGCCAGGTCCCAAATATGAAAAGCCAGAACACTCAAGAGCAATGACTCATCATGGTGGCCACCCAAAATACAGCAGTACACAACACCTCCTGAGAGAAATGTTTCCTGTAAATGTCCCAGACTAGATTTTTACTTCTAACTTTAAGGCAAAGCAGCACTTAAGGTAGTTTTTGCAAAGCTATTTGCAGTGCAGTCACCTCTAATCAGGGGAAGTTTAAAGGGCTTTTGAAAGACTGAGCCAAGCATATGTGGCTAAGATGAAGCACTTGTCAACTCCAGGGACTAATCCAACAGTTGCAAGCCACAGTCGATCCGTTCCTCGCACAGATACAGCCGCAAGCAAAGGCCATTCAATTTACTGAGAAATAGCAGAGTCAGCTGTGACCAGATTCAGAGAAATGTGATCCTTTGTGTTTGAGGTACCTGCTAGAAAGAACTTCTGTCATGGCCATATTTAAAGCTCCAGATGGCATCATTTCTCATGAAATGGTGTTGCTGCAAGCCCTTCGCATTCATCCTGTGACATACTGCTAAGTTATACACCTCTTCTAGTAACGTTTTCTTCATCCAGAAAAGGTAAGTTTTTAAATGATGCTGAAACTATTAGCAAATAAATTATAATTGCATAACAAACTCCAGCATTCAAGCTTTCCAGAGCCTGTGTTGCTGTCGAGCTAGAATTGTGTGTCCCTTTTCCTCAGGCACATGCATTTTGGTTTGCTGTAATACTTTTACCGCTGGACCTTGGCCATGTAGCGCAGTGAAAAGCTGTTCAGTGATTTGTGCTGTCTTCACAGCTAACAATGTGTCCAGACTCTGCTCTAGAGATAAAATTAATAATTCTCCTATGGGCTTTTCTGTGCTGCAGATCACCTGGCAAATAAAAGTGCAGACCCAATGACTGAAATTTGGCATAGTTCAATGGTGTTTGAAAACAGAGTGTTAAAATGGGAAACATCAGCACAGTTAATGGTAGGAGGCACTACCATTCACACCTGTGTTAGAATTCTGCCTTTGCAATGTATTTAAAGTGACTTTGACTATAGCTGGCTCTCTTGCCTATTCCAGGGAGTCAGTAGGGAATTGCCGAGAACTAATGCCTGGGGATTGATCTAAATCAGACTCACATACACATAAAAACACTTACCAGCTAATTCCTAGAGTACTTGATGAGATAAGCATGCATGTTTCAGATGAATTAGGGCTAGGAAAGTGGTTTCAGATCTGAAGCAAAACCTTTAAGGAGACACAAGCAGACATATCCTTTGTGGTGATTGCAGTATCCTCAAAATGCAGAGGTGTCTACTGTGACTGTGGCGTAATAAAGATGATATAAACATTACTAGAATTTTGTATAAATGCCAGCTGTGAAGAGAAAATGTGTGTTTCATACAAAGTTATGTAAATAAATGTGGAGCTTTAGTGCTATGAAGTGACCTGCCAGTGCCTAGTCACAGGAGGAAGCTAATCCCCAAAATCCAAGGCGACAGTAGTTTAAAAATCAGCCTTCCAAAATCTTCCTGTTAATAGTGCAGCCTAGTCAGAGCGCTTAGTTCTCCTCGCTCTTTGTCTGTGATAATTCATCTCCAGAGCAATATTATAGATCAGTTACTCGGAATCGATAATATTTGCATGCACTTATGTGTAGTTCATGCTAAGGAGGGTAAGCCAGAGCTAATCAAGCTAAAACATAATTTGTACACTTGGCAGCTCTCTGCTAAATTTGAGCAGTCCAGTACATAAAAGCATAAGGATCAAAAGATCTGGAACTGAAATTGTGACGACAGCTGATTTTTAAATGGCATGACTATAAAAGTCAAGTGCCTCATGAAAACATATGGGTTTCTACAACGCTAAACGGCAGATCTTCCTAATACACAAATGTAGGCAATAAATTACCCACAACCAGCCTAAAGTTCTCAGATCTCTCTGACTAACAGTATCTGAACACATCCCATGTATTTAAAAACCAGAACAATTCCTTTCCAGAACCTACAGGAATAACTGCTTGATGGGTATCTGTTATTTATTTGATCACAAGTGAGAGCAAAGATCAATTTTTATGCTAATCAGGATTTCCTAGCCTGTGAAGACATTATTTTTCAGATCAGCTTGATTTACTTTATGGTCTTCACATCATGATACCAGATATCTGCACCAAGCTGCATCTGTATTTTGTTCCCTTTTGTAAAAACCATCATCCGTCAGCACCTCATTAAGGAAGGAAAATGCACCTGCCACATATATAATAATTACATAATTATGTGGGGGAGGGGAAGTACAATCATTGTGTTTGCAGTTGTAGATGCTACACTTACCCGTGAAGAGCCTCTCCTTCTTATCATTTGCAGATATTTAGAACCTATTTTGTATAAACCATATAATTCTGAACCTAATCTAAATTTGCCATCTTTCTGCAGAGAACTCACACTCCATTTCTGTCTCATTCTGCTCAAGATAGAATTGGTCTGTCCTCCTGACATTGCTTTGTGATGTTCAGGCCATCAGCTTGAACTGAACAGGGTTTTTAGTCTTTCTCTCCAAACTACCTCGCCATCTCATGTCTTTCTTCAATCACTATGGATAATACTGCAATCCTGCTTGTTCTGCAGGTCAGTAAGTAGAGTAGTATACTTGTAATTCTTTCTGAGTTCTCACAGTCACATTACATCTAAATCTTGCAAAGAATTTTGTGGAGTTTTTTTCTTTTGAATCTTAGATGGAGCTTTTCCAATCCTGCTCACCAGCTAAAATGCTCATGCAGAAATTGTTCAGCTCAGCTCACTACTTGGTTACTGCAACATCCTTTTCATTGACATTGTAAATGCATTTTGTTCTGTCCATGTCCATCTAGAACCTTGCTGTCAATGCTATTCACCTAGTTACTTGCTTTAACAGTATACTTGCAGGATAGTGTAGGTGGTGGAGTTTAATTTGTGCAGTATGGGGTTCCTTTATTGTAAATGAAGGCACCCTCTTTTATGTAGCACTACTCGCCTGGTATCTTCCTAACACAGACAGGATGGTTAGCATTTGCTTTCTGCACCTCTTGCTTCCTTTGACCAGCTGGCTTGTGGTGGTTTTGAAATGAGCATGCTGTGTGCTTTTCTGTGTTCTTGTTACACATAGGCAACATGGTCAAACGGATTTCATGAAGTTGTTCATTGTTCTGCTCAAATATCTAAATTGCCATCATCTGCACAAAAATAATATTAGCGCATGATGTTGTCACTGATCATACTGACAGTAATGACTTCCTGAGCATCACCCTTGGCTGTGTCTGAAAGCACCTCAACTGGAAGTAGATGCCCAGGGAGGTGGTTGAGACTCCATTCCTGGAGACATTCAGTGTGAGGCTCCACAAGGCTCTGGGCAATCTGATCTACTTGAGGATGACCCTGCTCACTGCTGGGGGTTGGACTAGATGACCTTGGGAAGTCCCTTCCAACCCAACCCATTCTGTGATTCAATTCTTTCCTTAAACACCAATTGTATTCTACTTGGGGAAAGGACCATGTCTCAGACAAGGTTAATGCAGCAGAGCATCCAACTGACTATGAAACATAAGAATTGAGAATCAACCACCCCCCCACCCCCCCAATACACTGATATATGTGTTCCTGTTATGGTGCTCCGTGACTCTGAATATGCAGTGTGACATCACACGTGTGCCCCATTCAAATCCACCCGCTTCCATACTGTTTATAGAATAAACCTTCAGCATTTATAAACACTGAAACTTGAACTTTTTCAGTATGTATGCCTAAATTGTTGTGCTTACAACTCCTGGTTACAGTAACAATGAATAAAAGTGTGTGTATAGACAGGTGGATAGGAATCTGGAGGGAGAAGGAAACCTCTCTCTGTTGGTATGTATAAGAGTTTTCTGACTATTTTATTATTTTCAGTATCAGACACAGTAATAGCAGTGATTATGAATCTCAAGAAAACATTTTTTCATTAAGGAGAGGAGAAAAGAGACAGAAAACTTAGATCTTTTGCCAGCATTCACTACAACCTTCAACTAATCCGATCTGGGGAAATATCCAAAATTAATACTGTCAAACTGAGCAGCAGATGTTGAAAAAGAATCAGGCATTGCAAGGAAATTGATGTGCCAGTGAAAATTAGACAGGAAATTCTCACTAAATAAAACCCAGCAGGTTACAGGGGCATGAAATAAAAAAGCTTCCATGATCTCGACAGTTCTTTTTTGTGTAACCTTATAAATGGGTTTGGTTTTGTTTTACTTATAGTATGTGTATTTGTGAAGTGAAAAGACATCTTCTGAGTGTGCTATTTTAACATTCTGCAAAACATCTTTTCCCCATTCAGTAGAATCAGACAACTTGGCTTGACCTTACTTGTGAGACTTTCTACACCATCTTCTGACTTGTCAACACTTACTTCTCTTCAGCACCCATTGTTTGCCTTTGGGTATACACAAAGAGGCTTCAGTTGATTGTTTGCAAGAATATAAAGTACATTTATGTTCACCAGAGTAATGGGTTTCTATTTCAGAGGCTAAGCCAAGGAACAGCTGAATTTAGAAGGAGGCTTGTTTTCAGAGTGGCTACAGTGTGAGTCTGTAAATGGTTATGCACAGCACAGGCAGTTTCAGGGTAGAGAGCTTATGTTATCTCTAGATTGTTCAGACAAGAGCCCAAACACTGGAATGGTGTCTGCAGATTTGGAGATTCCTTTGCCAGGTGCTGGGCCCCTTGTTTAAGTTGTTAAAACAGATGTGATTAGGTCAAACCTTTTTGAGCCAAAACTTTGATAAATGTATTAATTTTTAAACCAAAAAAAGGGCTAATCTTCTGTGTCTTCTAACTCGTCTCATGTTTTCTCTCAGATAGCAGCTGCTGGTTTAAGTTGCATACAGCATTATTGTTTTGTTTCCTTGGTTTGACTAACTTGTTTTGGAAATAGGTCTCATAGCTTAGTTTTGGCAAGTAAAATTCTGGCCTGACTTTGGATTTTTCTCTCATCCTCAGTCACACATTACTGTTCCTCCAGCTTTTAGCTGTTCCTCTCTGCCATGCTTGCTGCAAACACTGGAAGCTTGTGCATTAGCATCAGACAAGATGTATGGACAAACTGCACCCCTGCACATACTCTGTTAACACATTAACAAATAAAGGGAAATAACTGTTTGTTTTCAGACCTGAGAAATACTGAGAAAAAGAAACAAAAATATCACCCTGCTTCTGTGTGTGCTGTAATAGAACCGTCAGAGGAAGACTGGAACTGTGGTTGGTTACTAGCTTTGGACTGAATAAATGCATTTGCTATGTATGACCCAAAGCCCTTACCAGAGGGCAGACCTTTTATCTGAGATGGATTAGGATAGGTCAGTAGTACTGAGCGGGCAGTATCTGCACCATCGAGTGTCTGAGCTTTCCTGTCTTGGCTTAACTTATCTCTTATTTTCTTGGGATCCATAGGAGTACAGGTTATGGTGGTGCCAGAGGTGGGGACAGAAATCCACACAGAATTGTGTGAAGTTTCCCCTTGGAGACAGCACAATGGAAGGTTTTCATCAGTGAGATGCATGTTGTGACTCTGTCACAGCACAAGTAATTGCTTATTGGTGAAAGGGCATAGGGAATTTTCCTGGATACTGTGTTTTTTCTCCTTTATGTACGTATTGTACCAATAGGATCCTTCTGTCTCTACTATCTGATAATTTATCCTTAAAGTTTCTCTTTAAAGCCCAGAAACCTTTTCTGCACAGATTTACCTACATGCCATTGTCTTCTTCCCAGGCTCATCACCCTATTTCATGCCACTTAGAACAGTCTTTAGGCAAAACTTAACACTGAAAGAAAGTAGAAAACACTGAAGAGAATTTAATTCTGGTGTTTAGAGTCTTAGGATTCCATGAGAGTAAGGAACAGGTAAAGATCAAATCCACATCTCACTGGAGAGGGTTTCACCAGAATTATTACAAATTCCTGTCCCTCTGTCCGGTTCAGGGCAGCAGCAAAGGCAAACTTGCCAGGTGTTATAACAAGGCTGGTACAACTCAATAAAAACAAAACAAGACAGGAACTCTGTTTTTATAAAGTGGAGTCCCATCTTAGTTCTGCTAATGCATAAATGTTGCAAAATGTTTGGCTCAGAACTTAGCGTTTCGCTTGTGTGAATGTGGAACAGCAAATGAAAGAGATGGATGTGAAAACAAGGAACCTTGGTGCAGCTGTAGATACCCACCAAGTAATGCAGAATGAAGTGGGTCATTATGAAAACTCTGCCAAACAATCAGGCTCTGAAGTTGCTGTCAAGCTTGGAGAGTGGCAGGATGAGTGGGTGGTATCAACACACTTTCTGTTCTTCATTACAGGATGTTTTCCTGAACTGATTACAACCTGGTGGAGCTGCTGGGTAAGTTAATGAATTTAGTGGGGTAGGGAGAATACCAGCGGGGAAGCGGCACCGTTTTCATGTATTTAGCTTCAAATATCATAACAGATCTGGTTTTCCCAGTTTGAGACTCATGCCACTGAATCAAGAACAGGGCTCACTGGAAAAGGATATATTTTGCTTTAAGTGTTGCTTTGTGTTAAGCATGTACTTAACCTTTTTCCCAGTATAGCACTTTTCTCACTTTTTATTATCACTCTTAGCACCCTAAATAAGATCAGAGTAGAGAAAGAAAGAAAGCAAAATCTTTCTGCCAAATACGTCAGCTAAATGTCTTTCTTTTTCCCCTGAAGAAGGTTGTAATGTTGTTTTTTTCAGATCTGCAGAGGAACTGAAGTGATACATGAGCACTAAGCAATAAACGTTTTTAATGGAGACCCCTATCCCCAGCTTAATTTCTACCCTCAGTCATATTGCATTAATCAATACTAGTGATGTTCCTAGCGGTTTCATTGCACCCTGTGAACAATTTTGCTCCTTCGAATTACAGAAACATGCCTTGAGTGTATTTTGATACTCAGATTTAATAACAGGGGATCCGATATTGATTTTAATGTGAAATTGTTTGTGTATGCGAGCGCACATCTGTGTTTTTCTGTGCACCAGCTTCCCCATGCACTGAACAGTCATTCTCCAGTCTGGCACTTGAGACTGTCACAGTATTGAAAGATTATCAGAAATGGTACAAACCATGTTAGTGATTAGAGGGAAGTTATCAACAGACTAGTATCACCCTGCATCACTGTAAATTGTAGATAAGTTCCCCAGAAGCCATGTTCAGTGTTACTCACACACATGAAATTTCTACCAGGCATTCTTGGCAGTGTATTTGATAAAATGTAGTCTGTAACTTACCTGCCAAATGATAGCATTACTTCTTGTTTGGATGGGTTCAGGTCTTAAATCTGGGCTTCCAAAACCCAGTTCCAAAACTACATTTGTAGTAACTCGCAACTGACGTTCTGAAGTGAAATGCACCCTTAGGCTAACAGGCAAGTGGAACCTTAAATCGGACAAATGAGATCTGTGGGCTTAGAATGGGCTTTCTGCTGGTAATGCTTACATGTATTCAAAATTGCATTATAGAATTAGTTTTTCAGTGAAATGTACTAATTCATTGGCAGCAAGAAGAGGCCATTAGGACCCCTGGGGAGCTCAGCTCCTGGGAACAGCTTTTGCATGTTCTTTTGCTTTCACCTACACAGAGCAAAGGCTTTGGGTTGTGTGTGGGCATTAACTTTAACTGAACTTCAAAACACAAATGAAAAGTAATTTTAAAAAGTCTCTGGAAGCTATTTCAGCACTATATGTCAACATGTATTTTAAGAGTTTTTCTCAAACCACACTTCTAACTGCTAACACAAGTCACAGCACAGAAATGTTTATAAGAACTTATTCACTACTTGTGTTCAAGAAAAAAAATCTGCCTCTGATATTCACAGAAAATGAAACAAGTATTTCACAGTCTGCTGACTTGCAGTATTTATGGAAAGATTAAGGGTTCTTGAGTTTAGAGGTAGCCAAATTAGGGAAGAAAATTAAAGTGGCTGGTCAACGTTAATTTTTAATGCTTCACAAATTTCCAGGTAATAAGCATACCTTTTTTTTTTTTAATAAGAGAGCAGATTATTCCTTTGCGTATGGAATCTGCTGGTTCCATGCATGTTCTTACAATAACATTCCATTACACATTGTATTTTTATTGGGACACTTTCATATAGTCCATAGACCAATATGTACTAGGTCAGTGCACCTTTTGAGTGGGGTCAGGAAAATATCACTGCTTTTCTTCTCCCACTTCATGATAACATGAGGGCAGACAAGGATCACTGTACTGAAGCTTGAGATCTTTCACAGGAGTATGGCCTCAGACATTCTGCTTTCTCTATAGGTTAATAGAAACCTCTTCCTGCAGGTGAATGCCATATTTTTGTAAAAAGAATTTTTTTTGTTATTATTTAGTAACTAAAGAAGGGATTTGAAAGCTACATCTATATAAATTACTACAGACTTGCTATAGAATTACTTAAATATATCATGGATAACTATTCTCTTTACTACCAATACTTTATATTTATTAAACATGCTTCCAGTTACCAAACACTTTTGTGACATTTCTCAGTCATAAGCTTTCAGCAAAAAAGACTACAGCCACAGTATACGTACCTGTGTCAAACAAATAAAGTGCTTGCATTCAATTTAAAAGCTATTTTTTAAATTACTGCACAATGACAGTGCCTAAATCTGGAGTTTGCAGTAATACACTACACATACACAAGCCAAGTACAGGTGATATAAATATTATATTCAATGGGCACAAACTGAACGTAGGGTTTAATTTAAACACAAGGAAAAACCAACTTTTGTGTGGTGAGGATAACATAGCAGGCTGCCCAGAGAGGTTGTGGAGTCTCCTTCTCTGTAGATATTCAAAACCCATCTAGACCTGTTCCTATGTGATCTGCTCTAGGGGATCCTGCTCTAGCAGGGAGGTTGGATTGTAAGTGACCTCTGGAGAGGCGTGCAGTTCTGCGATTTTATGCGCATTAATAAAATTAATGTTATTAAATCACAGCAGCTTTGCTGGCATAAAGATAGTGCTCTCTAGAGCAATATTTACAGATTTTATTTTTTTTTTACACATGTGAGAGGACGAGATTAATCCATAGACTGTTGGGTGACCCATAGCACAGACTGAATTCTATGGAAGTTAATTGTGCCACTTTAAGTGACACATATAGAGCAAGATATTTGCATCCTGAGGGTCCCAGGTACTACTTGCTTTCTATTTGGTGCTGTGTTGTGGCAAAGGTGCCACTAAGAGGTTTATTTTTTCCAGAAGGAAGCACTAAAATTGGCTACCTGGGGATGTTGTAGGGAATAGAGCATCAGAGGACTTGAAGATTATGTTGAACGAATCATTCTCAGGCATCACAGAAGAAGAGATGATCCTGTGGTTCAGCCTAGGAACAGGACTAGATCCCTCTCAGAGTCTTTCCTGGTTTATGTTTTGAGTTCTGGCTGGGGTACACCAGCTTGTGGTGAGGATCCACCTTTACTTTCAGCTCTGCTGAAACAACATCTGTCTAGCTAGACAGATGTGTGTGAAGACATACACAAAAAGATCAGGAAAAGATCTGGGCTCTTGTGTTGTAGAATACGGCTCAGGGAAGTTAAGAGGAGAGTAGCATCCTTAATGAGACTGATCATCAGGAGACAAAGCAGATTAGTACTGCTTTGCCTGGTACTCCAGTCAGCAGAGTCGACCCAAGCAAGCAGCTATGGGTCTGCTGCCAGCAGTAACACAGCCCCCAGTCGGGGTCACCTTTTCTCCCCAGAGCCAGAAGTATGTACCAAAGGTGACTCTCCCTGGGAGCACAAGAAATCACAGAGCATCTGCTCTCTCCCATGCCATCTGGGCTGGGGAAGTGCCAATTGGCTCCTGGAACTGGTGATTCAGCTGTTCCCAGCACTGTCAGGTCAGTGAGAAACATCACCACAGGCCATACCTCACTCGCCAAAGTGTCCCTGCTCTGTGCTCCTCCATGCACTGGCAGCAGGGCTGTGGGCAGGCAGTGTGCCAGGTCAGTCAGAAGTGCCCCTTCCTACTGTATCTGTGCAAACGGCAGTGCTCTGCCAGGTAGAGATGTGGTAGATGATGACCTGCTGGATCCCTGCTCAGTCTCCAGGGACCCTGTGCTGAGCCAGAGCAAACCACATCCCAGCTCGACTGGCCCTGTCAGGTGTAACTGCCTCAGGAAACATGCCAGGCCCTCAGGGGGTGGTGATAGAAGCAAAAGTAAGCTGCAAGAGGACTTCTCAGGAGCTGAAACAGCTCCGGAAAGTGATGGAGGTTTTGTGAGGGTCACCTCTACCCCAACTGAGCTGTGGAGTTCCAGCAGGGTCTCTCCTGGGCCTGAGGGACATAGTTTCCCCCTGAGCTAAGGAGTAAGGTTTCTGCTGCCAGCCACAGGGTTTCTGCCCCCAGTATCACCAGTGCCAGTACACTATCCCTCCAGATCTGCTAGGGAAGAAAAGCATTTAACCTGCCCTTTTGCCTGCATAGCAGCAGGCCAGAGAGAAGCCTCCCTGGAGCTGCAGCCAGGCTGCAAGGCAGCCTGTCCCTGTGTCCCCAGACCTGCCGTGTGGGCAGCCTTGTCTGGCAGAAGCCACAGCAGCCCTGTGTTCACTTGCTGGAGTTGGCCATCTGAGAACGCTTAACATGAACAAATGAGGTGGTGTAAAGCAGGAGGGGTAATCAGGGCTGAGTGTTACAGCCCAGCAGTTTGTGGGGGTTTCAGTGAGTGAACAGGCCAGTTCTGCAGCAAAACAATGTCCATCTGTCCTCTCATTGCTTCACCATTTCTTCAGTAGCATGTGGTACGACCAAATACAATGGACAAAGATCTCCTTGCAGACTTCCACCCACACAATGAACATCCCTGTCATTTCGTGAGCTCCAAAGAACTCTCAACATTTAAGTGACTGCACACAGTACTTGACATCTAGAAATGGGCTTCTGCAATCATTAGTAGTATCTACCAAAGCAGAACAGGGAAACTCGAAGTGTACACAGGCAAAATTCCAGTTATTAGTCCACTGTTTGTGGACAATGCAGAAGATGCATAAATTATAAATAATTCATCTTTTTGCAGCTGTACCCTTAGCAATGTAACTATCTGCTGGCCATCAGGTAAAGTTCTATCCCAGTGAAGCCAGGCTGGGCTGCTTCCCCATTTCATGCAAACTGCCTGTATGTAATTCTCAGGTGATGCTATTACAGCCAATCCATTCTTTTGTGTGATGTAATTTTTATATTTCCTACTGAGTCTGTTATTTAATGTGAATTATTTTTCTTTCTATAATCCTAAATGATGGATACCTTACAATTGACATGTGCATGGCTTCCATCTTTCCCTTCTTATTTCTTCAGGCCAGGGGGACTAGTGTGTGTCATGTTTGTTACGAATATTTTTATAGATCTTTTTTTTGCTCCCACAGTATGCAATTCCTATGACTGCGGTGTCATTCTTCTCCTTTGGGATTCTTGGTAACAAAATCCAAGTGATTGTTTTCTTGATGAATAGTAAATTCACAGGCAGACTGATGTTGAGGAGATTAAGCTCCTTCCAGTTTCTAGTGGAGTCAAAGATTCAGAACTGCTTGAGAGAGTCCAAAGCAGAGCCACAAAGATGATGAAGGGAGTGGAGCATCTGTCTGATGAGGAAAGACTGAAGGAGTTGGAACTCTTTCGCTTGGAAAAAAGGAACCTGAGGGGTGACTTCATTAATGTTTATATATATGGGTGTCAGGAGGAAGGACCCAGGCTCTGCTCAGTGGCATCCAATGACAGGACAAGGGGTAACAGGTGTCAGCTGGAACATAGGAGGTTCCAGATAAAGATGAGAAGAAACTTCTTCCTGGTGAGAGTAACAGAGCACTGGAAGGGGCTGCCCAGGGAGGTTGTGGAGTCTCCTTCTTTGGAGATGATTAAAACCTGCCTGGACTGTTCCTGTGTGACTGGATCTGTGTGATCCTGCTCTGGCAAAAGGATTGGTCTTTCAAGGTCCCTTCCAAGCTCTAACTTTCTGTTAGGTTTGTGATTCTGTGGTTTTGTGATTAGCACATGAAAAAGCTGAAGTGTTTTAAAACCAGATTTTGGGAATTTTTGGTTTGGCTTTTTTTTGTTGAAAAATTAGCACAACTCAAAGTCTAAACAAAATCTTAAAGCACTGCAAAATATTTCATACTAGGGTGACTAGAATGTTTCATAAGAGCCAGAAACAACTTTTCCAATCACCCTCATACCCAAAATTGGTTATTAATTTGTCTGGACCCCATTCAGGGAGGAAGGTGCTATCAAAGCAGAATGGCAAGGTTAGCTGTGCTTGTAATTATTGTTTGACACATGTTGTTCCTAGAGGGGTGTGTGTGTGTGTCCATTTTATGCCTCAGAGTACCTCCTTTGTCTGCCGTTTTCTAGTAGACTATCACCTTGGCACACTTGGTCTTGCATTACTCCTCTTGCACTGTGATTTCCCTCTGCATTTCCAGCTATTTTTCCAACCCAGCACACAGGTCTTATTCTTTCACATGAATTACTGGTGTCACATTGATTTTGGCGAGTGTATTTATCAGTATAACACACCTGTCTTAATGTCTGAGTAATTGTGCAAGTCCCTTAATACTGTGCAAAATATACTGTGCTGGTTGTTAACAGGTTTGTATGCTTGAATACGTTTACACTGGAAAAAAGTCAGGATACAATGAAACTGTTAAATTGGTCAGTGTTTCAGCCTGTCTCCAAGTAAAGATCCTTAGTAGTGTGATGCAATTCATTAGAGTCCAGCTATATGACTATTATGTTAAAGTCTATTGAAGTCAGTGGAGTGATGCTGTTATGCTCTGCCAGAGGATCTGGTCTGCTTTTTACCATCATTTGCTCTGCTGAGCTGAGTAAATATAGAAATTTCTTGGATTGGTGGTAAGGTCACTGTTACTCCTCAATTCCTCCTTGTCCACTCTCATTCAATCATCCAGTTCCAACTTTCAAACTTTTTCTCTTTAGATTTGACTCTAGAGCAAATGAAGGACAAAAAAGGTCCAGCAGTACATGTAAAATGTGTACGTGTGTGCATGGGAAACAAAGGACTGCTGTTTCAGCTGCCAGCAGCAAACAAAGGATGCCAGCACTGCCTTTGACTTCCTAGACCAGGTACCTATGGCCTATTTATAGTCAAAGAAAGGCCTGCCTTTGGATTAAGATCTAACTTGCAGACAAAACCAAACCTCTTGTCTCAACACAGAGAGCCTCATTGTCTCTCCAAGGCTCCTTTCTGAGATTCAGTTGCCTAAAAATAGGATTTCAGCTGTGTTTTATGAGCCCTAGATGGAGTTGTTTGGCCTTCGACTCTTATACCAGAAATGTGTGGTTTTCCCTCAGATCCTGTGCCATATCTCCTAGATACATCCAGATGTTTTCAGTATTCTAGAACATGTAAATTACAGTTCTGAATTTTTTTATCTTTGAATATTCTTGTGTTTTTGCAGGATTGGTACTATGGCTCCTCACCTGTCTGCAATAGTTTACTATTGGTAGACTGCAACCTACTATAGGTGCCTACAATCACTCTCACCCTGACTTCAAAGCCAATGTGCTCTGCAGCCATCCTGCTGGATTCTCCCCCACTCCCTTGTGTTCTGTACAGAGGCATTTTCTGCACAGAATTGCAGGTTCCTTTGCAATCTACATCTGTCTACCACAGAGGAGGGGCATAGAGATGAGGATTAATCATAGAATCATTAGGGATTGGAAGGGACCTTGAAAGATCATTTACTCTAACCCCTCTGCCACAGCAGGATCAAGTAGACCAAGTAACACAGGAATAGATCCAGGTGGGTCTTAAATATCCGCAAAGAGGAGACTCCACAACCCCCCTGGGCAGCCTGTTCCAATGCTCTGTTACCCTCACGGTGAAGAAGTTAATCCTTCTCCCCTACTTATTGAACATTTAGATCACTAAAAATGATCTTGTTTACTGATACTCAAAGAGACTGCAATGCACTTGGTCTTGTAATAAATTTACATCCATCAGAAAGTAGCCAGAAGCAAGTCTGGCATCTTAGCAGTGGCTAATTTGTAGTTCCCTCTTGGGATAGGAACAAATTTTAAAAACTTCCCAATAACAAAGCAATTTAAATCCCTAGTGACAGAAAATGAATGCTTGCTTTAAGAAGCTCTGTGAGAGGAAGATTTCTTTTCTACAGGACCCACCCTTAATATAATTGGAATCAGTAACTGAACTGACACTATTTACCTACCATGCCTCAGTGTGGGCTGCGCCTTTAAATTTGGTTGAGGAAAACAGCTGAAGGCCTGAAAGAGTGGTTTTAAGTCTGGTTTTCAACACTAGTACTCCTTTTTGGAAAATCCTTTCGGCTCTTGCTGTGAACTTTTCTGTGTTTGGGGTAAAAGGGAATTCGTTCTCATGTGGTATTCCTATATAGCCTATATAGACTAGGCATGCCAGGTAGCAAATAATGAATGAGTTATAACTATCTGTGTACTTTCTGCAGCAGATATAGAGAGGTATTTTGTTACTGTGTTTTTCAATTTTCCTTTTGTAAAGCGATCTCCTCTACAATCATTATTTTGAATACCTTCTAGGAAATGCTGGCAATGTATGGGGTGTTTTAATCTAGCACACTTTCAACAGAGGACCTCAAATCGATCTGTTGACTAGAACGTAGATTTGGTGTCTGATTTGAAACAGCTACTTATTCAACACTGGGACAGGGAATGCAATGACTGAAGGTTGTTATCAGTTGATTGCTAGTCAGTGGTTAAGTGAAATAAGGTTTTGAAGTATCAGTCAATTTTGCCATGGACTGCTTCCATGTGACACTTGGCATGCTTGCTGGCCTTTGCTGGTGAAGTATTTGATGTAATATAGAAAATCAAGCTATTAAGTCAGGTGTGAGCTATATTGGCAAGATGTGGGGGTGGAGTGGGGAGCTGCATTCATGTTGATTTTATCTTACCTGTTATTCCTATGCCTAAAGTCAAAGCATTACTCACAAAGGCTACATTAGCATAAGGTATTCACAAATTGAAGAAAATCTGCTTCAGAAGTCATTTTCGAAGTGTGTGATTTTCAATGGTGATACCTAAATAAGGATGATACCAGAGGAACAAGAAACTCAGCTGATTTCATTTCAATTGAAAGCACCACTAAAGAGTAAAAATTATTGAAGGGCAAAGGACAAATTGGGCAAAAAAGTCTAATGGCAGAAAGCTGCTGAGAAATTACACAAACTAAAGAAAATGGCTTTTATACTTCTTTTCTTTGTTTGGATAGCATAGTGGTTTTATAATGAATCAAGCAGAAATACGAGAGAAAACAACAGCAAAGACCTGCAGTGAAATACTGTGGAGATTTATAATGCTGCAGAAACACACAAGGGCTGAAATACATTGTCCCATTTTGATTGGAGGTTCAGGACTACAACCTGGTTTATCTCCTTCCTCTCACACCAATGGATTTAAGTCTGCAGAGTATAAAAATGACTGTGCATTTTGCTTGAGCACACTTGCAATCCATCTTGTAAAATAATAATAATAAAAAAAGCTCTCAGCTATGGGAATACCCAACAGTCTCGTTAATTTTCAGAAGTCTCCAGTGGGACATCATTTTCTTTTATCTCTTCACAAATAGCCTATAGAATCATATGCATCTTGTTCTGGTTTGGTATTGAGCATGCTGTAGTTATATATTATTTAACATTTTGGCCAAGTTTTGGTTTCATGAACAATTAATCTTCTGCTGTGCATTTCTGCCCTAATGATTAATGATTACCAGCCTACAACTGCAAAGTGCTGTGGGTTGTCTCCCTTACCTAATCCCACTTTAAGTGCATTTTGGTCTAATTTTTTCCTAGTAGCTAATATTTCTTCTTACAGGTGCTGAATAATGTCTTCATGCTATGTATGCATGTGTCCATAGGGAAGCTGCAAAGCTCACTGATGCTGTCATGCCCTGTATTTATTTTCAAGAACTCTGGTAATGTAAAGTGCCTGAGGTCAAAGGGGCTACAGCTCATAGTTTGTGTTTTCAGGGATTCTGCTAGCTTCTCTGATGTACTGACTTTTGTCATCAGTTAGACAAATGAAGATGTACTGGAACCGTGCAGGAATTAATAATGTTTTCAGTTTTTTCATGAAGCCTTGCTAGTGTCAGGATGTAGTATAATAGCCTGTTGCTCAGCTTATTCCTCAGGAGAAAAAAATTACTATTTGAAGACACTAGGTTCACTTTCACTAAACTGGGTTCTCTTTCACTGGACTAGGAGAAGTATATTTGCTAACTTTCACAGTTTAGGATTTTCAAAGATGTAGTCAGATTAAAGCAGACTATAACAGTATAAAATGATGTCTGCAGTGAGTACTTTCTAAGCTGTGAGGAATGGTTATGATGTGGGACTTTTATTGTTGGGTTTTTTTTTTAGTGCAGATGTGGTTTTTAGGCCCTTTTTTGGTTATGAGTGAGTGATTGCTTGTGGGTTTTTTTGCCCCCCTTTGATAGAGTTCCCAGTTACCTTAGTCCCAAGTTTGCAACTGTGCAGGAGACTTCCATGAGATTGTTGTGTAGGTTTTTCCCCTTTCTGAATGAAGTCTTAAGCTGGGGCTAAACTGTAAAAAATGATGTGTTAGCCAAATGATGACAGATTTCAGCTAGGGCTTACTGGTGAAATGGTAGGAGAGACATGTCTAGCTTGTACTTTTCTGGGATGAGATTGTGCATCTCACTTAAAATGGGTGAAACTGCATTGATCTTTGCATATGGAGACTGGGCCTGTGCTTTAGCTTGGTAGCTTTCATGAGTCTTGTTGACTCAGGCAGTCTTCTCTATGTGAATCAGCTGCAGAAAGCAAGGACTAGTTCATTTTTAAATTGATAGCTGTCAGTGTCACTTTGCAGATGACTAAAAGGACAGAGTGTGATCTCCAGTGATGTTTGCACACAGTAAAACGACCATGTGAAACACAGTGCTTTGCCACTGCATGTTGTTGCTTTTCATTCCTTGTTTCCATATCAACACAACCCATGCAGATGCCCACATGCTCACACACACACATGCATTGGTACTTGTTTGAGAAGTTGCAGAAAAACCGCACAATCGTGGTTTAAAAGTAGGTTGAAAAGCATCTCTCAGGAAGTTGCAGCCATTCCATAAGTAAAGTTTTACTTATGGAGTAATGATAAATTAAGTAATGATTACTTAGAGTAATAATTTTATGCCACTGTGTGAGATGATGTTCAAAGCAGCATAGAATGTTCTAATGGCTGATTTCAATAATAAAAGACAACAGGGGACTAAAAGGTGCAGTGCAGGAAGCTGGGAAACAAATTCCTTTCCCCAGAGGGTGTGCTTAGCTCTGTGCCTTTGATCACTTGAGAAGCATCATTAGAGTGCAAAATGTCAGGCGCTAGGGAACATTACAGCAATTATAATGTGATAGTTTAAAATAAAATAAAAAAATTCAAAAGAAATTTGAATGTATTGGGAATTTTCTCCCATGAAGGGTTGATCACGCATGAAGGATAAGATGCTCTAATAGAGAAAGTATAGAAACTCTACTGGGATTACTCTTCAGATATTGATTCCCAAGTTAGCCGTGGTTCAGAACAGTCTGTACAGAACAGTCTGTATTTATAAATTCAATAAGACTAAACTGTGTACACACTTTACTTACTATTTCTACTGCAGTAGCACCTGTAAGCCCTTGTTACTCAACTAGATCCCACTGTGCTAAGAACTGTAAAAACTGGAACAAGCAGGCCATGGTACATGAAAATGCCCAGAAAGACTTCAGACAATGAGGCTGCAACACAGTTGTTGGCACTTGGAAAATCAGAGTATTTGTCTGATACCTTGCAAATCACTGCACAAGCATTGTTGTAATGTTATTACATACTGTTAGGGAGTGGGTCTGTATTTTTAGCTCTTACAGAGCTGACAAATTTAAATGACGCTGTTTTATAAAGATTTGTAGTAGTACCTTTACAATATAGAGCCAGAGTTTGCTTTGCTGTGACCTTAAAGAAACTCACTTTTCAGTCAGAACTGCTGTTGGGTAGGGTAGCAAGTGAGCTAACATTTGTATACGCTTCTGCTGGGTCCAAAGCCTTCAGTGTAAAGCTGACAAAATTTCTGCTGTCTCTTTCTATAGAGGGCCAGTAACTCTGAATCCTGCCAGTTCTAGCAACTGGGAGTATGTGTGTTTGTAGGTGTGAATAGAACATGAGCTAGAGATTTTCACACAACTTCAAGCTTTAACTTCAGTGATCTGAAAACATATTGTATGGTGTTAAGTAAAAAGACTAGGTCACTAGTAGAGCAAAATGCTGCAAGACAAGAAGCCTGCAGGCTCAGAGGTGTCTTATGCTTCATATGTAAACTGTCTAGATAAACCCAAATGCCTAACCAATGCAATGATCTCATGTTGCATGTATTGTCCTTGTCTGTACCGCACAAAATCCAGTATCAAGCAAGACTTTAAATATGACTTTTACTACCTCAGCAGTCAGTGGCTGTATTGCTTTGGCTCACATGCAACATGCTTAACATAACATGTGTCAGGTAAAAAGAGAGACATAACCCAATTTATGCAGGGGGTGGGGAGGTTTGTTAAAGTTCTGATTGGAGACGTATGGAAAAAATCTCGTTGTAATGTAGCAAAAAAAAAAGTATTTCAAAGAAATTGTCTTCTCATCATCATCAACCAAAACAGACAGCCCACACAACCTTGGCATTTCAATTTTCTGCTCGTTTGGTTTTGTTCATGTCTGATGTGTTGCCTATTTTCCTTAGTTCATTGACGTCTCGCTGTGATAGGAGTTTGGAGAGCAGCAAGCACAGCAAGGAAAAGAAAAATGTATTAAAATGATACAACTGCAAATTATTCCATCAAACTAAAGTTTCTCCTTTTAGTGGTCCTCCATGCTGTTCCTTTCTTGTAGGAGTCACTTAAATGTTACAGGGTTGGTGGCATATGTAGCTACACAATGCTTCTCCCCTGGTGTATGCTACCTAACTGAGACTCCTTGCTGCAGAAACAGTTAATTTTTCATAGGTAAGAGCTGGAGTGTGTTTCAGTAGTGGTATCTGGTTTGTCTGGGTGAAAGGCCAGAGAGTAGTCCTTCTGTGCTGATGCCAAGGACTATTTCCACTCTTGTGTTTTTCTTGACAATTCTAGGTGTCAACTGCATGCAATTGGTATGTTATTAATTTTAATAGAGTAAATTTTAGTGAAGTAGAGAAGACATCATTAGCTAAGGAGGTATTTCACTCCTCTTATGTTCACCTGATAAGTAGGAGACTACTGTGTTTTCCAAACCAACAAACTTTCCAAATTTCTATGGTAATGGCAAGCCACCTGATTCTTTTGTCTTTGCTTTGGCATTCTGTGAATGGGAAATTATTCCTTTCTTTTCCTTTGGTAGTTTGAACATGTGTGCCCTTGGTTGCTTCTCCTAGTCATTCACTTGTGTGGTTGTTCCTGTTGCCCACAGATTTTGGATTTTTGCCATTTTATATGTGAATTAGCTGAGAGGTCTTTAAGCACTGAACTTTTATTTTGGTGTCTAACTTGCCATGTGTTTTAACGGGGAATTAATTGCCTCCATGTCTTTATGGGTCTAGTACTAAATTATTTGCCCAAAGAGACATAGGCAACTTTAGTGAGCTATTTCTCCAAGCCATTATCTCCTAACTGAAGGACTGGATCACACACACCTCACCACTCAGAATATTATAATAAGTCTTGAGTGATCAGTGTTTTGGAAAGATGTTGTAAACCTCTTAAGAGCAGAGGTCTGAGTACAAAATGCTATCTTATTCATAAACTCTTGAAACCTTTTGTACGCTGAATTTATTTTTTTTAAAAAAGGAGAGACAAAGAATGTAATAGAAGGTGAAGTCAGACATTTACAATCTCAGGATTTCAATGTAATTAGGGAAAAGGAAAAGATAATAGTAAAATGCTGAATCTTTCATGTGACAGAAGGTAACAGTAAAATCAGACTGAGTAAAAAAGGTAAAGAAAAGCTACACTGCAGGTTTGCTTGCACAAAAATTCATGTTATTTCAATCTGAGTATTTTCATGTGAAATAATTTTCAGCTATCTTCTTTTTTGTCCATGAAACCGAAGGCCAAAACTGTCTGATAGTTCCACTCAATCCAGAAAACACAGGCTTTGCATTTGCAATAATTGCATTGGAATAATTGAGAGAGACTGCTGGTTTTGGAGTACCAAAAGAGGGCATGGGAGAAGCCTGCAAAATCCTATCTTATAGGAAAACTGGGTCAATAAAAATTTATCCAGTATCTTTGGACTCTAAAGAGGGCATCATCCTAAATCTCGGGGAAGATGTTTTCCCTCAGCACTTCCTATTCAGATATGAGTTTGCCATAATCTGTGCTTTGAAAATAGTTTCAGTTGTTTGTTTTTTTACAAACTTCAGGATGCCTTCTGTAACACAGGAGGAAACTATAACAGCAGTACCAGCCCAGAGCATAGCAAGCTTTTGCCCCTCCTCATCTATGGCAGGCCACAAGAGGAAGAATTTGTAGGATAAAAGTCATAAGCACAATTGACACAAATATTCTTTCTTTAAAATGATTGGGCTGTTCTTTAATATCTGGAACCATGTGAAGCACACTGCTGGATTCTCAACTGGTATACATGAATGGGGGAACATTCATTTGCAGTTACTGCAGGTAAGGTCTTCACTGTGCAGAGATGAAACTGTGGGATCAAATTCAACTCTAGAGTAACTTTTTTCAGTACTTTGCATTTTGGGTGCCATCAAAAAAGAGTGAACAGTCTTAGAGAGAAAAGCCCATTGTAGAACCAGGATTCAGTTATGAATGGCCCTACATCACACCCTAGCATTGGCTGATTCCTGTCTTTAAGGGAAACTGCTTGACTTCAAGGTCATTTCAGCATGTGTAATATACAGCCTCCAAATGAAATGCTGGGTCGCAGTTTCAGACAGATTGGAGAAGGTACCAATCTGCCAATTGTGCCATGTTCTTTTCCAAGTTTAATGTCACAGAGAACAATTTAGCTTCATTTATTAAAGTCTTTAAAATAGATCACTTTGCAGCTTGCTTCCAAAGTTATAGCACATGCCTGGGGTGAGCTTCTTGCAGATGCTTGCCTCTTGTGTTCACTTATGCCAACACAGTCAAAGTTGTTGTGAGCATCAGCATAAAAAAACCCCCTTCACTATACTTTGTTATTTAGATTTGGATATCTATGTCTTCCGGCATCACTAATCATAGAACAAAAACTTATTCCAGGTATCATGTGTGAGTTATGAATGCTTTGACTAATAGCCATAATGGCAGAAAGAATTCTGACTGTGAAATGAGGTGCTTGTGGTGGGAGCTCTGCCAATGTACCAAATCAAGCGGGAGGTCTGAGTGCAGTGTAAACTGGTGTTCCATATGCTCGAGAGACTTTTGGAATCAGCCCAGCCTACATATGCTTCTGTTGGCAAGCTCTTGAATAGAAAGGAAGATATTGTCCTCACCCTACGTAACATACCTCCCACTCATTTGAAATGCTCACTTGCACATGTGAGAATAATGGCACAAACCCAATCTTGCTACAGCTGGATAGGACCAAAAAAAAATAATCAAACTCCTTGAATAGATTTAAAAATACCTTTTTAAAAAAATGTATTAGTATTCAGATATTGTTAAAAAATCATCTGGGATGTTCTCCTATCCACAGTCTGTGAAGTAATAAAATAACTTCTGCTTTTTCACTAAGGTGCACAGGTTTTACCTGCCAGTCCTTGCAACTGTAGTTTGCTGGAAGATGTTTTGGCGAACAAAACAAATCTGTATCATTCTCCTCTGCATATCTGTGACTGCAGTGAAAAAGCTATGATACAAAGTGGTGCAAGTTGAGGTGAGAAAGCAGATAAAAAATTACAGAAATAATTTTAAGTGTGTAGCTTGTTTAAGAGGGAAGATAAAGAATTCCTGAAGGATGATGGTAGGTAGAGCCCAATACTATCTTGACACAAGAGGCAAAGGTATGTTCTTGTTGCAAAGCAAGGGCAGAGCTGGAATGGCATTGACTCCATATTGGATCCTATGCAGTCCCCACCGGATGCTTCTCTGCTTCTAAGTATTTCTGAAATATTAGGTTGTGGTGAGTGACGGACAGTTCTGTGGACCTGGCCCATCACATACCTCCGTGACACTCATGGTACGTGACAAGGTAGCTAGGAAGTTAATAATGGTATCAACTCACTACACAGATGCTCTTATCACCAATGTATATCAAGAACTTGATTGCTTGTCTTTCTCCTCTGCTACCCTATCACCTTGCTGATGATTGATTTGCAAGGGGATGGTTAGAAGCATTTCCAGCACATCTGATTTGTGACACAAACCTTTATTCTCTTTCAAATATGTTCTCTGAGGCTTTTCAGTGCTGACCTCAAGACACTGAATGCAGTTATATTTCCATTTCCAGCAATGGTGTTCCTTGACACAGAAAGCTTCCATTATGTGCTTTTGCTCCCTGCCTGTTCTGGTGCCTTGTACCCATCATGGAGCTGCTTTCCTCTGCCTTGCTTACATGAATGTAATTGCCATTTACTAGGAGTTAGAGTAATGTCTAAAGAAATTTGAACTGAGCATTCCTTAGTAAATCTTCTCAAACCTGTAATTAACTCACCTTTTCTTTTCTACATGTCTTTGCAACTGATGTTTGGATAAACAGAAAGAATAGGAAGAGGTTGACTATGTACCCAATGCCTAAATTTCACAAGCTTCAGTCTTTTGTAATCTGGGTGAATAGAAACAAATAATCCCTATTTCTTTTGAAAAGAAGATAAAAATATGTAGTTAACTAAGAAAAATTAACCTCTATCTATAAGAACAATAGACATTTTGAGAAAACCTTTTAGCACAAAATGTGATCACTGTATGGAGAACCCCAACAGAAGGTTATTCCCATTACAAACAAACTTCAAATACTGTTGTTACTGCAGGTCTGGTGAAACTTGAAGATTTGACAGGACTTCAAGGGCCATGTGACCCACCATTTCTGTTTCTTGAGCATCACAGTACCTTAGTGGTTCACCATCTCTACTCTCCTATGAAATACCACAGCCTAAGTGGTCACGTAAGTCACAAAGGATCAAGGGAAATGTCTGTAAATCTGATGAGTTCCCTCAAGATTTGGTTAGTGTGGAGAATACAGCAGTCCTTCAGTCATCCTGTAAACACACTGTCTTGCTTTATTGATAGGAATAGTTGTGCTGGAGGAGTGACTCAGAGTAATAGCATTTAATGGCTGTGGGTATGTGTTTGTGCCACTGGGAAGCAGTGCTCAGAAGTGTGCCAGAAGTGCTCAGGGAGGGTGGTACGTTTTGTAGAACACCTTTGATATCACTTAAATTTTGTTTTAACAACTGGAATGGAATGACCAAAGCTGCACTTACTTGAAACAATTCAAAAATTAAATCTTTTTGTGGTAAAAACCCACGCTGTCCATTATTTCTGTGAAGAAACTTTTCCTAGTTTTTTCCTCTTTATCTCCCCTTGGATTAGAGATAAAAAAGAACTGGTGCAATTAAAAGGCTTTGAGAAAGCAGAGTTATTTCTGTGAGTTTTTTGCAATCAGCAGTAAGTTTGGGCTTTAAACCGTCTCTAGGGCCACTGCTGAGGTGTGAATAGCAGGAACATTCAGGAGTTGGAGAAATCATGGGTCCTTGAGACTGGCCTCTTAATGGTAAGATAACAGCATGCCTATATATAGGGATAAGTATGAGTACACATGTGCACACAGGAATACCTACATTAAGTCCTCCTACTTGCCTCTTCTCTCTTTATGATTTGCTCTTGTTTATGATATTCTTCTGAAAAACAAAAATGAAACCATTTGGAGCTTCACAACTCTTCCACTCAAAAGCAGAAGGCTTTGGCCTGCTGTTCCTCCTCCTACCCACTGCCTGAGACTTCCCATTCTGGGAGTGAGACGTGCAAACATATGTCACGCAAAAGCGTCACAAATACCATATGCAAACAGATTCTAATTGTGTGGGTAGCAAGCATCAAATCCAGCTTTTGCCATCCTAGTCCTCTGCAAAATCTGAGGGAAGAACTGCACCAAGCGAGGGCAGCGTTTTATAAAATGCAGCTCTTCAGTTTTGCATCCTGAGCAGGACTGTGGGACTCCTGTGGAGTTTGGGGGTTATCAAACCACTTGAACCATTGCTGAATTTCACAGTGTCTGTAAACCAGTTTGAATCCACACTATATCCATCTTCCTCTTCCCCTGAACTTATAAACCCTTGTGGTTTCCAGTGTAAGAGATAAAATCACTAGGTGATGGGAGAGCTTCATTGAATTTGGATGGAAAGGCAAAGCAAAAAAAAAAAAAAAAGGCTGGCATGAGTTTATGGCCTATGTATACATGGGATTTATACTGACAAGCAGACTTATCCCTGCTGGCATGGGTCCCAGAAACCACAGTGGCTGGCAAGTCTGCCTAGAAATGGATTGCACCAATAGTGTTAAATGCCTGTTCCCCCATCTCCTGGGGAGAGCTCAAAACAAGATAACTGCTGAGTAATGGGATTTGGCTGAAGAAATTAAAAATGACGCCCTCCCGAGGGTGAAGGATGGGGAATATTTGCAGTAGCAGATCCAAGCTGTCAAACCTTTTCCTTAATTTGAAAGTTTTTTGCATTTTTCCTTGCCATACTTTTACACTCTCTATCAGCAATTTTCATCCCTCTACTCTTTGCTAAGATGTTTTCAGCCGTTCTTCTAGACAAGTCCTAGCCTCTTCTAACCCTGGTGACAGCCCCAATGGTCATTAGCTTTGAATCCCACAACATCAACAGGTTTAACTCGATCAGTCTTGTTAGGAATGGAAAACCACATTCACCTTCCTTTCCTTGTCCAAATGTATCATCTGGATCTGGGTTTATAGCTTCCAATTCCTTGAGGCACACCAAAAAAACACCCCTGTACTGAGCACTGCAATGCGTGCTAATTTTTATTATTCTATTTTCAGTGAGAGTATGGAAAAGTCACCTCAGAAGCAAAAGTGACAAATTCAATGTTTTAGTAAGACTATTAAAAAGGCTAGTGAGGGGCCCCGAGGACAGGTCTGAGGAGGAGCAGCTGATGGACCTGGGTTTGTTTAGTCTGAAAAAAAAGGAGGGTGATTGAAATCTTATCACCCTTTACAACTACCTGAAAGGAAGTTGTAGAGAAATGGGGGTGGGTCTCTTCTCTCAAGTCACCAGCAATAGAATAAGAGGAAATGGCCTCAAGTTGCATGAGGGGAGGTTTAGATTAGACATTGAGAAAAATTTCTTGACTGAAAGAGTGGTCAGGGACTGGTAATCAGGGATTGGAACAGATTGCCCAGGTTGATGGCAATCCCCAGGGACTTGGGACTTGAAAGCATGGTTGAGTGGGAAGGTTGAGTGGGAAGGGTGCTATTGGGTTGACAGTTGAAGCTGGTGATCTTGGAGGTCACTTCCAAACTTGGTGATTTGGAGGGCAATTCTCTGGCAAATTTTTGATTCGATGAACGTCAGCACTCATACTAAAAGGGAGTATCAGGCAATTCCCATTAGTACACAAAGTGAGGATTTACTCAGTTTCTCTCACCTCTTTTGAAATTCCATCTTGCTCTGCTAATCTGGGAATTTGTCTTCACCACCCCTGAACTCAACAGGACCTGTTTGAAAGATGCATTCCACTAACAGGAAGGCTGCACTAGCATCCCTCTCCGAGCACCTGGGTGCTTTCTTAATCTCCAATTTTGTCATAAACTTTCTATGAAAATGTAGAAAGTAGATTAGCTCTTAAGTTGAATTTTACAGTGTTGCTGATCCCCTTCTGCCTAAACTGATGCTTAGGTATGTGTTTGTGACTTGGAAGATTGTAGCAAGAGAGAAAGTTCTTGTAACTAACTTTTAATCTCTCTCTTTCTTTCTCACTATTGCCAGCACCCCAGGTGTAAAATTTCAAGTACTTTTTCATTAAACAACATGTTCTTTCCCCTGCTTAGACTGAAGAAATTTAGTGGGAGGTCTCTTGTGATTGCTAGATTTTCAGGACTTGGTGATATTTCTGAAGTTCAGTAGATAAAAAGAAGGTGCTGTTAATTCTTCTGGAATTTGGACAGCTTGGAAGTCTCCTGCTGCCCACTGTCAAACATGTCACTGCATGTTCTGTCTTTCTTGTTGCCTTTTATATGGACCTAGCACAGCTGCCTGCTCCTGTGCAACCATGTGAGCAACTAAGAGTTAAATGTTGCATAGAGACTGTAATCTTTATTTACAAGCTTCCAAGCTGTCAAAATGTCATCAACATATGACATTTTGTTTGTAGAATTTTAAGAAAATATCTCAGAATTGGGGCAGAGCATGAAGAATAAGTTAATTCATCTCTAATGCCTGACTTTGATAATCAAGGAGTGGTCCTTAGCATGAAAAATGCTACTTAAAAAAAAGGAAAAGCTCTTAACACTGCCTAAGCTGTGCTTCAAATTCAGTTCCTTTCTCATGGTACAGGCCTCTCAGCAGCATTATGACTGTGAATCTTAAATGTGTGACCTCTGGACTTAGAAAAAGCTGTGGGTTTTTTTATTCTCTCCTGTTTTACTCTTGGTACTCTTACAACTTAGATGTCCCTAACAGAAAAGAAAGGATGTATTTGTGAGCTTTGTGTATGCTGAAGTGAAAGGAATCTACATGTAGAAAGTGTCTGAGAGTAGAAACTTTCACAAGAGAGAAAACACTTCTATCAGTCATATGAAACAGTTCTCACATTTTAGGTGACAGAAGAGACCTTAAACCATGGTGAGGGATGCTTGCTTCTGGAATATATTTGTTTTGCTCCCAGATGCTTACCATAAGGTTTGAGAAAGGAATTGCAGAACTCTGTTATAACTCTATTCTTTCTACATTGTTTTGTGGCATTTTTAAATCCATATATCATTTGGTCTCGTTTATTAAGTTATTTCCAAACTGATTTGCATCTTTTTTTGTTTTGTTTATCAAATCATGTGCTGTATTTGATAACTGCTTTAGTCACCTATGGATTCTTTTTCCTCGACTGGATGACTCTGGCTCTTCAAATTTCTAATGAGATTGTGAGTTCAATTTGCTTACAAGGACCACTTTGTATAATGCCTTCTCTGGTGAACTTGGAAGCAAGAAAAGTAATACAGATCTACAGAACAAACACACAAAATATCAACTTATGTATTCAATAATTTCTCTTATGAGAGATTATTCCTGGATGCATGGAGATGAATGACAACATCCATGATAGTCTGTTCTTCTGAAATGAGGGAAACTTCTCCAAAAACAATGTTTAGATTATGGTTTTGTTGGGATTGAATTTTTTAGCTTTAGTAATGCAGTCAGGGCATATCTTGAAGAACTTGATGTGCTATCTGGGTGGTCCAAAGCTGCCAAGTTTTACGCGAAGCTGTTAAAACACCAGAGAGAATTTCCTTCTCTGATAAAATTTTCAACTTTTCAGGTGGTCTTATGCCCTTGTTGCTTGAGTTCTGTCTTTTTAATATCACAGATTTCTTGATTTTTCACTCACTAGTTCCAGGCTGGTTCCATTGTAACCTTGATGATTGGAACTAGGTACAAGTCAGGATTACTCATAAACTCAGACTTGAAAATTGCGAGCCTTTAAGAATTGTGAGATTTGGAAATTATGATAGAAAAGTTGCTGTACAGAGATGGGCAGTCCTGAATGGCAGGATGTTGGTTGCTAATCACTCTGCAAGTTTGCAGGAATTCAAAATGAAAACCCACTGAGAAACTGGGAGACTTGTTCTGTTTGGGGAATGCTTTTTCTTCTCTCCTTCCTACGGCTTTCACAGATAACACTTTGCCATGCAGGATTACCAAAGAGAACTAAGCAGTGGAGGGTTGGCCCAGGGCAGTCCTATTCAGTGATGAGTCAGATACTTTTTCAGCAAACCTTATCTACATTCACATTTGTTTGGTTTTGGATTCTGTTTAATTCAGTTCTTCTCTCTTGTCTTATGTGCTTGTGGCAGATATCTCTTGCTTTTGAAAAGTTTTGGGATTTTTTTTTTTTTTTGGTTGGTTGGTTCATTTTTCTTCTGAAATTATTATTTGGCCCTTTGTGTGCCTGAAAGACAACAGATTGTGAACCTGTTTGTATGCATATAAATTGCATTGGGATCTCAATATGTGCAATGCTTGAAAACATCCAAAATTTAGAAACCAATAGGTTGTATTTGAATGCGCTCCTCACATAGAATGAAAAGAATACTTAATGCCTTCTCTTGCTTTCCTGAAGTCAGTGGTACATTTACTATTAAATTCAAGAGGAGTAGGAGCAAGAATTTAAATGCAATAATATTGAGTAGTACATTATGATAGAATACAGAACCGATGATAGGACTGCCATGGAATCATTGCTCAGATTACCTTTTCAATGAAAATTACTTCAGAAAAGCAGTTGCAAGTCTGAAATAATTGTGATATTTGTTGTTTGTTTTGTGGTTTGCGTGTTGTGTTTTGCTTGTTGTGTTTTGCTTGTGTCTTTTTCGTAAAGATCTTTGTGATTAAACCTGGTCTATTGATGCATTATTGCATCTCCCGGCATCACTGAGCAAATAGACTGACACGGCATAGCTCCCTGCTGACCTCCCAGCAATGGCTGATTGACTTTGCAAGGATTTTTCATTTCAGAAACATTTGCAATTTCCTGAAATGACTCCAAAGAATCACATCATCTTATTCCGTATTCATGTTTGCTTGCATCAGTTATTTTGGAGGTAGGAGAGGAAGGGATGAAATTGTTTCATATAAATAAGTTGGATGTCTTTCACAATAAGCATTTTTTTTTCTGACCCTAGCATTATTGTCTCTCCATTCAACTATAGTGAAATAGGTTTGTGCTAGGATATCACACATTACTCAGAATGCCAATCATTTTTAGAGTTGTGTTATGAAGAAGTATCATCATAACTCTCCTTATGCCCATTATTAAGAATTAGCACAGCTGAGAATCAAAACTGATGAAGATGTGAGCATTCAGAAGACAAATGATTGAAGGTATTGAAGTGAGTTGTCCACCCACATGGTCAGAGAGATCAGCTAGGAAATGGCACACAACCTGCAGGTGCTTACTTCATTTACAAAAGTGTCCAGAAAAGGAATACAGCAAAAGGACTTTTCTGACCCAGCCTGCTATAATCAATGAAAGGTTTTAGGATTTCCTAAATCATGACTAATTGGATTTGCTTTCTGCCTCTTTTTCCAAATTGTACAAGACTATGAAAACCGCTTTATAGTCTACAGTGCCCTTGGGCACAGAGCTGTCCTGTTCGTGTCAGAGCTCTCTCTTTCTAAGTGAGATTTTCCAGAGGAAAGCTCAAGCACAAGTAAATACACATATTATTTTTATATTTTTTTCTTTATGGGGCAGAATCTACTCCATTATCTTCTGCTTTCTATTGATTCTATTTATTTTTCAAGTTGTGGTTTTGTCCCACAACATGGCTATTATCTTGGAGACTGGTGATTTTGATTTAAGGTGCTTTGAAAGAAAACCCAACATCAAAGATTAAGGGCATAGGAGACTCAAAAGAGAATTTGGTTGCTCCTTCTTCCTCAGGCTGATTTCTTTTCTTCCTTAGTAGTGCCAGACATTAATCTGGACAGATTTAGCATCTGATGGATGGCATATATTGGATGGAAAATAACATGGGAGAGCATGACTGAGAAATGACTTCTTTTATTCTTCTTGTTGATGAGGCATTCTTGGGGATGTTTTCTCCTGTTCATCACTACAGGCAGTGAATATTTTTCCTGATCTCCTTATCTTTCTCTGGGTGACAAGTGACCTGTCAATTTGAAGACTCATTTTCTAGCTAGATGGGCCTGTCATCTGACTAGGATTTCTCATGTTGGATCTGGCCTTTTAACCTGAATTTCTGAGCTGAAATAATAGATATGTCATGGTTATGAAATATGGTTGGAACTCTTCAGTTCTGTAGGTGTGAGTGCTGCTGAAAGCTCAGATTTAAATGTTTCTTGTTACAGAATTTCTAGATTATTCCCTCCTTTGTTTGTTCAACTTACCATTTCTTGATGTCATATACTATACAATTCCATGCAAAACACGTGCCATTTGCAAGATGAAAGATGGCTCTACATGGTCGTGGCAGTAAGGAGATAACAGTGACAAAGTAGATGGATTTGACGAAAATCACACAGTAGAGCAGATACTGAAATGAAAACCCAATGGCTTGCTCTAATGGTGGAATGAGAATTAATGAGGAAAAGAATGAGGACTTAAACTGAAATGTCTTCAAGTAGAGAAACCTGAATGCCAACTAGCTTAGACCCTCATACAATAAAATCCTGCTGAAACAAGAAAGTTATGGCCACTGTACTTGTTCTGTAATAATATAAGAAAAAAGGGACCCCCATGTGCCAGACATATGAACAAGTAAGGAAGCAGTTTCTCTGCTGAGATGGTACCCAGATCTTCCATGAGATAATGGTAAGGATGTAGAAAGAAGAATGGTCTTGGATGGACTTCAGATTTCTCAGTAACTATTTAAAAGAAGGCTGTAGCAAGGCTGGTGTTCTTCTCTCAAATTACTAATGATAGGATGAGGGGAAATGGCCTCCAGTTGTGTCAGGGGAGGTTTAGATTGGATATTAGGCAGAAACTCTTTACAGAGAGAGTGGTTGGGTACTGGAAAAAGCTGCCTAGGAAGGTGGTGGTCACTATCCCTGGAAGTGTTTAAAAAGTAGATAGACTACTTGAGACCATGGTCTAGTGCTTAGGGAGATGCTGGCATGAGGTCTAGACTTGAAGATCCTGGAGGTCCTTTGCAACTGTGCTGACTCTATGATTCTTCCTATTTAAACCTAGGTAGCATCCTTTCCGTCCTGTTAACGTAAGAGCTGCCTTGTTCAATGCACATGAATTGATAACATAGGATGTGGCAGCAACACTAGGTGTAAGAATTCTTCATACTTCTGCCAGTGTCACTCCATTCCCTCATAACAAACACTTTGTTGAACTGTACTGTTAACTATAGGAGAGGGCAAGGATTTTATGGAGATTTCATAGATGGTTAAACCAGTGCTTTTGGTAGATGAATTAAATTTCAGCTACTCCAGCTTAAAGCTAGTAATTTTTTTGTGGTAATGAGTTAGGCAAAACCTGAATTGATAATTTTTTCATATTTGAATTAAATTCCATACCAGAGCTATAAAAAAATAAAGTCATTCTATAGGGAGTTCTATGGGAAATTTTTCTAACTGTCCTGAGCATCCCTGTGTGGATGAACACACTCACTCATATTAGCAGACCACTTTAGTAAGTTATACCCAACCTTAGGTGCCATCATAATTGTTTGCCCTGCTGGGGATAATAGTGCATTTCTCCCTTATTAGCAGTCTGAGTTATTAAGGTCAGAAAGGCAATGATGGCACCACCACTACAAGGCCTTACTTTGGGGCACATGGTGTGAATTTCACCTGACACACTTCTCCCAATAGCTTTGTTCTTGGTAGTGATTTCAAGTTCAAACTGAGCTGGCAGTGCAAGTGTTCTCAGAGCTGGAGGGATGCCATTGCACCACCCTCCCAGTACTTTAGTTTTAAAGCCTGGAACTATTGCAAATTCAAGATATGTCCTAGAGATGGCAATGCTATTCTTTCAGCTGCATTGCCTAAAGCATTCTGCTCCATCTGCTTCTTTATTTTTCTCCTATTTTGTGGGTTTACAGATGCTACAAAACCCCTTAAAATACTAATAGAGTTGTAGACCTGTGGCCTGACTTGCAAATAGTAACATTTCATTTATAAAATCCTCTGAGTTCTGGATGCCGATTTTCCTTCTGAGAGCCTCACTTGCAGCTCTACGGAAGCTAGTGGAATTATGCTGGTCTACACCAGCTGAAGATCCAGCTTTTTCTATATGAGCCTTTCTTGATAGGAGAGATTGCATTAGTTGTCTGTACACCGATTTGGTTTGGGTTTTTGGTGGGGGTTTTGTTTTTTCTTCGAGTAGATTTGAGGAGGATTTTAGTTTGAAGGTTTTTAAACACATAATTTATTTGTAAAACTTGTTAGGACAAACGCAAAATGGATCAGTAGGCACAGCAAATACTTTTACAAGGGAGTTCTTATTTCTTCACTCTAAACAGCCATTTGGAAAAGCTATGCTGGTAACCTTACCTAAAAGCCAAAGTCTATACCATATAGAGCAACTAATCAATGCAGCATATTGTATGGTGGAGCTTTTTCATAATCCCACATCCAAAATCAGTGTTTCATGATGCAAATAAGTGCAGTGTTTTGGTTTGGGTTGTTTAATGTACTATATTGCAGTTTGGTCAAAACCAATGAAATAATCTGTGAGGAGAGAGGTTTTCCTGAAATAAAGGAACTGGATAAAATCTTGAAAACTTAATGGTAATGGCAGTAATCCTGAATTAATACCTAGAACATGAGAACTGCTTGCCAGTGTACATAGGAAATCTGGGGTCAGAGGATGAGTAAGAATCAAGTAAGGAGGAAAACACTGAAATGTTAGCAATAAAAGAGTTTTTATGAGCAGTAATTGCAATGTGGTTTGTGTTGGAAATAGCTTGATCCTGTGGGCTCCAGTCACCAAAGTTCCCAAAGTATAATGATTTCTGTGGCTAATAATAAATTCAATCGAAATGCCACAAGCATTTGTACAGTGAAGCTCCAATCAAGCAGAAGAGCAATTTCCACTCAGCAGCAGGCCAGTGAGGCTTGGCACCACCTGAAGCATTAGGGAGGTAGCTTTGGGATATCTTCCTGTACATGACTGGCAAAAGGACTGGTATGTGGGTGGAGTAATTTTATACATAAAGGAGAATACCTTCCACTGTTACTCGGATCTTAAGACAGCCAGCCAGAACAGAATACAAGGAACTGAGATGGGTTCAGAGACAGTGCAGAAAAACAAAAGCTAGAGCATGGCCTATCCACTTTTATGGATTGAAATGAAGTCTCCTGTATCCTGTCAAATGCTCTGACCACAGTGCCACTGAATGGAAGAGGAACAAGGCTGTCACATTCTCTGACTCAAGTCTTTTTAAAGAGAGTGTTTTATATACGTTGGTGTGGCAACAGATATCAGGGCTTAGAATGCTAATTTGACGCTGGTACTGCTGTGTAGAGAGCTAGAACTAAGCTTACTGTCTACTTTCAGTGTGTGCTCTGAGCTTTACAAATTCAGCTTTTGTGTAAGTACTCTCTGGATTCATTGCACAGAAAGGTTACTCACATCTTGTTGCTCCAGTCCTTGTGTTGCACCATGGTCTAGTCCCATGAAGGCATTGAGTACTGCCATAGTATCCCAGCCTTGCAAGTGTTCCTTGTTACGATATTGTGCCCCAGAACCACAAATAATGGTCACAGCAAAAGAAAGTCAGATCTGAAAGAAATAAATTGGCTACTAATTATTTATAGAGAAAGGCCAGCTGAAAATTAATTGGAATCAATGGCAATTACTAAGCTAGGAAGAAATAACTTAAGATTAAATCAATTAAAGGTAATGCCTTGAAGGAAAGGACAATGATATTTGATTTAATTTCTTTTAAAAGGTATTTTACACTCTTAAATTGTTACTTCCATTAAGACATTTTAAACATGTTACATTAAAAATGGAAGTGAATTTTCTCCTCAAAGGCAGAGAACAAAATTGGCAGCTTTTTTATCCCATAAGATAGGTCGGGAAATGCATAGAAACCACTTTATCTTAGTTCTTTGCAAGTTTTGAAAATAAATTCAGTCATTTGTGGTGGGAGAGTTAAAAGGTGAATATTGTACACTGGTTTGAAATGGGTAAATTTTATATTCTGAATACCCTTTGGTTTTGTTTTTCTATCCTTAGATTTGCAATCCAATAAAAAAATAATTTCATCCAAGGCCTGGGGATTTTTTCAGTTTTGGGTTTGGTTTTCTATTTTTGTTCCCATGAGCGATCTCTTTAGATACAGTGTGTATCCAGGCCTATGCTTTTATACCTGTGTTTTTTATTTGTTATACTTAGAACTGCAGTTTCTAAAGTCACATAAACTTATTCTTTTGTTTGTTTACTGTTGTTCAGATTCAAAATATAGAGATCTGGAATACCAGCAGGCACTTATATTTCTCTAGTTTTCTTACTTATTTTTTTAAAGGTGAGGGGAAGCAAGCTATGACTATATGACTATGACTAGCTCCCAGTCTGGTTTTCAGCATGTAAGAAACAGGTTAAAAAAATTTGAATATATCTTTTCAAAATGTGTTAACTACTGCCATCCCATGGTGCTTTTGCAGAGATTTTAACACTGCCTACATAAGCAATACAGCTTATTCCATACAGTGTGTCTGTGCCCATAACAGGATCTTTCCTGAGCTTTCTGCAGGCATAGTTAGAAGGGTTAGTCTTGTTGCAGTAATTTCAAAGAAGTGTTTCCTAAATGGTATGGGGTGCATATTGCTTAACATTTTGGGTTTTTGCTCTTTTAATGACAAAACCCCACCCTCATCCCTTGAGGGACTATAAAACTAACTTCCTGTTTTCTTATACATGGCTTAAAACTCTTTTACATATGTGAATACGGCAGTACTTTGTTCAGCCCTTGCGCTGAGGATGAACACATTTTTTAAACTCTCCGTGGGGGAAGCCTTAGTATAAAATGAACTGTTTGTAGTGATTTGACATTTTCTGAAATTCTGATGGAGGAGGGAAGGGAGGAAACTCCCAGAAGAACTTGGTCTGTTTGCAAACCAAGATTTGCAGCAGCTCAACCTTATCAATGGGTTATGGTGAATACAGCTGGCTGGAGGGCATCTCATGCTCTCCAGGGCTTTGTCAAGTATGGCACTACATGGAGAATGTTGGGAACAACTGTCCTAAGTCTTAACAAGTACATCTTTATCAGAATTGATCTGCACTGTGCAACAATCTTCAGTGAAGTAGTCAGGGCAATATTTTCACAGAAAATACTGTAATTACAGTTACCCTTTTATTCTGAAACTTCATGTGTTCTCAGAAGGATGCAGATTTTGAATGTGTCAGGCCATCTGCTTGGGGGATCCCAGCAGCTCAAGCTGCTTTATAGCTTGCCTTACTTGAAGCTATTATTTATAATTTTGCAGCTGTCTTGATGTCAGAGCCATATTATGGAGGTTCAAAGTTGTCCTTCTAGCTAGGGCTGTATTTCTGACATTTACTTTCTTTGCTAGCACCTTCTCTATGTAACCCATCCTCTCCTTTCTCCCTCACGCTCCTTAAACCCAGCCAAAGGAACACTGTGCACACTTAACTGACAGTTGCTTTGCCTAATGCAGACAAACTGCTGTTTGGGCTATTTGATCAGCTTCAAGACACAGGCTGTGCAGGTTAGTACTCTGTAATTAGTTGTTTATAGCAGTACAGCAACACTGTATTGGTTTTGGCTGCATTCAGGAAAACGATTTGTTTTTTGAGATGGAGGAGGGGAAGGAACCATCAGATATTTGTAGCTTCCTCCTTTTAGATGAACTTTAAAAAGCTTTTCATTTATTTTCTATATAAAATCATAGAATCACAGAATTATTAAGGCTGGAAAAGAACTCTGAGATCATCAAGCGCAGCCTATGACCTGACATCACTACATAGCTAGACCATGGCACTAAGTGCCATGTCCAGTCTGTCTTTAAACATCTCCAGGGATCGGGACTTCACCACCTCCCTGGGCAGTCCATCCCAATGTCTAACCACCCTTTCTGTGACAAAGTGCTTCCTAACATCTAACCTAACCTTTCCCTGGTGCAGCTTCAGGCCCTGCCCTATCATCCTGTCACTAGTTACTTGGGAGAAGAGCCTGATCCCCATCTGTCTACGATTTCCCTTCAGGTAGTTATAGAGTGTGATAAGGTTCTCCCTGAGTCTCCTTCAGGCTAAACAACCCCAGCTTCCTCAGCATCTCTTCTTAAGACATTCTCTCCAGTCCCTTCCCCAACCTTGTTGCTCTCCTCTGGACCTGCTCCAGCCCCTTAAAATCTTTCTTGAAGCAAGGGGCCCAGAACTGCACAAAATTTCCATCTAGCTCTGAAACGAAGAAGTTAGTTTTGAAAGTTTGAAGACTCTTTCCTTCTTCATTCATGAAGTGGAAATGCCATGAATGCAGTTGCAAAACCAACTCTAAACTCTGTTTTGCTTTGGGTTGAAATCTGTAGAATATTCAAATAAACAATTTAAGCTCAAAGAAAGAAGACAGGCTGCTTCTGGAACTCAGGGCAGATTTTGTTCTGGTGCGATGTAAGAACTTCACTGAGTCCTGTAGTAGCAAAAAATCTGGTCTTTTCCGTAGCATTCTGTAGTGGGAGGTTTTCTATTTCACTTTAGGTAGATTTTCAAGGCATGTAGGTGCCAGAACTTCTTTGTTATTGCTGATTTAAGTATTGCTTAGATGCAAGCACAGTGTGATGTGAAGTCTGCAGGAAAATTGCAGTGACCTTTCTTTTAATAGGTTCAGCAAGGTGTTTATCAAACTTTCTCAGTAAGCATCAATTAGATAATAAACCATTTCACAGAATAATCTGTCATAAAACTCTTACAGAAGATTTCTCCCCACCTTTGGTACAACATTTGCATTAGGTTTGAACGAGGTTTGCATTTACTGTGTACAAGAAAAGTGGTGTTTACTGCCTTTGCAAGCCTCCAGAGAAACATTTTGTGTAGCTGTAATTCAAGCTAGACCAGCTGGGCAGATAAATCATAATGTAAAAATACATCATTTCTATTAGAATGTTTTATAGAAATGAACAAAAGTAGGTATGCTTCCCTTCACCAGTTTCCTCTAAAAATGCTGAATTTACTATCAGTTTTGTTCTCTACAGAAACTGTCATTTAGTGGTAACACCATTACACAAGTGAAATACAAATTACAAGTGACATTTATATGACCATAATCACTTCTTCCTGGCTGCCAGGAATAGTTTTTCAGAGAGGAACCTGCATTTTTGCAGATGGCATGAAAAAAAATGAAGCCTGCTGAACACACCATTATTCCTGCGAGGCTGTCAGTTCGTTAGTTGAAGCAGCCAAATCTTGACGAGCTGCAACTGATCAGCAAATGGGAAATGAGCAGGAGTATAAATTCCTAGCAAACTGAATCATTAACATTTGCTGCCTACATTCTGGAAACACAGTAAATCAAAAGTGTCATGATATATCAAGACAAAATATCATTACTAATTGGGATTAATTTGCTGCTGTGGGATTGCTGACCTTTGCTGAAAGAAAAAAACACATCTGCTTGTTAGCTCTTGTTACTTAATTTCTTTTCTTCTTTTTCTTTGAGGATGTAGTACCTTCTAAAGGTACCATCCTTGTTTTGATGGATTTAAGAAACACCCTTTTTGTGGATGTGTGTGTGTGCTGAGGGAGTATTAGCTAACACAGGTGAAATTTTGCATAACCTTAAGCCACTGTCAGCTTTATGGAGCACTTGCTAGTGTTTCCTAGAATACTCATTGCTATTTCAAAAAGTTTCTGAAGTGCTCTTCTCTCAAAGTATGCTGCAGCTGCTAGCCAGCCTTCTGCCTCTCTTCGGAATGAGCAGAATAGGGAGTGCCGGGGGGTAGCTGCAACCCACTACAGTCTTCAGCCACCTTCACCCCACTCAGCAAGGCCTGGAAAAACTGAGTGACATGATCTTCAGCCTGTGCATAAAGCATGAATGTGGAACAAATTTCCCAAAAGACTAGCCCTTGACCCCATGGTTTACTGAAATGGAAGTGTAAGATGTCATGATTTCAGGTTATTTTCAACTCCTTTGTGCTTTACAAGACAGGGCATCATAGACAAGCTGGATCTTGAAGGGGAGTTAAGGCATTAAACTAGGCCAATAGAAGTTGTAGAAGCATGTTGCTTTTCTGTAAAGATAGCTCAAGTTCCTGAGCAAGTTGGCTCAACCCCATTTGCCTTTCCTCTTTTGCATCCTCCATCCAGGAGGAAGAAAGGAAGGAAAGCATAGTAGCAAACAGACAGCATACCTGAAAATGGAGATTTCCTGCTGCATTTACTACCACCTCAACATTTCAAATACCTTTTTTTTCTCCATGATCTCTGTCAGTCTTCCTACAGAAAGAATTAAAGGATTGTTTCAGGCTTGGCTTTTCTGGTTTCCCACATCCCATTTTCCTTCTGTGTGCTCATACATCCAGCTCTGGTGCCATCCCTAAAAGTGTTCTTACACTAGTTCTTTCTGAGAAGATGATGAACAATCAGACTGACAGAATAATCATTTTGTTCCTAACACCATTGGACATTTTGGTGCCTGTTTCAATGTGAAGACTGTATGCTTGAATCTTCCTCCGCTGGTGAGTTGCTCCCCAGATCTTCCTTAAAACATCCCCAGACTCTCTCCAAAGTGTAGTTAAGCACCTATTTAGTGTGTAGGGCTTATGCAGGCTCTTCAATAATTTCTAACGCTTGCCCCTTTGTAATGATTCTGTGGCATTTCTGCACATGCTAAATCATTGTGTGTCTGTAAATACAGGAGAACTTCATGAAGTTGGTGGAATTGTGTGATTGTAATGGAAGCTGCATGCTAACATTTGTAACATAATATGTAATGCATTTTTCATGTGATCTAGATTTCTGATTTTGTAACTTATTGTAAAGAAGACTTCAACTGTGGCAAACTATGGCATCACAAAAGACTTCTACTGCTTTTGTCCATTTCTTTTTGTTTGGGGTCATTACTTTCTGCTTATGTCCAGGAAATAGATAATGTTTCCCTGTTCTAAGCAGCACTCCCATGATTTTATTTCTCTTTATAAGTAGGGGGAGAAGGTGCATTGTATGCTGAGATCAAACAAGCACACTGATATCCCCAGGTTCTTGCATTGCTCTGAGATAATGTTATTAGAGCTGTTACATTGACTGTAATAACCCCAACACCCACACTGACATCAAAAGGTGGAAAGAACAATGGTCTAAAAATAATTAAGATAAATTAATTTGTTCTCTGTCTAATGCTCAGAGATAAGTTCTCATTCCAGCTTAAGACATGTTACCACCAACATTGATAGGCCAAGGTCAGTCTGAGTTTTGCACAAAGCTCTCCTTGGAATAATACTCTCTTGTTTAGAGAAAAGGACTAAGCAAGTCTTCCATTTAAAGCTTCTGCCTTAAACCATCAAGACTTGTGTTAACTAATGTCTGCAGTACGGTCTGACTTGCAATCCTGTGGATGTGTCTTATATCCTCAGTGAGGTACATCAACAGTGCTGTATGTAAAAAACAAAGGCCATGCTGGAGAAAAGCTCTCCCATGGCAAAAATTGGACCTGGATGGTGCACACACACTATGGCTTCTTGCAAGCACTGTCAAGGGGGAACGTTGGCTAGAAATGGGAAGACATTTATGAGAAATACATAACAATTTGAAGCCACTTATAGCACTGACCTCTTATTTGGCCATGCTTTCAAAGGATGCTAAAGACTTTAGATGGATATGGGGCTCTTTTTCAAGAATTCTCTAGGTGAGGAAGGCTGTGCTTATGTGACACATTCAGCCAGGAAAAAAAACCCACTTGTATTGTGAAAATAAAAGTCTGCAAATTAAATAATGTGACAGGAAACCCCCCAACATTCTCTGACGTTTGTTGCCTATTTGACTGTGATGTGGATTATACATAGGATATTGGTGTGTGTTTGGATGACACTGCTGTTCACAGAGGGCAGTGAGCTTGTCAGAACAGAACAGAACAAACCAAAAAAGCCCCTCATTATGAAGTACAGCATTATACTTATAGCCCAGATCTCTTGGCTCACTTGTTTAATGTGTGTCTGAAGGCTTTAAATACAGGATAAACTAGCAACTTACTTACTGAGCTTGAGCTGATGTTATTAACACCGGCATTAGAAGCACATACACAGTATGACATGAATTTAAAAGAACGAAGCTGCTTTAATTAGAGTAACACAGCTTAGAGTTCCCAGTCCCTAACTCAAGATTCAGTCACCTGAAGTGTGTAACAGTGCATCAAGAACTGTGAAATGCTTTAGTTAAGCTATAGAGCTGAACCCTTCCATGGGCCCTGTTGTGCTGTTGCATTTGGTTTCACATAAATAGCCAGCTCAGGATTAGAAAGACTTTTGTAAGTCCCCTCAGTTACTGTTTAACTGAGCTGGTAGTGCTCCACTATACCTAACACCCATTGTAAGGTGGGTGATTTTGAATTCCAGGTTCTCACCTGGATGACTTAGACATATATGTGCATATATATTTTATATACACTTCTGCTGCAAAGCGGACTGTTTAAAATCTGTCTGTCATGGACATCCTTCTTCCTATCACACAAGCCTAGCTGTTGACACAAATAACTACTTTTCAAACTGATTTCTGCCATGTCAAACAATGGCAGAGAACAGCAGCTGAACACCACTCTAGGCTAGGAAGAGTTTTGGCACAGAAAACCTTATCTGTCTGCTCTCACTTTGCTGTATGTACTTTAAGAAGCTTACACTGAAAAGGCTATCTACCCATTTCTGATGTAGCCACCATGAGAAGCTCGTTATGAGCACCTAATAAGTTGACTGTTTGCAGAGTAGTTCTACTTGGAGCTCTTCAGTCTATACACTACCTGAATGTTCTGGTCTTCGGACTCTGTGCATGATCTTTCCCATGAACCTCACTGGCCTCTTGCAACTACTGTGTCATTCTCAGACCTGTTTTTCTTAAGTCAGTATATTAAGAATTTTTGAACAAATGGTCTTTCAGGTGTTGATTTAATGCATCTTCTTTTTCTAATGTGGAAGTTAGAGCCAAGTTTTACACTGACATCATTCTTGAAATCTGCATCTCTCAAGATGAGCTTTTTAGTTCATTGTTTTTCATAAACTGCTAGAAAGTGACCAGGAAATACTGACCACTCTGTGTTCCACACAGATGTCTGGCTAACTTTGATCCAGCAGAGCAACCGCTGAGATGTGCCTTGGGAAAGCAAACGAGAGTCACAGGGATGAACTCAGACTGACTTTTAACTGCCTAGGAAATGTCTCTATTTATGTTTTGCATAAATCAACAGAAACTGCTTTGTCAATATTGACCTTGGCTAATAAGGAAAAGACCCCTATAAAAAAATGCTGTAGGAATCCAGCTGAATAAATTAAGAGTCTAAAAGTAACAATGAAAATGCCAGTGTTGACGATTATATGAGAGAAACAGAAAAGCACAAACTCTGGGTGTTTTTTCTTCCTAATCCTTTTCTGGTTAATAAACATTAATGTTTCTGCCTATAAGTAGCTTTTGGAAATAGTTGGATGACAAAATATAAATATTTTTAAATTATTGCTCTTTTAACAAAATAACCAATATAATAGCATCCAAAAGGGAAACTTTTCTGAGATTACTGAGTGTGTGCATGAGCATGCAGACAGCAACCTCCTAAATGCTGAATGAATGAATGTTTAGGACTCACTGTATAACTGTGAACGATGATGCGGTTATCTATGGTAAAAACTAATAAGTGCCATACATAGTATACATCTTGTCTCCTTGTACAAGAAGAAATGTCTGTCTTTTTGTTTCCTCTGGGGCATTTCCTAAGTGCGAGTGCAGCACTCCATTCCCCAGCTGGCTTAAAGGTGATGGAATAATTAGCTGAGTACAGAGAATGACTTCACCAATAGTGACATTTACTAGGCAGTCAGAATAAAGTCTTTAGATTTGTTTGTTTCAATAAGGAAACATTTCTCTGAACAGCAAAATAGATGGTTTTTGTGCAGATGAAGATGCCGGTTTAGGAAGATTAGGGTGTGCCCTGCTCTCTGTTACTGGGTTGCATATGGCTCCCTTTGTAAATTGTAACATCAAAGGAAGGATTCTCTTGGCAAGCATTTTGCACCTTTGGTTGTCACCACAAATACTGTGAAGTCAGTCATTCATAAAACATTTAATGAATGAATATAGGGAGTTATCTTCTATCTCCACATTCACAGCAGATAAGCACCAAGAAATAAGAGCAGTTTCAGCTTCTGAAACTTCCCCAGCGTTCCCCACGGTGGCATATTCCTTCCATTAGAAAAGAACGGTTTATTTTTCCTCTTTTCCTCCCTCTTTATCATAAAATGAAGTTGGGGCAAAAAGAATGGACATGAAAGTGGGGACAAAATTTGTGTCTAGGTTTCAGAGTTGATCACATGTTCATGCATTAATAATTTTTAATATATTTCAATAACTCTTAAGGCTACTTCTGAATGCCAGATCGTATCGCTGCTCTCAAAAACCCTATCTGAAGAGTGCTGACTGCAGATGCCTACAAAAAGCACGTGCATTACAAAACCAGCTGACTTTTCTAAGAACAACTGTCTTTGTCTTCTTCATTTAACATACTATATATGTATATACATATATATAAATACATCAACACAGACATGTGTGCTTTCATTTATACTGAAGTACAGATAGGTGTATGTATATATGTATGTATATACAGCACCTATTAGTATCTAAGTCGGTTGTTGCACCATTTTATTTGCAATGTATCACACAGAATCACAGAATGTTATGGGTTGAAAGGGACCTCAAAAGATCATCTTAAGTCCAGCCTCCTCACGGTCTTAGAAGATACTTCACTGAACTCAGACTCACTCCGTACCTTCATTTCTTCCTTTGAAATTTCAAAGATGCCACTCATTTTTTCTGTTGCTTTAGGTCAACAAGCTACAACAAAGGGAAAGGACAGGTGTTAACAAGAGGGAATGTGCTACAGAACAAGCAATTCTTTTGCGGTATCTTGTCACAATGCTTTCAAGAGGGCTATTGTTTCAAGCACAAAGGCTTGCCAGGAAGATGCAAGAGATGAGATGATATGGTTTTGGTAACAGTCATTTCTGCAGCTGTATCCCAACTACAGCGTTTAAACAGTACAATCTTGAGTAAAAATGCTAATTTTCTGTAAAGTAATAAGTGCTTTTTAGAAGTTTTATTTTTAACTGTGTAAGGAGGGCTAACCTGGAGACATTAGGTGTTGCTGGCCTTTAGAAAAACACTGCAGCTCAGACAAAGATTTTTAAAGGCAACCAATTTCATCCAAACATTTCATATACACACATACACACAAACACATTCACGCACAGACTACTTTCCTACTCAGTGAGGTAGTTCTGTATGTTAAATGCAGTGCATACTGGAGTGACCATGACTATATTCTTCTGTTGGTTTTATGACTACACAGAGAAGAAAAGTGGTGAGGAGACAGTGTGAAAGGATTTGTTTTGTTTGGGAGTTTTTGTTAGTTGTGCGTGTGGGGAGTGTTTGTTTGGTATGATAACTAAGGTAGTTCCAAGCCTACAGGCAATCAGAACTATTAGATTAAAATATCTGAAAAATATTCATTCAATCTAAACAGCAAAGGCATTTCAGGCACACATCTTGATGATTTTGAGTAAGAGTCGTTGAGAGGCTGAATTGATTGATATTTAGCCTATAACATTTTAGAGTATTCTGTATCTTTAAAGCTTTGCCTGGAATTCACATTCACAAATCCTATTGTGAAAAGACACTGCCAGCAAGTTTCTGTTCTATTCTTTGGTAACCATATGGCTAAGCCTGACACATTAGGTACAAGATTATATGTTTTTCCACACTATTATCTGAAGCTCTGACATTTGTAATGACTTGCTAGGTGCAGTAAGGTCAGGTAATTCTAGTGTTTAGGAGGTATTTAGAAATGTTCATTGTGCACTAGCAGTATATTAATGTTATCATCAAAAAAGAAAATATTAGCATTACTGAAGATTCTCCTTCTCTTCAGAAAGTGCACTGTAGTCCCATTTCTTGTGTTATTTGTTCTGTATTTTCCTTACATCCAGTAATAAGAGCTCAAATTATTGTTATGGTTGTTGAGTTGGGCATAATTTTATAAACTATAGAAAATATTCTCCACACTTTGAGACATTCATATTACATTCATAGATCATTTAAGGGGCACATTGCCTTTGTAATGTGTTTAGAAGTGGATAGCATAAGCAAGAATGTACCTCTGGTACTCTCCTGGCTTTGTTTGATTACTCTATTAAATATACAAGCACACATTTTAAAGAGAGCAGAATCCTGTAATAGGTTAGAGCAAGGGGTTAAATTGTTTTGGGTTGGTACCCACAATTCAAGTGCAGCAACCAGCTCTCAGCAAGAACTCAACAAGAAATGAAGCAACTTTGCTAAAAAGAAAAGAATCTATTGAACCCATCACCAAGAAGAAAAGAAGAAAGTCACAAAATAAGTAAAAGAATCAAAAAGGTAAAGCAGAAACTGTGTTACAGTGCCTTTACACACATTCTGAGAGAAATGGGAGACAGCAAACACAACGGTTTTGGGCTTTAGATGAGAGCCCTTGAGAAAGAGAGTGTACACCGACACTCATAACCATAAAGCCACCACACACACATGTACATAATTGCACTCCACTTCCAGAATCAAAAGGGGTGTCTATGTGTGTGTCAGAAATACAGTATAACGTATGCATTTGATGCATGCAAAGTTCCTTTTCTGGTCCTCTTGCAGATGTCAGCCCTCCGTGATGTCTTAGGCTTGCTTCTAGCTCCCCTCCACTTGGGAACTCTTTGAGGCAATAACAGCATCAAATTTAAGAATATTACAGATCCCCAGTCTCTTTCTGTTTGCCAAAGGCTCAGGAGATCAGTACTTGATGATCTCTCTCTCTCTGTCTATCAGAGGCTTCTCTCAGTCTCTCAGTGGCAGAGCATAAAGCATCTTGGTTGGGACAGAGGCAACACAGCGTTGGTCATGTGAGGCAACACTTGTTGTGGTAGATAGGCCTTCTCGAGGGCCTTCTCCTCTCTTTCCTTCTCCCCAGTGGTTAAGGCTCGGAGGGAGGAAGAGAGTTAAGAGCTCACTGCTGTCTGGCATCGTCAAAGGCAATCCAGCTGAGAGATGTGTTTGTAGGAGATGTACCTGTCTTCAGCCTGCTGCCTGGAACTGGGACAAGCTGGCACTGGCTTTCTGCATTGGAACTCTCAGGTAAAAGAGGGCCATAGTTGCTCTCACAGCAGAGCTGCAGCCAGGCTAGGCTTCTTCTGTGTTTCCCCCCTTTGGTGGCAGCCTTTGCTCACCAACTCCTCCTTCCACCACCACCTTCGCCGTTGGAGGGGCAGGGGAAGCTCTCTTGCAGAAGTGCTCTTTGTCTTACAAGATACACTGAAGAAGAAGGGCAAAACCAGGAAGTACATTCCCCCCCAACCCCATCCACCAATCACCCCCAGGGCCAGGACCCCAACCCAACAGTCCCCCAGGAAAGCTATATCCAGTCTCAAAATCAAGTGTTCCTTTGGCACAAAAACATCAAAAGTAACGCTTGAAAATTTGACAATTTTCAAACTACGTGTCCCTAGAATAATTACCTGCTGTTGTCACAATGTTTCATGAACTTTCATCAAAGTTTGGCTCATGGTAGCTACTCAGAATCAAATTAAGATGATTATCCAAGTTTCAGAAGTTAAGTTCCAAGCCCAACTACTGGAGTAGCTTCCCAGAGGTAGAGCGTTTTAAGTTATTGCTGGTATCTGACTAACTCATTGCAGAAGGGCTTGTAGGTAAGGCAAGAACAACAAAAACATCCACCACTATCTGCTGTCTGTGAAGAAACTGGCTCCCAGTTCTTCCATAGCAAATACAAGGTGTCCAGAGAAAATAATGTTTCATTTTAAACATCTTCCTCATCACAGGAAAGTACTAGTATTTGTTCTGTATTCCAGTAATCTTTATCTGTTCTCTAAGGTTCAAGTGTTGACTTCCTTTTAGCCTTTTGGCTGTTGGCTTGACTCAAGACATGAGTAAGTTTTGATTTTCTGGGTGTCAGACTAAAAGCTCACAGCTTTATATGAACAGTTGAGCTTAATATTTTGACATATCCTTGAGCATGTTTTCAAGACTTCAGGAAATATAATTGAAAGAAGCCCATTTTCTTAAGCCTACCAAGGAATGTGGCTAAAGTTAAGCTTGAGTTTCAGCCAGCTCTGTAGTAGCAATGTCTGTTCTCACTCATTTTTCATCATATTCATTGCTGCCTGTTTTTGTGAAAATGGTAGCAGGGATTCAGACAGAAGCCATTCAGAACAGCCATCAACTGCAGCCTCACAGACTGATACTTGCAGTGTAGAACTCTGAACATTTGAACAGATCTATGTTGCTATGAAAGTAGAACTTCTATTTAGCTGCTGTAATTCCCTAAGCTCAGATTTTTTAATGAACTAACACTTAATGTAAGGATAAATTCTCATCACAAAGCACAGCTCATAACTGTTTAAGTTCAGCTTATGTCTGTTGATTGGCCAAGGCAGAGTTAGTTGAAAGTAATTATAAATAGACAAATTGCAAACTGTGGAAAAGAAAATACCAGTGCAAAATTAAGCCTCCATGGTACAATTTAGTGACTCTTATGCTTAGAGAAAAGAAACTGTAATGCAAACATAATTCCTCAGTTACAATGTTCTTCCCACTATTATTATTTGAAAAATAAATGCAAGTAGGTACAGCATTTTCTACTGAACATCAGATCTTGTTGCCACTACATCTCTCCTCCTTCCTTCCTGGACTTGTCCTAAATGGAATATCATGCTATGTCCCCAAAACTACCAGTGGAAAAAACACAGATCTTAAAAATATATTTCTCTCATTGTCATTGCATTAATATCACCTAGGACTCATGCCCTTGTTTATTTAAGGGGGCTTTTTGGATTGCTTATTCAAATGGTAGGGTGTGTGTGGATTAGGAAAGGTGACTAGCTCTTACCTTACAGTGCAAATGAACTCTGGGTTTTTCTTGGAGAGACACTTAGCCTTTATAGGATTGGGCAATTCAAATGAAACAAAGTGGAATGACAGGCATGACTTGGCACTGCTTATGTGTACGGCTTGAGAGTCAGTCGGATCTGTTGGTTATAGTCCTGTGAAGGACACCAGTGAATATGTGGTCTGCCATGAACTCAGGATGAGACCTTTTGCAAATTTCATCATTTCTTTCTTTCCTTTCATCTCGATCTGAAAGCTCTAATTTTCAAACTCATTAATGGCTTTACCTCTGTCCAGTGCTGTGATATTCAGATACTCACAACTTGGAATTGACAGAGGTCTCTGTGAAGTGTGTAAAGTAAATTATGTTACTGGAGAAGCTAGAGAAAAATGCTTTTATCTTCTAGATGTTTAGAAAGATCCAGTCATTGCCTCAGTGTGATAGAAAATAAATATAATAGCGTGGGATGAGTAATCCAGTGGCATAGAGGCCCATGAAAACTCCAGTGCTCACAATAGCAAACAGTTGGTTTTGTATGTACTTACTTACTCTACAAAGTGATTTTGTAAAAGTGCTTTACCTGCTCAGATTTTATGTTGATTATTAAAACATTAACATAAATTTTAATTATGTAAGACTTGCAGGAAATGTTGTGGGCCCTTGTTTTTCTGCTTTCATCAAAAGACATCATAGATAGAGAGAAATTTTATTTAGAGTGACCAGCAACCTTCTGTGTCTTATAAAAAAAAGACTACCTTCAAAATTAGGTTTGATATCACACAGATCCCGAAGCATTGGCTCACTTCCATGGCTGTTCCCAGAAACTGCTGCTTCTAACAGAAGCATATTTTTTAATTGCTAGTAGTTCAGTGCAACCTTAAAGGAAACAACTTTACATGCAGAAGAGCTCCCTCACTGGACTCTGCATAACTGGAATTGAAAGATATAGAAAGAAAAAGAATGGATTTTGCAGGCTTTAAAATGCAGGTGAGATCAGACCTCTAACTGTAACTGCAAAGTACTAATGGAGGATTTTGGGAAGATTTGTAACAGATCCTGAGTTCATCTGAAAATTGGCTTCCACAACTAAGGGCTTCGAATCACTCCTCCCCCATGATAGTATCTCTGTGTTGCGGCCTCACCACTACCCTATTCCATCCTCGATCATCATATGCAAACAAACGCATGATCCTCAGAGAAAGAATTCTGAACATTATGGACTCTCATCAAAACCACTCTGTGTCAATCAACAAGTTGTATGTAGAGCTTCAGAATTTAATTCCTTTTCATCATTTTCCTTCATGCAGCTGGTGGGGGAAATGTATAGATCCCTTGTCAACCAGTCATTTAAAGGCATAACACTAAACAATGTCCTTCTGAATATGTCAAAAGCATTGTATTTTGGACTTTTAAAAACAAATACTACAAGTGCATTGCATGGTGTAAGGAGATCATGTGATTGCTGGAGTGTACCAGGACTGCAATTGAGGTAGAGTTACAGAATCATAAAAACAGAGAACAGGATCTGCCCTGCTGTTCTTGGCCCTATGAAACAAAGTGTGTCCAAGAATACACAGCTCCCTCCTAGTTTGTGGGGACATCTGTGTAATAAAAGTGAAAACAGCTGAAGGAATCTCTTGTTGCTGATAATCTAATTCAATATGTTTACCATCTTCTCTTTATGGAATAACTATTGTAGGTTGTGTTCATGCTGGTAGAATTTAGTCTTCTGTTTCATCAAAGCTGGGCTGCTTTTTAATCTCCTGGTAAATACAATGGTAATTTTAACAAAATTTCCTTGGGCAGCTGAATTTCTTGATGAATGGAGGGCTTAAAGCTACCAGTGTTTGCAATACATAACAGAAACAATCATTATATGCAGAGCTGGTTACAGTTATTTTTGGACATGACAAAATATAACATTTGAGACTTGTTTTTTGGCAGAGTAGGAGAGGGTTTACTATTGAGATTCATTTTGCCTGAAAATGGAGAGCATTTAACTTAAGAGCACATTGCTGTTTCCTATCTTACTTTAGAACACTAACATTACAATTAATCTGCCTGTGACACTCCACATCAGCTGTGGCTTGTGTATCACACTTCTGGCATCCTTGTGGCATTTGCTAGTTTATCTCTTCCCAAGGTCTGTTCTTCAGCTAGTTCATAGCACATCGTGGGTGACTAAGAGGGTAGATCTGTGCAATCATGTCACTGTGCTACTGTACACTCCATTGAGGTTCACCGTGCTGAACACTCACATAACAAATGCTCAAGAGCATGCTCATCCAGCACCCAAGCATGGAAAGAATAAAAGAAAAGAAAAACAAACAACTGAGAGACCTGGCTCAGCCATTTGGGCATTATGGGGCTAAGGATTGTCAGAAGCAGTCATTATTGCAGCGCACACTAGAAAATACAATTTAACTGTAGTCTACATCAAAAAGAAATGCCATTACAAATGCACAAGGGCAATCAGCATTTTCATGTGGTTTTTGCATTTTGTTTGTTTATTTCTCACCCAGAACCTTCTATCCAAGAAAAACTCTCCCCAATTCAACAGAAAAAACTGTGCTGCAAAATCCCTAAAATGTTGAAATAAACCATACTGTAGAAATTCCTCCTTCCTTTAAACTCTGTAACAAACATATCTAAAATCTATAGTTGAGCAAGTTATCTGGCCACCTTTGGCATCAGCTTGCATCACTGAAACATATGCATTTCAAGTTAGAACCAATATTGTTATGAGAACTAAAGGACTAAAGGACTTTGACAGTAGATCATTTTTGGGTAAGTATATAGTGAGGTATGTTAAGGGATGGAAAGAGGCATTTTATACCACCTAGAGAATAAAAATATGGGCTTAAAGCATCAATCTACAAAAAAAGCCATCTAATAGCAAGTAAAATGAGAAAGGTGATAAGTGTCATGCTTCATGGCATGAGCCCACTGCATTATGGATGATCAATGAACATTATCATCAGAACAATGTCATATTCTTACAATTACAGTGCATTGTAAATGCAAATATAATTGCTTTGTATGTAATGAAAGACAAAATTCGCATTTAAATAATAATATTAAGGTTGTGATCCAAACTAGCAAAACGTTGAATAGTCAGATAAGCTGACATGATCATTCTTAACCTTTCCACTGCTGTCAGAACAGAAATGGGTTTGGAGAAAGAGTGTTTATGAAACAGCAGGATTTGCTGATGATATTGGAAATGTGTTTTTGTTCTTAGTAGATGGGAGGCCAAAACAAATAGATACAATTTCTTCTCCTCTCTTTTGAGGTTGTCTTATTGATTTTGCAGTTGCTTCTGTGTAGCTGAGGAGAGGTGAGCCAAGTTATAATGCATTTGATTACGTTGGAGGAAAAAGACTCTAAGAATTACAGTAAGAGAAATAGTAGTAGGCACCAAAAATTGCAGTGTACATCCAGTGAGTTTCTTTGTTTCATTCTTCATACCACTATAATACTCCTCATACAGTATTGTACTGCTAGAAAGGGAGACTGATTTTTCACTGGTTAGCCGATCACATATTCAAAGATGTACAGGGATACACAAGAGGACATTAATTTGGTCATTCATTTGTTTCTGTGATGTTCCTACAGTGGGGAGGCAGTAAGACCTGCAGTTTTCTTGCCACTTCCTTAAAAATCCATTGTATGTGTAAATAAATCGTAACATGGAGAAGAGATGCAATCAGCTGTGCGGAGGCCAAGTGTATTTATTCCATTCCTTTTGTTCAAGGAGCATAAAGAGCAGATGAAATCTTGGCATTGCTGTAATCAACAGCAAAGCTGATTTTAATGGGATCAGGAATTTGTCTCAAGTCCTTCCTGAATGGTACTCACTTGTGAAGAAGTCACAATGTAGCTTTGCAAATGTTGATATTGAATGCTGCTTTGCATTCCTCAAGTCATTGTGCATTCCTCTTGCCTGGTATTTTGATATAAGTGAGAAGCAATACTCCATTTGTAGGCACAAACCTGGATGCTATAATAGCTTATAATTCCCTGATTTCTTGATATAGCCAGTTATTAAAAAAGGTCAGATTACCTCAGCTTTCTGAAGATGGGCAGTTGCTCTATTTATACCATTCCACAGGCGAATAATGATGTTATATGCCAAAATGTATAGTGTGTCAGTTTGCCCAGGAACCGTAGCATTACAAAGTTTCTGTGAGCCATAAATGCCTCTAAATACATAAATATCATAGGTTAGTCTCTACTCATTGCTAGGCATTTTAATAGGGATGTTGTATCAAAATATTTTACGTGTAAATATTTAGAAGCCTACTGAAGGGCCAAAACACTACATTTATCAAGTATGCTCCATAATTTTCTGTGCATAAAGGTCTTGAAAATTGAACAAGGTCTATTATCACCTCATGCCATCATGAGACATCAGTGTAATTTTTATGTGTGCTCAGAAACTCAGTAGAATGCTGCCTGTTAGAAATACGGTTAATAAAAAGGCAGAGCTATGATGGCTGGGCTGCCTTTTGTGGCATCATTGCAGTATGTTAAATTGCCTAAAAGTCTCCATTAAACTCTGCGTGAAAACACTTGACCCTTTATTATTATTAAAACTTATTGGATTTTCAGCATGTCAATGGCCAAGCTAGAAAAAGCAGTTATGTTAGAACAAGGCCTTGCATGAAGATAATGCCTCTATCTATAAAGTACAAGGAACATTAAGGTTGCATATGGTAATGAAGTGCTTGACCCTTTTAGTCCCAGAGTTTCCGTTAAGTTTATAACTCTAATATTAGTAAGAGCATTGTCATCACCAAGAAAATTTTATTTCCAGGCAACATGAGTTTGGTTTAGAATGTAGGCATCAAATATTAGAAAGTTTTTGTTCTTATAACTGTAATGTAATCGTGTGATTTACACATCCTTTAGTATGTAATTTCTGTTAACACTTCCTTAAATTGGCAAAATGTGATCAAAATTGTGTGATGGGCATCTTGTGGATATGAGAGGTATAAAACTTCTATAGATATCTCAGATAGATCCAAAAATGATTGTGTGCTGAAAATGGTAGGTATTAAAAAATCTCATGGGTCAGGATTTTATGATTTGTGGGGAAAGGCACCAGTTTCTGTATCAGAGCATTCTAGGAGGATCAGATTCTTTTTAGTGTGAAACTATTGAGACCCTAGATACAAGTGTCAAGGTTAGATGTTAATACCTAAAGACCTGATGACTTACAGAGGATATAGGCAATGTGGCCCTAAAAAAGAAATTACTCCTGATAAATGAAAAATAACAAGTCTCAGTGTATTGAAAGATCTACAAGACACAAACCATGGGAACAGAAAAATCTCCTACATGGCAGGTTCTGCCCACTAGTCAGTTATGTCATTACATACATACTTGTATCAAGCTCTACTTTAAAACTAGTGAGGCTTTGCATAGTCTTGGTATCAGATGCTTGGCTATAGGGGGTGTTACAGCTCTGCTACTGTGTTTTAATTGTACAGTTAAATGCTTGTAAGTGACTTAAGACTCCTTGCTGTTCTACCAGCATTTTCTTCTCAGATCAAATAGCTCTGTTTCATAAGAGGTGTTAATTCCCAGTGTATTTGAAGATTATTTTTATTTCTTTATGTTTTTTTTTTTCTGGGTTTTGGTTAAGCCTGTGTAGACATTTCTGAGCTACCTGTAGAATCAGCAGCAGAATAATTCCAGGAGTGTAATGGGAAGTCCCAGTTTATGACAGTTCTACTGCTCTCGGAGCCCAGGCTAGCAGAGTGCTGTGTCACATCACATAGGTAATGTGTTTAACGTGGGTGATTACACCTAATCAGAGAACATCTTTGTGAAGCTTTGCAGTACAGATGTTATTTATGTCATGTACTCATTACAATGCACGCTGTAAGCAGGGGTGTTTCAGGCACTCAGGAACAGGCTGTCATTCAGAAAGCTCATAGTCAGCTCTCTTGATCCTGAGTGTAACTAAACAGCTTCTTCATAGCACTGTCTGACTCTTACAGAAAGCCAGGAGAATGCAGAGTTTTGCCCTGGCAGTAGATGCCAAAGGATAGATGCATAGACAGGCTGGGACATTAAGGATAGAAGCAAAAATAGCTAAGAAAATAAGGCATAAATTAACTTAATTTTCTTTATTTTTTTGAAGGAGGCTTTTCAGAGGGTAATTGTAGAAAAATAATAATTACAAATAAGAGGAGGATGAAATGTAGCAGATAGAATAATCATAGTAGAATTATGTTCAGCTTTTCAGAAGCTGTATGACATTAATTCTTCATTCATATATACTACACTTCACATGTTGTCATGTGTGATCTCTTTCACTTCTAATTGGTAGCAGATAGCTCTGTATGTGTGTTTGTACGTACTGGGTTTTATTACTTCTGTTGTGCAGTGGCTGAGCTATAGGCCCCAGTCAGGCAATCTCTGATTGTTGCATTTTAGGATTGTTTTTTCTCCTGTAACTCTACCAACTTTTGCCTTAAAAGTTGAAAACTTATATATACAAATATAAGTTGGGGAAGACAGAACCCAGAAATCCTCCCATTGGGAATAAAACACTTTGTGATTTGTTTTCTCTCTGCTTCATACTTCTCACTTAACAAAGCTTTTTGCATGGGAACTTTCTTATCTTTACTAAATGAATGAGGTGCAGCCCATTTCCCTTCACACACAATTTTGGTGGCCGTTGGGGGTGAGCTTTGTGCTACTTTCTGGACTTGCTTCTCATGAAATCATAAGACTCAAAAAGACTGAGATTACAGTTCCACTACTAAGTGTAAGCTGTAACAGTTGCACTTTCCCCATCCCCCACCACCCCTTGACTCTGCAGTTTGTGACCAAAATCTCCATATTTCTATGTGCTTTATAAGTGTACCTGGAACCTACTTGGAAAAGCTGTAGGCATCTCACTGTACCACGTTCCTCTAAAGGGTGGCACATCTTATAAGCTTTGCCTCAAATGTTATGCCATGTTGCTAGCATGATATGCTCTTGCCCTTTCCTGCATTTACCTAGGATGCATTTATATTTTAGCACTCTTTCCCTTTGACAGAAAGGACAGACCACACAGAGGAAGTGTGAGACAACAGTTGTCTCTAGCCAGCAAGGAAACACCTTGTGTGAATTTAGCGCGTGCATATTCAGAATACAAAGCAAATTGCAAATTTGCTGTAGACGTGAGCTTGCATGTAAGTTGTATCTTCAGAGGATGCACCCAATTCAAGTTTGCACCAGCCATTTAATATCCCTTTTCACTGCTTCAAACAGAGCAGTGCATCAGACTTGCCTGCCGCCTTCTCACACACCCCAGAGAACCATCCTGCTTATAGGTTAGTAGTTGTTTCTCTTAAATTCTTCTAGTCATATATTTGGTGTGGGTTGTACTTTACAGTCTATATTGGTGCTTGACTATGGAAAAATCACTGCAGCAAGCTTTTAAATTATGTATAAACTGCAAAACCTGGTCTATACAGGAATAAAGTATAAGTGCACTAAGGCAGACATTTGCCACTTCTTTCAAAGAACTGGAGGGGGTTTGTGTATGCTTTTCTGGTGGAGGTGAGGAAGAGAGATGCTGGTTTTAGAGTTGATTATTTTTTATCTGGGCATGATGAGAAGTTCATTAAGTTGAATCTAAAACGCCCCTACACAAAAAAACTGTTTTCAAACTTCAGACTGAAGGAAAAGCATATTTTTGCTTCTTCAGTAAAATTTGCATTTTTCTTCTTCCATGTACTATCCTCAGTCTTTCTTCCTGCCTTTTCTGCTTCTGCAAGATAACTTGGTTATAGTTAATAAGTTAGCTATGTTTGGGGATGGAGAATCCCTGACATCAACGTGTTGTAAAAGAGACTATTTGTGAGGTACCACAGGGTCTATCTAACCTTTCTTTGAACCTACCACCTCCCACTCAAAGGTAGATGTTGCAAAGTGCATGTTAGTTCCCCTTCATCATTAGACCCGCCTGGATGTGTTCCTGTGCGACTTGGTCTAGGTGGTCCTGCTGTGGCAAGGGGATTGGACTAGATGAACTTTCAGGGTTCCTTCTGATCCCTCCTAATGATTCTGTGATTCTATGATTCTATGATTTAACGCAGTGATTCTCTCATTGTCTTGTATTTTTTTTTTTTTTTTTTTTCCGTGACTTAATCCTTGCTCTTCCCATGCTATTTTATACCTTTTGAGAAGCATTGGAATGTTCTTGTCCATCAACTTCTCCAAAGCTGGAAGCATCATTTCTCCACAGGGCTGGAGGGAGAAAGGCTTTGGTGTCCTTAGTGCTGACGTGCGGAGGTACCTGAGGAACACAGAAGGGCTATTCCTCAGCATCAAAACTAAGGAGGGAAAAATGTCTTTAACCATTTGAAGTTCCCTATAACAGAAGTAGTGCTGCACAAGAACCTGGGATTCACATAATGCAGTACTGCTTTATAAATCGTTCACAAAATACACACCATGATTCATTCTTTTCCTTATGGAGAGTATTATGAGAGAATATGAAATAAATGCAATTTTAACAGGTTCTGATAGCAGGAGCATTGTCTTTTCAGGAGAGACCAGGGTACCAAAATAAACCTCTGCTTGCCTGTGTGTTAATTAAACTGGCCTACCTCCTTTGTCTCTACTTCCCTCAGACCTGTTACACTGATAATTGGCTGCTGGGAGCTGAAAATGAAATTGGAAGGTAGTGAATGTGGTGAGGGACAGAAGAAAACTTGTGTTCATGCATATTGAACTGAGAGGGGACAGAGAGAGAAAGAGATGTCAACTTCCTATATTTTTTGTATTCACAGAATCTCAGAGTGTTAGGGGTTGGAAAGGACCTCAGAAGATCATCTCATCCAATCCCCCTGCCAGAGCATTGTTTCATACAAACTTTTTTATCTTTTCTTCTTCCACAGCACCTGAGACAAGCTATTCTGGCATTCTGGGTTCTGCAATAGACAAGAATTTTCATGAACAGCCTGGATTTCCAGCCTAGAGAGATTTGGGTGACCTAAAGTAAATCTGACCTAAAAGTATTTAAAAGGTGTTTATCTAACCTCATCTTATAAATCTCTCCAGCTTTTACCTCTTGCTACCTAAGCTTTGCATTGTGAACTTACTACACATACTACATGTCCTGCTTTATTTGCTTTTGGGAGCCAGTATCCTGAAGGTCATAAGTATTTTTATATACTTGGGGGATCTAAATGTAATAAATTGCCCCCACAGCTATTTATACCCCTAATTTCCATGGTGTTGTGGAAACCCAGGCAGCAGCTAAGCACCAGGCAGCTGCTTGCTCACTCCTCCCCCTTCCCAGTGAGTTGGGGAGGACAACTTGTGAGTCCAGGCAAGATCAATATAATGCCTAAAATGATGTATAATAATAGTAGTGAAAAGCTATATAACAAGCAGAGAGAAAAATAAACCCAAGAAAAGACAAGGGGTACACAATGCAATTGCTCATCGCCCACTGACTGATGCCTGAGCAGTGATCTGCTCCTCTTGGCCAACTCCCCCAGTTTATGCACTCCAGTTTCTTGTGCACAAAAACTGAAAAGTCCTTAACTTCAGGTAACTGCTATTTAACAACATCCTTGTGTTACCACCATTATTCTCACACTAAATCCAAAACACAGCACTGCACCAACTACTAGGAAAAAAATCAATGTTCTGCTAGCCAAAACCTAGGGCATGTGGTTTTAGAAATCCAGGCCCCAAAACCTGAGTCAGAGACTAAATTGTTTTGCTCATGGATCCTGCATCCCTTGTGTGTGATAGCTGTTTAAACTGAGATAAATTTCAGGTCATGGATCTATATAGTTTTTCCATGACAGAGTGAGTGACTCGTCCCTTGGCATTGCTATTCATCAGACATAAGGGTTGTATCTAAACAGCCATAAATTTGTATAAGAGAATTAAAGTCAGTAGTGAATGATCAGAGTCTCTACCTCTGAAAACCGGCCTTTCTGGCCATTTGTCTAGAAAGTCAGAAGTATTATCTACTGTCAGTATTCTATTACTGCTATCTCTTCATTATTTCAACTAGCATCTGTATTATTCTATGAGATTGCTCTGTGCCTGAGTCTGGTATTACATGCCTTTATTATTGCTTTCTTTCAAGGTATTGAACTTCCAGGAAAAGAAATATTAAATTCTCCTGTCGTTACATGTTATTTGTGACTTAACTTCTATCCAACATTAAACAGCATTTTATGCCCTAACACGGTCCCAAATATGTATATTTAGTGTCTGATGTAAAGCCTGTTCAAACCCATGAAAACCTCTGTGGAATTGGGATTCACAGAAGGATTTTAATCCAGTTAAAATATACTGCCTGACTGAAGATGCCTCTGAGCAGTAATTACTGAGGAGGAATTGCAGAGACTGAAGGCCAGGCGGAAACACCTGGGGTTTATTTGGAGCTACAGGAACATTCATGTCTTACTGCGAGGAAGGTCTATACTCCCCAAGATGCAGGCAGGCTTAGATTTCATTGTTTGATGCAGTCTTTGCAATTGTATAGCAGATTTTTGTAAATGGGTGCAGCTCTTAAGTAAATGAGGAGAAGTATACTGCAATTGGCACAGCCACTGCTGTGCTGTTTTGTGAGCTGCTAGATAGAATTGGTTTTATCCTTTCCCATTTCTGAGGCCGCTGTGTCTCAGGCACTTGCAATAATTTTTCTGTCACAAATGTTGCTGGGAAGGAGAAGAGAGGATTAGTGACATCAGGGAGGTTGGTGTCTGAGGGGACGTGAATTGTCATGGAACCATAAGTAAGCACACAGACCAAATGTTTCCTCAAAAACTGAAACAGTTAACAGTGTGGGGAGGAGGAACCTCAGGATTTCAGTTAACAAACAAATATGCTATTTTCTGCTTCCCAGAGATATCATTTCAAGCAAGGTACAGGCTATGGAGGAGAAAGCTGAATGAGTTTACGTGCAATTCATGTTTCTGAGGTTGCTGTCATAGCTGCAGGATCTGGAATATGCCTAAAATAAAGAGGCAGCTTTATAGAATTATTCTGTGGCAGGGCATGAATTTTGCCCACAAGTGCCCAATGGATAGAGTGAAGCAGTACAGCACGTCTCATGCTGGTATTTTTTTTTTCAGTGTCATTTCCATAGGCCCTGGGATGATGCCACTGTGCATACGAAAGCCATTCTTCTGTGGCACCAATTTTTCTTCATGGCTGGAAGATACTGGCTTTTTTTGTCCTGTACCCTACAGAGTACAAATTAACTGAAGGACTAGCTAGGTAAACATTACAGTTAGAGATAGGGAAAGAAGGGATAACCTTCTCAACCCTGTGTGAAAGATTTACAATGTGAAACAACTTCAAGGCACTTGGGCTAGAAGCAAGTTCAGCTAAGGCCAGTCACCTCACACTGTGACAAGGACAAGTGCAGCTAGACCTTCCTTTATGAAACCTTTGGGAGCAAAGATTAGTTCCTGTCTGTGAATAGACTGCAAGACTGAATCAGGCATTGCAATAGCAAAACTCTGCCTTTGGGCTGCCATCCAAATTAATTTCTCCTTAGGATAAGGCCAGTATTTTTCACGGTTGTCTTGAGTGTGTCTCATCCTCTTTGCAAATTCTGAACAATCTAAGTTTTTCCTAATTCTGCATATTTTGAATTCATAGAGTAAATCTAAGTACGAGTAATGTAAATAAAATAAATAACTAAATAATAACGTATAAATAAGTAAATGTGAGGAAAATTCAGCACAGATTAGCTGAGTACTACAGCCATCAACCCCTGTCTTTCTAGTGCAAAAATTTCTTTACCTGGTGGAAAAACCTGCTTTTGATTTTATCCTAATGCCTCTACAACTAGTTTTAATTTCAGAATAGGTAAAGAACTATTAAACTCTAGTAGCATCTGATGAAGCAACTGCTTTCACAATGTCAGGAAGGAATAAGTTTAGAAGATGGATTGTAGATTTAACTGACAATTGAATTTAAGAACTGTTTTGCACATACTGATTTAATTCCTTAGAGTTACTCCTTGTGTATACAGATAGTTGTGGAGGGGCTTGGTTGGGTTTGTGTATTTTATCAAAGCTGCCTAGTTTTGCAGGAAATATTTCTCTGCATGGATTTTTTCATTTCAGTTTTTCTTGATTTGTAGTGAAAGGTTTTAGTCTATTCTTTAAGATCTTAAAAGCTTTTGGAATCCCCCTGCTAAAGTTTCCATGAGTGGCCTTTTTTTTTAAGTAAAAGAAATCCAAGAGTTTTTTGTATTTTTATACTTGACTTCTCCAGTTCACTGAGATGTGAAAGGGGGAAAACGCAGTTTTTTCCATTTTGAGCACCACTGTTTTGCATCTTTGCATAAAATCCAAATCTAAGATAATAAATTTAGAATAGAAGCATGTTCTACCCAGCCTATCCTGATGCAATTAATAATTAAGATCAAATGACTTGTGAAATACCTACCTGTATGATTAAAATGCTATGAAAAGGTTGCCGTAAGAATAATTGCTTTTTGTTTAATGTAACCAAAAAAACAAATCCTTGGTTCAATATCTTTTGTGTTGTATGTTTTCTGTTTTGAAAATTAATGTGACATAAGGCATTCTTTATGCTAATGTTATAGCTCCTTGGATGAGTTTAACACCATTATCTTCTTTAATGAATAATTCATTCCTTGTTGAAAACTTAACTATATCATTTTTACAGTGTGTAAATGAAACTTTGAAGTGCAATTTAACTTTAAAGAACTTCAGATTGTAGAGAATTCTTGTTGAGCACCCAAAACTGCTGTGCTAGCAATACTGAGGTGTAAGCACATTAAGGTGAGCATGTTTGCAATTTTTAATGTTGCTGCTGCTTTTAAAAATTCTGTGAGAGGATTCTATGTTAGTTTTTTCTTTATTGCCATTGTTATATGCTTTTAATAGTGTCTTCTTTTGGAAAATAAAATATTCTTTTTGAGCATAGCAAAGCTCATCTCACCATTGGCCCTAATATTGTGGAAGAACCTCTATGGGTTTTTTCCTCTATGGAAAAAATGGAAGTTTTGGTAAAATAAGAGCAGTACTCTTTTTCCCACACCAGATCCTTGCCTTCTTGTAAGAAAACTTTGGTGCAAGTGAGACATTATGACTCCTAGGCATTTTTCAGGCTTTTTGCTTGTGTTCGATATCCTTTCAGTGAGGCAGGTGACGGCTGCACTTTAATCTGTCTTTCTGTAGTGGTCGCTAGACATTGACCAGAGTATTGGGCTTTGTGATGCTGTGCATCTTCCATATCTTCCTTTCTTCCCTAAATACAACCATTTGATTTCTGTTAATGTGGGTATGGGAGAAACAAAGTGGGGCATGATATCTCTGAACAATGACAGGCTGATTAATCATGAGATCATGTTGACCCTCAAGATTGGACACAGTACCATGACAATTGATTTCAAGTTTTAGTAGGAGTGTTAACAGAGCAGTCCTATACTGGTACTATGCCTGTTGGAATATGCCTGCTTATGTTTGCGCATCACACTTGAATTTAACCACAGTTCTTTGTGGATTTTATGGCATATAAGTAAGTTCATATAAATGTTATAGTTCTGGTACCAGGTGAAGAGTTTTATGCTCCCCCCCCCCCAAGATGTTGGTGTAAGACAGTTAACTGGAGTCTGTGTTGGTATCCATGTAACAATGACTTGTTTCCTGATGCTCATTGAGTGTCACCTGTAGTGAGACATGATTGATTGCTGTGCTTTGATAATAATGTGGCTGAATAGGACACTTCAAGGCAGGGGAATCAGATGTAAGTCCTCCTGGGTGAGGAGGTAAATGAGAAAACAGGAACTGTGTCAGTAGAGGCTTTTTCCATGCACTAATTTCATGCTAAGCCATGCCTGTTTTGAGAGCTTCCTGATATCTCTAAATAAACTCTGAAAGCTGGGGCTGCATCTTACTCTGCAAGTAGTTTTTATTCTCAGTGGAAATAATGGCTTCTGGGTACTGGAGAGCAGCATGTGCTCCTTCTTCCTAGGGGAGCACATTATCAGCTTTATTTTTATTATGTCCTTGCAACAGATTTTCATTTTATACATGTTAAGACTGAGAGCTGCAATATTTTATAAAACCTCCCTTAGTGAGTATCTTTGTGTTTATCATTTTCCTTTCTCCCCTTCCTTCCTTCCATGCAAGGTCTCAGGGCTTGGAGTCAAAGGACTTTAAAGAAGTATTACCTGAAGTCAGGAAACAAACTGGCCGTAAGGTGAACAACTGTATTTAATTTTACCAAATGTATATATTTATTGCACTTTTGTCCCTGTGTTAAGATTTTCTGTATCTTTTACTGGCTGTCTTTGGAGAAAACAGGTACATCACAGAATCACAGAATCATTGAGGCTGGAAAAGACCTCTGAGTTCATCAAGCCCAGCCTGTGACCTAACATCACTACATCAGCTAAACTATGGCACTGACTGCCATAGCCAGTCTTATATGTTTCCAGGGATAGGGACTCCACTACTTCCCTGGGCAGTCCATTCCAGTGTCTGATCACCCTTTCCATGAGAAGTGCTTCATAGCATCCAACCTAACCCTCCCCTGGTGCAGCTTCAGGCCCTGCCCTCTCAGCCTATCACTAGTTGTCTGGAAGAAGAGTCTGACCCCCTGACATCTTCCCTTAGGCAGTTAAATAGTATGATATGGTTCCCCCGAGTCTTCTCTTCTCCAGGCTAATCAATCCTAGCTCCCTCAGCCTCTCCTCATCAGACTTGCTCTCCAGTCTCTTCCCCAGCCTCATTGTTCCTCTGGACCAGCTCCGGCCCCTCAATATCTTTCTTGAAACGAAGGGCCCAGAACTGCCCACAGTACTCAAGGTGAGGCCTCACCAGTGCCCAGTACAGGGGGAGAAATACTTCCCTCATCATGCTGGCCACACTATTCCTGATACATGCCAGGATGTCATTAGCCTTTTGTGCCACCTGGACACACTGCTGGCTCATATTTAGCTGGTTGTCAACTAGTACTCCCAGGTCTCTCTCTTCCAGGCCACTGTCCAGCCACCCATCTCCCAGTCTGTAACTTTGCTGGGGGTTATTGTTGCCCAAAATATAGGACCCTGCACTTGGCCTCGTTAAATCTCATGCCGTTGGCCTCTGCCCATTGACCCAGCCTATCCAGATCTCTCTGCAGCATCCTCCTCCTCTCCAGCAGATGGACAATGCCCCCTAACTTGGTGTCATCCACAAATTTACTAAAGATAGATTTGATCCCTTCATCCAGGTTATCAGTCAAGATGTTGAACAGAACAGAGCCCAGACTGATCCCTGGGGAACACCACTGGTCATTGGACACCAACTGGATGGGGCACGTGTCCATGTCTGGACTGTGACACTCTTTTCCAGGACCCTGAACAGTACAAATATGCAGCATGGCTGTTCTCAGCTAAAGAGAAATCATTTGTCAGGTACATTATCCACAGAAAAGAGTGAGATTGAGCCGGGAGGGGGTACATGTCATAGCACTTTACATTAATACGCTATTCCTTCGAATGCATCTGCCTGTGGATGGAAAGAAGTATTTCTTCAAATGAAAAATAAATCCTATAGTATTATAGGCTCCTAACAATGACAATTCAGCAGTCTTGGCTTGGCTTGGCCTCAGGATTTGTGATATTTTTGTTTTATTTCCATGAGCTATCATTACTGAAAGCTTGCACTTGTCCATCTGCGCACTGGAAAATGTGAGATTGTTAATTTTCCTCTCAAATCAGTCATTTAATATAAGAAATGCTTTATGTTTTTCTACCACTGGACAATACTAACCATTTGAAATAATCAGAGTTTACCCTCCTTTCCAATCCAGAGTTCATGCTCTTATCTCCTCCTTTATCTTCCTTTTTCTTTCTTCCAGAACATCCTCTGAATTTGAGCACACAGAAAAGTTCATTTTTACCTTGAACAACACAAGTGGTCATCACCGTCCGCTATTTCAGTGGAGATTAGCTTTGTCATTAAGAGGCATAATCCCTATAATACTCCTATTCATCAGGTGACATATAAATGAAGCAAATGTGTGCAATTTAGTCTGTAGTCCTGGCAATTGTTATTAGAATGGTATATAGAACTATGGTAGGCTGAGTGAAGAAATAATTATCCCACCATTTTCTCTCTGGCATTATTTAGCTTAAGATGCTCAAATGCCATTTGCAATCACTCTTCAATTGCTGCTGTTTTCCATGCCATTATTGGGCGTTTTCTGGTCTTTAAGTTATATTTGGCTCACACAGTTCAGTGGCTATATTGATCTGTGACACATCTCGGTATTTTCCTCAAATGTAAGCTAAAGCAATGCAAATCTGTGATTATATAAGATAATTCATTTTGTTCAGTCATTTTTATACCAAAAATATGCATTCACTTGAGAACAAAGGGGATGTATTTGCTTTCTGCCAATGAACTCTTCTTTACTGATATAGGCTACATAATCTCCTCTCGAAAGCTATAGTGGAAAGTTGGTGTTCAGTGATCAAGGTAAATGCATGTTGATGAACCTGTCTTCTGTGCATATGGTTCGTGTGAGTTGCAGCAGCCAAACAGCAAGACTACAAATAAATTGTTCAAAGCAAGATCCAAACTGAGGCAGTGTGTAGCCTGGATAGGAATGAGAGTTTAGCGTGTGTGCTGCCCATCTGTCCCTTGTAGCTGTTGAATTTGCTGGTCAGTTTTAACTGACTCTAAAGGGAGGCTCATTATGTTCTGATAGGACATAATGTTCTTATGCTCTTCCTATAGGACCTGAAAATCAGCAAGAAAATAGAAGAGGGAGATCCAAATGGATATTTGTTCCAAAAATGGCTGGCAGATTCCAAACACTGTAGGTTGCAGCAGTTGGGCAGCTACTGCCTGGCACTTGCACAGCCAAGATGGAGCACTCTGCCCTTTGGCTAGGGGGGATGGTATGGAAAGCACAGTGGGAAACTGCAGGAGAAGAGAAATGTGAGAGAATAGGAGCATGTAGGGTACAGGGAAACTGGGAATGCTGTTCCTACTACTCAATTGTTTTATTGTATGCTCTGCACTATGTGTGCTGGCAAAAGTCTTGAATAAGATTGAACCCAGACCTGAATAACAGCAAAACATGCAGTGTAGAGCTGTATATCACACATAAGCAACCCGATAGCTTTACAATGAGTTTCACCCAGCTGAAATCACCCCAGATCAGTTCCAATCAGTGTGAAAGAATTACATGTAAGAAAGGGTAGTGCAACAGCAGCAAAAATCCTTGCGCTTGAAAATCAAGCTGGTTGAATAAAAACTCAGCTCTGTTGATTTGAGACATAAAAGGGTTCTATGTAAGAGTTTAATATGAGTCTGGTCTGAAGAACAGAGGGGTGAGATCATGTAATTTCATCAACAGTGGTTAAGCAAAAATTAAGGAAACACTCACAATTCAACTATCCCCTATAAAGAAGTGGTCATTGTGAAGTAGGAAGGGCAGGGAGGAGAAGCATAAATTAAAATGGAAATATAAGAGGAGGAAGTAGGAGTTTCATATCTGGTGAGCAGGAAAGAAAAAAGAAAGCATTAGTGATGCCATTTACTCATATTATTGTCTCATGGCTGTTGATGGTGCATTGCTGTTTGACTGAGTACATCCTAGCTGAAAAGTGATCTTTCACTGTTGATTTATAAGAAGGAAACTAATTGAAAAAAAGTTGGCAAGGTGACTTGGTGGCTGGGGAGGGATTCATCTGTTACGCTCTGATGCAAGTCCTGGCAGAACTAGTTACATTATCATTATGTTTCTGGTGTCAAACAGCCAGTTTTCAGATTTTCTGACCCTACTGGTTATTTTTTATTTGTGGAGAGTTATGTATGGCTTGTTGATTGAGTTCAACAGCGGGGAAGGCAGCAGTGATCAGTTTTACCCTAACGGAGAATCATTGCAGTCAATGAGAATTTCTGTAAGAGGTTTCAAGGGACAATCTGCCAGCCAAAAGGCGAAGGCAGAACTAAATTGTCATAGAAAATTGCAGCAAACCTAATTAAGCTAGGTTTGTGGAGAGAGATATTGGGTTTAACCACATGAATATCTATTATGTGCAGTCACTAAAGATGCTTACAAAACAGCCCTCTGTAGCAAATCATGCAGTACCTAGCTAAAATCTGTAAGGGTTCTCCCTCATGTGTCTCCATATGGTACAAGGTGTTTAATATTAATCCTTAAGATGGCAAGATTTTGTGGCATTTGAAAAATGCTCACATATGCTCATGGTGAGGGCCAATATGGCTAGAACCAATTTGTACTGTGTGGATGACACAGCAATCTGCTCCCTCAAAACAATGGTTTTGCAATATAGGAAGATCAGAGAAGCATATCCTGAGGAAATGCAGAATGCAAAACATGTTCCTTCAGGAACACACTGAGAATCCCATGTGCCATTCATTGCAGGCACTCACTTCTAGAAAGGTAATACAGTAAAATGCCATAGTAATATTTTCATTATGGCAGATGACAAAAAAGACCTTATGCTAATCATAGAATCATAGAGTCATTAGGGATTGAAAGGGATCTAGTCCAATCCCCCTGCCACAGCAGGACACCCAGACCAAGTCCAGACAGGTTTCAATTGCCTCCAGAGAAGGAGACTCCACAAATCCCCCAGGCGGCCCCCTCCAGTGCCCTTTTCACCCTCACTGGGAAGAAGTTACAGAATCACAGAAGCTGTCAGGGTTGGAAGGGACCACAGGATCATCCAGTTCCAATCCCCCTGCCATGGGCAGAGACACCCCACCCTAGATCAGGCTGGCCAGAGCCTCATCTGGCCCGCCCCTAAACATCTCCAGGGATGGGGCCCTTGCAGGCTGTCACCACTCTCACGGTGAAGAACTTCCTCCTCACATCAAGTCTAAATCTACCCATCTCCAGCTTTGCTCCATTCCCCCTAGTCCTGTCGCTACCTGAGATCCTAAAAAGCCCCTCCCCAGCTTTTTTGTAGCCCCCTTCAGATACTGGAAGGCCATAACAAGGTCACCCGGGAACCTCCTCTTCTCCAGTCTGAACAGCCCTAACTCTCTCAGTCTGGTACTTCATGGTCCCCACCAGACTCTTGCTGAATGAAGAATTGATTCTTTTCTGCCACTTGTCCCTCATGCTAGGATTATTATCATTATTGATAAATGATCACTATGAAAACACTGTCTGCAGACTCCAGTGAAGATCAGAGCCCCATTGCTATGGGCTTTCAGTCCTGAGGATTTTACACATGTTGTAAAACTGTCTCTGTTATATGAACTGCTCTATATGCTATTGTAAACAGCCATGGGTCCTTCAAAGAAGTGGTTGTCAACCATCCTTATGGTGGTTCTTCCCAATTTGTATAGACTGCTCTAGAGGATTACAGTCCTGCCAGTTGACAGGATTAGATGCTGACAATGTCATATTTACAAAGATGGTCACTTAGGAAACTCTTATGGTCTAAATAACACCAATGGTGGAGACTGAAATCTAAAGACATAATAATTAGTAATTTCTGACCTCTGTTTTCCTCAGGACGTTTGGCAAGGGGAAAAGAACTGGAAAGTATAAATCAACATCTCTTTGACCCCACAATTTATTGTGTTTTATGTGCATCTTTATTAATGGCTCTGAAAGCTATTGTCTTGTCTGGGAGTCACTAGAAAGCAACAAGTCTGGTTCAGTTGTAACAGATTTGCCATACTGAGAGGCAGAAAGGAGGGGTATTAAATCTAGCTAGTACTAAAGTACTTACATGACTTTGTCAGTTGTTATAAGAAGCTGTCTTAGGCTTTTTACATGAAGATTCTCTAAGGAAGTGTTTTTTCCTTTTTATTTTACACACAACTCTTAGAGCTGAGACTCCAAGTCATTCCCATGGGTGAATACCCCAACATAATTTTGAGGGCAATTGTTGATGAAGTGGTAATTACTGCCATGTGATGGAGGAGCTGAAGCTAGCCATTGCATCACACTGTGAAAATCTTTCTGTGCCTTGTAACTCTGCAAATCAGAGATAACAAGCCAGCATAGCCCTGTAAAAAACTTGAAGTATCCCAAAGAGAGGCAGTTGGGTCAAAATGCTTCTATGATAAAATAACATGTGAAATGTTGACCAAATAAAAGGTCTAGATTGTTTACTCTCTCCCACATAAATCATGTTTCATTAAAAACATTGCTACCATCACTGCATTTTAATAAGTGGTTTTTATACATTGCAGCACAGCAGTGGAGTTTACAGTGCAGTCTGCACTGTAATACAGACACTGTAGAGTTACTTTTTTCTAAAATGAATAGTCACATTAAAAAACATAGTCACATAAAAAAACCCACCTTACTCCTTGATATAAAAATCAGTGTATTAATGCATGGATGTAGACATCTAATTACTAGATATTGTGTCTGCACAGAAATATATCTGTACAAGAACTAGAAGCTCATCTGTGGTGGGGTTCCTAAAAATTGTATTTGTACAAGATCATATTATTCAGCTGGAAAAGGACCTATAGTGAACATTTAGTCTATTTAGGATATTGTTTGGGTCATAGTCCAAATGTCTGTAAACATTGACAAACATGTAGTATTGACTACCTTTCTAGGAAGCCTGTTAGAGAGACTGACCACTCTCTCGGTAAAAATATTTTCTAAAATCCAGTCTGACTCTGCCCTGGTGCAGCTTTGTCCATTCCCATGCATCCTGTCATGGGATACCAGGCACCTCCCTCTCCCTTTCCCTTCCTCAGGAAGCTGCAGAGAGCAGTGAGGTTGCCCCTCAGCCCCCAGTTCTCCAGACTAGAGGAAGACAAACTTACAGTGGGTTCCAGTACAAAGCTGCTCTGTGACAGCATACGCTTAATTAACACTCTTGGTTATTTAAATATATGAGGGGAAAACAGACAGCTTATGAGATACCTCAGTGAGAGGCCAGTTACAGGTATAGCCAAAGGTCTGCTGTATTTGCTGCTGAGGGCAAATCTGTCCTTCAGTGCTCAAGCTGAATGATGAGATAAGGTGATTTTAGCTTTCTGAAGGATTTATCTCAGCTGGAACCCCACCATCTCTATTAAGACTTTGTCTTAAATACAAGGCCAGTATAAACAGTCACTGTCACATTGAAGACAATAGCTGTTAAAAAGGAGTCAAAGACCAACAGTGTAGATTTTTTCTCTTAAAGGAACTCATGTCATTATATCTGCGTTTGCCAAGTAGGGGGCTGATAGCACATTATAAGCAACTTATAAAGACACATATGAAAGGCAGTGATTATAGGTCAATTTGCTAAAGAAACGTGCATAAAGTGAGTGGTGGCCATGATATTACTAAACATTAAGCCTTTTATAAAGATAGGTTTTTCTACAAAAAAAAAACCCCAAACAACAAAAAACAACCCAGAACCAATCTCTTAGACTTCAAGGCTATAATACAAGGTGTACAGAGAGAAACTAGTGACCTTTTTGAGGTACACAAAATCCCCAAAAGACTTGAGAGGACAGATGCTGCAAGGTGATTTAAATTTGTATCAAATGCAAGAATAAGAGACACAAACTACAACCGGAAGAGGGTCAGATCCTAAAGGAACAGTAGTACAATGTGTCAGTGCCCAGGGAACAGCTATCCTAAATTAAAAATAAAGCCATGGTACAATGAGTTGCCACAAGAAATAGGGTTAGGCAAACATCTAGGAGAGAAAATGTGGGATGTAGCAATTAGCTCCAGACAATGCACTGATGCTAAGAGGATCTGAGGGCTCATTCTGATTTCATCATTCCCTTGCAGTTTGTGCATTTATATCAAATATATTTCTGTGAAGCAAGAACTGTTCTCCCTCTTAGGAGAAATTGCCATATGTGCGATACTGGAAGCAACAATAGTATGTGTTTGTGGTGCTGAATAAAACATGAACATTCATCTGTTTGCTGCTGTTCTATAGAACCTATGCATGAGTTACCATCCCTGTGCAGAATGTGTTCACAATTACACAATTCTTCATTTTAGCTTTAACTGAAGTAAGAAAAAACAACCCTGCAAATTCTCTACCCCACCCATGTTTTGCTGTATGTAGGAAAGAAAACGAGGTACCTCCCTAGGTAACTAGGGAGCTCTTTATGAAGAACTCATTTTCAGTAGACTTCCAGTGACCTTAGAGTTTCTTTAACTTACTGATGACTATCTTCACTGTCGCTCCCACTTCCTTCCTCAGTACTGGAGGACACACTAGAGTTCAAGTGAAATTTGCTTTGATTGTTACTTCCATGGATGAAGTTAGAGATTCCTTCTCCATGTATTCTTTTTGAGATGTACCAGGGCAGGATGACAGCCTAAAGCCCGATTGACAGCTTTGTGGATTGCTCCTTTTGCAACAAATGATATCTAACGTTTATCACAAGTTAAATCAGGTTATGAGGATCTCTCAAGAAAGGCTATAATTTCCAAAGACCGACTGTTCTAATAAAAGCACTCTGCAAAACAATTTTTTTTTCCAGTGCATAGCTTGTCCAGTGTCATGATTAATTTGCATTAAACATCTCATTAATAGCACAGATTGTTTTTCGAATGCTTCTGAACAATGATAATTGGAAAATTTATCAAAAATTCCTTAATGTATCTAGTACTGCAAAAGGCAAAATGAAGAAATTAATAGCAATATCTCATAATATATTTGCATGTGATGGTGTACTCTGGTGGTTGAGATCTGTGCAGTTTGCCACTTCCAGCAGTGTGTTTCACTATAGCCCTCATTCCTACATGGAATGAGGTTTTGACTGAGTCTTATACCAACTTCTTTTGGTTCTAACTCCAATTATCTCAAGGAATGCATGAACAAATTGAGCATTGAATCAGTCTGTGCCCCAACCAGAGCTTTGCTCCTCTAGTAATCTTACTCAGAATTCCAGCTCTGATTTGGCCAGCTGTCCAAGCTGTAGATCTTTTCTTAAAGTACAAAATGAGGAGCATCATGCACATGGGAGTGGCACAGAGATGGGTCCCAGCATGTGTTAGGTGTGCCCATCTGAAATCAGAAGTGCTTCTGCATTTCTCCATTTAGATGGAACCAAGATGGATTAAATTGCTGGTGCTTTTTCTGTTTCCAGTGTGCAACTTTCTCAGAGCAGATCTGCCATGCTCTGTGAACAAAAGCAGGGTATTTAGAAAAATACGGTCTTTTTCTTCTTTGTAGACTATATATGAGCAGGTAGCAGTGGATGCCAGTTGCTCACCAAAGCAGCTCTATCACTTCCCTTACTCAAGTGAACAGCAGGGAGACAATATAATGAAACATAATGATCTGTGGGTTTAGATAAGGACAGGGACATTCACCATTTACCGTCTTGGGCAAAACAGACTCAGTCTGGGGAAAATGAATGTAATTTATTGCCAGTTGTCACTGGTTGATCAGCTGATCAGGTCTGGGATGAGATCGATTAATTTACTTAATGTACTAATAAGCTGAATTTAAAAAAGACTCAAGGAGGTTTCAAAACCATTTATGAAGTTGCAGGCTAAAACAAAGTCTAGCTCTGTTTGGAGCAAAAAACAACAAAACACATTTAATTCGCACAACAGAAAAGCCCCAACACCAAAGCACACAGAGATCAAATCACATGTTCTTACGTAACTGGACCAAACTGTTATCTTATTCCCTTAGGGGGAAGAAACCTCTAGCAGTTTTTTTCGTTGTGGAAATGTGGACTGCATAGCTCAGTCTGGCTTTTTTCCATCTTCAGATCCAGTGGCTCTTTTAAGGATAGATTCCCTGTTCCCCATGCTCTAGACCAGTCCCCTGCTCCAGTGTGTCACTGCCCATGGGCCACAGGCGGGGCTCTCTTCCTCCGTTGCAGTATGCTACAGATTTGCACACACATTTCTCCACTGATCTCTGGGGTATCAAATTCTTGCTTTCCACTCTCCTCACCCAAATAATGCCTATTTGCAAAAGCACTGTTTCACTCAAACCTTAGAGATGGGTTCTACTAAACTCAAACTACAACACTAACCAAATAAGAGTAGGATAATGTGTTTCTGGAACCTTAATATACATAAACATGAACTGTAACTACCAACAACAAAAAAAGGCATGCTAGCAGCAGAGGAGGCACTTTTATTTCTTGAAAAGGCTTACAAACAATGTTGACAACTACTTCATATGCTCTGAAGATGGATGTTTTCATGTATGTGTTTTAAATGCGTTACATTCCACACTTCAATGACCAGTGATAATTGTTGACCATCATTGTTTGGTGCCAGCCTAGAACATTCATGCCAATTTTAACAGCAAATTAATATTACCTTTGAGTTTCTTATTTATATATTCATAAACTAGAATAAGGTATAGGTCATAACTTACATCCTGTTTCATACAACTGAATAGCACACTGAAATTTCATGTGCCCTAATTTACATAATCATCTTAGAGTCTGAATACTTTTTCCTCTAGGTTGGCCTTATTAGCTGAAGTTCATAGTCACACTGATAAGGCTCTTCCTCTGTCCAAGTCAGCTCAGTGAAAAATATTGTAGGTACCTGCGCTCTGTGGTGAGTTACACACTAAAGCCGTGCTCCCAGAAGCTGTTGGTTCAGTTCTTGCCTCTCCTGTAAAAGATATTGTGACCTTTGAAAAGACCTGATTTCTGTTTGCCTTGGTTTCATATCAGCAAATAGGACAAGGTATCTGCCTTTCCTGGGTTCTGAGTTTAATGTGGTTTAAGTTCTTTGAGATAGGGATGGCGCCTAGGACTCTGCAACACAACTATCCACTGACTGCTATAGCAGTATGCATAATTTCACTCAATAATGTGCTTAATAGGAAAAAGTACTATTAAGAAGTGCAGAAGTAATTCCAGAAGTGAAGTGTAAATAGAGGCAGATGCTTTGGGCTTACAGTTGTTAACTGTTTTTATTTTAACTCTGGGGGTAGATAATGGAATGGGTATGCATTCAAGAACCTGTCTTTTGGAGATCTCTAGTATCAAACATTAGTCTTCAGATAATAGTAATCTTGTCCAGTAAGTTAGCCAAAATGTAATTTTCTCTTTGTGATCAGTATTAAAATTTACAAAATACTTGAGCTTTTAGTATATTTTCTATGTGTGTACCTGGACCAGGGAATAGGATCTCAGATGCTCTATTTGGTTAACTGCTGCAGAGAGCTTTACCAGTGACAAACTTGTTATTCTGTGTTCCCATTTATCAGCCAGTGCATCTATGCAATTGTTAGTTCTTATTCTCCTTGCTAAAAGCATTGCACATTGTACTGTACCTACTAGCCAGAGGTCAGCAAAGCAGCCTTTTACGTGTTCAGCACCACAGCTTAACTATAAATTTGAAGATTCTGAGTTGATGGCAGTCTCTGCAGCTCCTTTAAAATCAATGGGCTATCTAAGCTGACGCATGTCATCTGAAGATCTAACGGTGCATTTTCTGACATGGTTTTGATGTGCTGTCATTGGACAAATTTTCCAAGTAATTACATTTTGCAGCAGTTGTGTCATAAAGGTGCTGATGACTGTACAAAATAGCCTTTGAAGTTTGGGCATCATCTAAGCAATACTTGAATGACTTTGGCACATTTATAGTTGTTTATGAACAAGCCAGCCTGTAGTCTTCCTCTTCAGCTTGAGTTTATGAGACCTTATATTGTGCACTGTAGAAAGACAGTTTGTCATTAAATCTGCTTCTCTCAAGAGCAGTAGCATATGCATGTGTGGGTCTGTAACTAACTAGAATCCCTGCATCTGGCTAGGAGTCACGGAATGTTTTAGTGGAATGCTGCAGTAGCAACATGTGATTTAAGGAGAACACTCTATCTTGTATGTCAACAGTGAGCTTAGAAGTCACATGGCTACTTGAACTGATGAAATGCCTCTGAGAACAGCAACAACCTGGACACCAGTCCAAGTCGAAGCATGGTATGAGTTCAGTAAGGCACTCCTTTTCCTCAAAGAAGGCAGAAGCAGAGAGGTGTCTCTATTTGCATTAACAATTCCTTAAATACTGAACATCACCTAACAAAGACTTGTCCACAAAGTGTGTAACTTGGTGTGCTGAACAAATAATAGCTAATAAGCTCCTTTTCTTCCTATTTCAAAGTAGCAGTATCAGATTGAAAAACAAACTCTGTCTCTTGAAAATCATAAATATACAAAAGAAACCCCTTATCTGTGAACTGGAGAGAGTTTTTTTCAGCCTTATCTTTTCTGGCCTTTCTCCAAGTCCTTCAGATGATGAGCCCCTCTCAGCAGAGACAATAACCAAAAGGTGGGGAGTACTCGTTCTTTTGAGTAAAACCTAAAAAGGCACTCTTACTTAATTACAAAAGCAGGAATATTTCTTCCCCAAGAAGAAGCAGATGTCTGGGGTTTCTTTAATTTCATTGTACCACCTTCCGTGCTTTGATTCTGCTCTTTATAAAGATAAGGCTGAAATAGGAATTCAGTGCTGACATTTGGGAGATGGGCTTTGGTTCTGCTTTTGCAGTCAAGCTATGTTTGCAAGGATGAAATTCAATTTGCCTTGCATTTCCTAAGACTACAGGAATAGTAGTGTGAATTCTGCATTTTAAAAAATAGGGGATCTTGAGCTTAATTGAAATGGAGCATTGTGGGCATTGGCTAGATCTTCCTGAAGCTTGATGTCATGGCTTTAGCTTTTGCACAGAGCTAAATGATCACACGTGAATTGCAAAGCTGCATAGTCCTTCTGGGAAGAATGCAGGGAGGTGTAGACTCTATTAATACTATCCAGTGAATTACATGTTTTGTCCTGTCTCTAGAGGATTGTGCTGATGCTTTTCATTATAGCATCTACACTAACCTTTATTATGGTTATTCCTGTGTGTTGATGTGGGAATGTAGTAAGACAAATATGCTTCATGTTATACTTTTGCAGATGCATTGTGGTGCAACTGGATGGTATTACTAATGGCTATTTCTATGTGGGGAAGGAACACGCTGAACATCATTTGGACCTACAATTTAGACCTTCCAGAAAGGTTGTGCATAATTATTCCTTTACCTATATTTATATATCTGGCTGGAAGTGTCTTTTTTCCAGTTGACCAATATAAACTTCGAATGTCCGTTCTTACTACTCTCCTTATTCCCGCTTCTTTTGTAGAAATGCTCTCATTAAATCTTTACTCCAGGTGATTCTTTAAACTTATAGCATGAAGGGAAAGGCAATATTTCACAGTGGTGTTATCACACTTGTTCCTTAAAATGTTTGAGTCTGAAATATTGTTCAGCCCCCAGGTGTGTAGAACATGAACTCCTGAGGTTGAACAGAATGATTCACTTGTTTCACTATGAATTCAAAGTGGATATGAAGCATAAATCCCCTTTTCCCCCTCTGTAATATAGTAGCCATGAATCACAATGTCATGCTGAGTCGATCATAATCTAACACTTTACGCCTCAGCCAACAACTTGATTTGTCAAGAGAACAGGCCTGCAAGCTGCCAATAGCATTGATTCCCATTGGAGAAGAAAGGATAATTAAGCCCTCAGTGAGCTAATTTCTTCTTTCTTTTGTAAAAATAACATTTATTTTTATCTGTAAGTAAACAGAAATGAAGAAATATTACATATGTATAGAATCACTTTCCCTAAATCGCTAGTACGAGGCTTTGCTCCATTTCTACCCGGTACAATTATTTTATTTCACCATACATTAACACCCTGTGCTACATCTCAATTAGGGAAAGTGGAGCTAAAATTAATTACATTCAATCTGCATGCTAACTGGCCTGCAACAGCATGTCACCATTCCTGGGTACGAGCATGAAGCTGTCTGTTAGTTTGATGATGAGCATGAATAATCCTTGTGTTTCATCGGAATCGTAGTCCATTTCACTGAGGTAATGATCCAAATGTGCTTTGAGCCTACACATGGCTTGTGAGTCCTAAACATGTACAAAGATCAGCACCATATTCCTAATATACATCCATATGTTTCCCATATGAATTTGGGATACATGAAGAGATCAGTCTGTTATGAGGGAAAATTGTTGTTTTCTGAGGAGGATGGATGCTTTGTTGCTTTTTTAACTCACTGTTCAGGCATTTAGCCAACTAGTGGAGGCCCCTTTTCTATGCAGAGAAATACTGATACAAATAAATACCATACTGGCATGCAGATATTATTTGACTATACTTATGAATATTTCCATAAAAATTAGATTTGGTTCTTGCGCTTATATCCCCCAAGGTGCTTGGGAATTTATGAAACACCTAATAGCCCATGCACAGCCTGGATAAACCCATTGATCAGACTGTAACAGATCCTTCAACTATTTTTCCTTTTCATTGTAGAAGAGAACGGCCAGAATTCATTCATCAGGGCCAAATCACTCCATCCTTCTTACTTGCTAAGTTTCATGTTTGGCAGCAGCATAGAAAAAGAGAAGCGCAGACATTACAAGCATAAGGTTGGAAGGTTCAGTCTTGTCATCAAGTCCAAATTCCTATAATCAAGAGTAATATTGCGGAAGACTGCTAGACTGTCAGAGTCCCTGCTTGCTGTAACCACAAAGCACTCCCTAGCATCCTGGAGCAAACTGCACTTTGTGATAAATGGTCAGACTAGGTGTCAAGATGGAAAACTGTCTCTTAACCTTGGTTATTCAAAACAATCGGCATCTCTTTCTTCTGGGGCTTGTGTGTAATGTAGCTGAATAGTCTTTGCTATGCTATTGCATGATTTTTTTCAGGGATTGGCGTTTACAGGAGGCTGCTGTGTCAGATGGAAGGAACTGTCTAAATCTTTTACTGCAGCACTTGAGGCTATGGTCTCTGGGTTGGGGAGATGTTGGAATAAGGGCTGGACTTGGTGATCCAGCTATGAAGATTCTGAGTCTATATGACTCATATTCCTAAGGGAGGTAAAATGTTCTTCATATTTCTCTCAGATCTTCACCCAGAAGCAGAAAATGTTTGGGTGATTTAGGGCCTAATTCTTTACTTGCTTCTACACTGAAATTGGATATGTTACAATACCATGTAAATGAATGAGCTTTTACCTTCCTCCTCATTTCTTATTTCTTCCTAAAACTGTATCTCTTAACAAGCACTACCTGATTTTTCTATTACATACTCAGTACTTGCTGATAAAGCTTAATGTGGTCCAATTGTGCTTGCCTTTTTCCAAGTATATGCTTGGGTTAAATTGCTAATGCACCACAGCTCTGCACTCCCTTCTCTGCTCTGCAGGAACAGAATGCAAACAGCCTCTTTGACTATGGCTCTTTTTCCACTAATGTTATCTATACTTCATTTTTTTCCTTTAAAAATAAAAGTGTTCCTCAGCAACCCAGCTGCTATTCAAATTAAGCTGTATGCAAATTGTGCATGGGAAGGGAATTTAAGTGGAAATTTATTTTGACATCTGTTTAAATTTTCTGAGATTTTGTTTGCATTTAAAAGCCTTTTAAAAGTCTGTCAAAAACCTCAACCAAACAAACCCAGAGAAGCCAAAACAAATCCTCCTCCTTTAATTGTTTGTGTTAGTGAGGAAAAGCAACATAAGTTGAAGAGGATGAACTATGACCTCTGTGTGGTTGACTGGTGTTTGTAAGATACCATATATGTTCATAAATGCCATCTACCTGTTGTCAAGTTAGGATCCCTTTATCCTGAGAAAGCACCTCATCCTTACTCTTTCTACCAGTGTATGTGATCAGCGTGCTGATTTAGGTAGGGTATATATAAAGTACCTGAGTCTGGCACTCATTTCTGAGTGGTCCTCAAAATGCTGCTCTATATATGGTGTAGGCATCATCCAGCACAAGAGATTAGTTCCCTGCTGGAAGCGGCTAGATAGTTTTACATTTCATTAAATTGTAACATGGATTGAAGGACTTGCCTTGGTCATCTATGTAGATGCAGTAGTTGCATCACCCATGAATGTTTGTCATTTTTAGATGTGTGATGTACAGCATTATCTAGAGATTACATCATCAGGGAATGGGATGAGAAAGAGAAATTAAAATCCAAAGGCCTTATTTATTCCCAGTTCAATTAAAATCTTTCTGGCAAACTCAGATTTATTGCTGTCTTCCAATAATCCTTGGAAGATCCTTGCAATTCCTTTAGCAACTGAGGAACTGTAATGTAGCCCTTGTAATTTTCTACGTGCTGTTTAATTACTGCCATAACTGATTAAATGCAAATGTAAAAATGCAAATAGTTGATACGAACACATGACTGTGAGATAATGGTAATTTTCTCTCAGAAATAGATTTTCATTTTCTGCAACATTCATAGTATGTTTCCCTGTTCAGTCTCACATTCCAGCATAAAAGTTCTTCAGAACTGGAGCATCTTCACTGGTTTTGCCTCAGCACCCTCAAGTGAGGAATTTCTGCTTAAGTCCTTTCTGCTTAAGGTCCAACCTAAATCTACCCTCGCATAGCTCAAAACCATTTCCCTTGTCCTATCTCCAGAGTCACTTATAAAAAGTCCCTCTCCAGCTTTCCTGTAGCTCTCTTCAGGTACTTGAAAGCTGAACTGTCCCAGTTCTCTCAGCCTGTCTTCATAGTAGAGGTGGTCCAGCCCTCTGATTGTCCTAGTGGTGTCTTCAGGACATTCTTCAACAGTTCCATGTTCTCCTTATTTTGGGGATTCCAGAACTGGATGCAGTACTCCAGGTGAGGTCTCACAATAGCAGAGTAGAGGGGGAGAATCACCTCCCTTTACCTGCTGGTGACGATTTTGGTACAGCCTTCTGGGTTGCACTCACACATTGTGAGGTCATCTAAGCTTCTTGTCTACCAACACCCCCAAGTCCTTAAAACTGCTCTCAATCCATTCACTATGTGTTTGTCTTGTGATTGCCCTGACCCAGACGGAGACCTTTGCACTCACCCTTGTTGAGCCTCATGTAGTTTGCACAGGTCCAGTTCTCAATCCTGACAAGGTCCTTCAGGATGGCTTCCTTTCCCTTCAGCTTGTCAACCACCCCACACAGCTAGGTGTCACTGGCAAACTTGCTGAGGGGGTACTCAGTGCCACTGTCCACATCACTGACGCAGATGTTAAACAGTACTGGGCCCAAAACAGACCTCTGAGCCAATTTCTTGTACACCGAGAGGTCTGTCAAAATCTTGCCTCTCTCTAGAGACAAAGGTGTCATGCAGGGTGATGTCACTATCTTGCACAAGTCAATCAGTTGCTCTACCCTTATCCACCAATGCTGTAACCATTTGTAGAAGGCCATCAAATTTGTCGGGTGATGGCACAGAATCATAGAAACATTAGTGATCGGAAGGGACCTCTAGTCCAATCCTTTCTCTTCATTAATGCCATGCTGAATGAGATGGGGAGATGAAGCCTAAAGCACACTAACACAATTGCATCTGAGTATTGAGATTTCCATCACGATAGAAAATCTGACCCTTAGCAATTCTTAGAAGGTATTTTCAAGCAACGTATACAAAGTATTTTGTACCACAAACATCTTTTATGCATTACTTGACAACTGCAAATGTTGGTTTTGCTTTTCATTTAGCTATCTTAGAATTTTAACTAAGGCAGAGATCAAAACACAAATGAGTACTCCATAACTCTAGCAAAACAGCACTTAATAATCATCAAGCTCACATCTTACAAAAGACATTTTCACTCCTGTAATTTATGCACCTCTCCATAGAAAACAACAGGAACTTGAAGAGAAAGGTGTTTGAATGGGGACAGAGGATTCTTATCATTGTGGCTTGACCTACTTTTTTTTGTGCAATATCACACACATTTTTAGGTTTTGTCTTCTTGGAAAAGCTATATAATTTTGTTTGATGAATATTAGTATGCGACAATGAATTTGAATTACACAGAAGTTGCCTTTCAGTATCTTTGCTCATTCAGTGTAGGTTTAGATTGTGAAAATATCTGCATTTGTTCAAAGCATCACTTTTAGCTCCCAGCAAGACCACCAGCATTTTGTCACTTAAGCAAAGGACATCCTGGCATTCTATTACCACACAGCATAATGGTACAGTGCACACCAGTGACACCAGGTTGACTCTCTTGATGTACATTTTTAGTAGGATTTGTATTTATTTTCACCTGGGAAAACCACTGCTCACTCACATAAAGAACTCCCAATAGACAAAGTGATAGTAAACATATACAGAAATTCTTAGAAACCTGACAATCGTATTTGAAAAAATAAGCTAGCTTGTTTGTAGCTTACATCAGTTAGAAATGGTTTTAATCAACATGGAACAGGAAAGGGCATGAAGTACTGTAATCTCTCCACTTTAACTTTTCCTGCTTATTCCCTTGGTTGGGCAAGGAACAGACTTTAGCAAATAGCTAATGGATTTGTTTGAAAGGTCTGAAAGATCATGTATTGTGCTAACTTGGATGAGATTTTTGGCCATGAATATCATGGCCATGATTGAGATCCAGAGAGGAAGGAATAATAGGCCAGAGGAGATACATACCTTTGTGAAGGTGGGCACCCATGATGGACACAGTTTCTGGGGTTTTCACATTGAATTTTGGTGGAGCCTTGGGAAGATACTGGAATTTCAGTTAAAAGTACTTCATAGAATACCCAGAAGCTGAGAAAATTAAACCTTAGCTTGCAGGATTTAAACACAAATGTGAAATCTGTGAATAGCAAAGACCACTGCAATGACCAAAGAGGCTAAAGGCTTGATGCTGGCTGAGCAGTCTGGCCTTAATAAAGCAAGGCATTTAAACTTGTGCTTATCTTTAAGCATGTGAGTAGTCCCACCAAGTTTAAGCTGTAACATGCTTGAGTACTTTCCTGGTTTGGGGTTAGAGTGCTCTGAACTTTGTAGGATTAAACCTTAAACCAGTGGCTTCTTTGTCAAAACTTTATTTCTAACAGCTCCCAATTCTAGCAATTCTCTATGCAATTGGATTCAAGGGAAATCTGCTTAAAGTAGGAATGAGTAAGACTGAGATGTCCTAGAAGAAGCAGCACCACATTTATGTATTAAAACAGTGCTGCTTAACCAGTAAAAGTTACAGTTTTTCTTCAATAGGTCCATGCTGTCACCAAGCAACATAAGCTTTGTTATTCAGAATGTTGGTGAAACATTAAGGAGAATTAATAGTTTTTGAAAAGGCAACCTTGTCTTAACAACAGTATCAATATTAATCAATGTGTAGCAGAACAAGAAAACATATGTGTGGTTATGGATCTGCTTCTTAAGCTGAACACTCACAAGTCTGTGGAGCTAGATGGATTACACCCTAAAGTGCTAAGGCACTTGGTGGATGTGGTTGCCAAGTCACTCTCCATCATCTTTCAGCAGTCTTGGATAACAAGGGAGGTCCCAGTGGAGTGGAGGCTGGCAAATATGACTCCCATCTTCAAGAAGGGCCAGAAAAAGGATCCTTGGCAACTATAGACCTGTCAATCTTACCTTACTGCCAAGGAAGGTTATGGAACAGAGAATCTCAAGAGTATCATGGACAATCAGGCTCAGTTAGAATGGGTTCATGAAAGGCAGATTCTGCTTGGTCTCTTCTCAGTGGATACAGGTGAAAGGCAGATTCTGCTTGATCTCTTCTCAGTGGATACAGGTGACAGGATGAGTTGCACTGGGGGTGGGGGGAAAGAGTTTAGTTGGATAACAGGAAAAGCTTGTTTACAGTAAGAGTGGTTAAGCACTGGAACAGGCTCCCCAGGGAGGTGGCTGAGTCACCATCCCTAAATTTGTTTAAAAGTTGTTTGGACGTGGTGCTCCGGAACATAGTTTAGCTGTGCATTGCTAGAGATAGGGTAGCAGGATTAGGTCAAGGTTGGACTCGATGAAGATTGAGGTTGGACTCAATGTTCTTGAAGGTCTTTTCCAACCTGAGCAATTCTGAGCAAATGCTACCTGTGAGTATGCCTTGGCTAACCACTTCTAGATATGAGATTCAAATTCTGTCTGCAGGAGCTAGGACTAATCGTTAAAAAAGGTCACTCAGACCAGGGTTATGGCCCTCACAGAATGATATATGGTCTTTAAAAATCTACCAGCCACCTAAACTCCAGAGCACTACTGAGACTCTGTAGAATACAACTTCCTGCATATTTTCAGGATATTAATACAGTGAAGTCAGAATCTCTGAAAATAAATATTGTGGACCTTTCTTCCCATAACAATAGTCAAGATGATTTAACTATGTTCAAAGTTCCACAGAGGACAAGGAAGATATAAAGGTCTTTTATACGTGGCCCATTTATTGAACTTCGGAGCAGAACAGGAGAGACTTCAGATGGAGCCAGGTAAAAATATTCCCAGTTTCTTTTTTAAGTCTTGGCTTATTCTGCTAGGTGAGTCTGGATTTGCATTGGAATTCTTGAAAATAGACTATAGAGTGCAGGCAAAGGGAGGCAAAAAGGCATATGAAAGATGATTCTTAAATATCCTTTAATAGGCTTCTAATAGATGATACATTGGCTGAAGTTTGGAATTATTATGAGCATTTTTTGTTACAGGAATACTGTTCTAATTATGCCAAAGACAGATTCTGGAAGTTATAAATCACTTCAGTCTTTCACATAAACAGTCCTGTTGATGTGAATAGTCTTTATTTGCACAATATGTGAAGATTTGCATCTGTTTGGAATTGCTCAAATAGGTTGGGGGCATCAGGCACTAGATCTTCATTCATATATTTTTGAGAGAATCCTTACAACTGTAAGAGTCAACTGCAGTTTGTTTCTGGTCTGATGTTACCTTCTCTGTAATAACATAGACAGGGATTGGCAGTAAGCAAGGATTTAGTTCAGTATCAAAATGTGAAGAGGCTCTTTATTTTCAGCAAGGTGAATTACACTATTAAGTCGATTAAAAGAACATTGTGAACACCTATTGACAATTTTCCCTCTCTATTTATTAAGTGTGCTTGAATGGTGAGACATATTCTGCTCTCAAACCAGATTTATACCTGAATAACTTCATTGACATCCATTAAATTACTCCTAATTTAAATCGAAGCCAACAAGATCAAATAAAGATGAAAGTCTTTCTTACTAGCACTTTTATCCTGTATTTGGTGAGCTTATTATTTTATTATGGCTCTATTATAATAAGTTCACTACCTATTCTATTTGTGGGTTATGTGCTCCAGAGCTCGGTCTGTCTTCTCTCTCAGAATAACACCCTCACTGCTCACATCCATGTACAGAATGTTTTCCTGAAAGCAAATTTGCTAGATAAAGTATTGCCATCAGAGGTCAGAACAAAAGCTTCAGATTCATTTTTCTGCAAAGTATACGTGACAAGAGATTACTTCACAAGCTGTGCTTGTATGATACTTAGTGCATTAGCTCTCTGCATAAAGGGGGCTTCCTAAAATTTATCATAGTCTATATAATGACTGTTAGTTTTCTAAGTAAAACTTTACCTGACTAAAAATCCCACACATTTCCTAGGGTTCAGTAGGGCTTTTGAAATCCCCAAACATGTTGAGGTTTTGAATTGAAGCAAAAAACAGGTTTCCTGTTAAACTAATTTTGAAATAAATTGATTCCATGTCAGTGTTAGGCAAAATTTTTCTCCCTGTTTCTACAAGAATAGTCACTGTTAACCTTTATTTTTCCCTCAGAAATTTTTATCAACATGAGGAGAGTAAGTTTGTGTACAAAACAATTGAAGAGGCTGTTTAGATATTCCTGGAGATGGTTAAGTAGCTGAAAAGGGATAATAGTGTTGGTATCATAATGAATGAGTACAAGTTTCCCTGAATTTAACTTACAGGGCAGCTTATATTCCTGTAGTTCTACCCAAAGACCCATGAGTTCCTGTAAAGCCATTATGCTTGTCAGACTATTTTCTGCTTTGATGAATGATTACTTTCTGAAGTTAATGGAAGAAAATGCATGGTATTCTTTCACAGGTAAACTTAATATACTATTTTCCTCAGACCAGACATATTCTTTAATCATATTTTATAGACTCTGTAGTTAAACCAGACCATACATATTAATGTTATGCCAACAGATAGGCAGAAGTTCATCTGATTATTTTACTTTGATTATCACAACAAGGTATTACAGACTACACCATACCTTCCTGTTTTCCTAGGTAGAATAAAGAATGGAGTCAATATCTGTGAGCAAGTAGAATTCTCCAATTATAAATTTTATTGGAAGAGAATAGAATAGAAAGTTGTAATTTTATGCCTTTTGGAAACTATATACAGTCAGATCTGGAAACTGTTTGAGGAGGAAACAGGTAAAAGACAAAAAAAAATATTAACAACTTTCTCTGTGATGAGAACTTACTCAGCTGCCTGAGGAACCCAAGCAGTAATAGCTGTTAGACTGGGCAATAATGAGTCAAAAATCTTAGTTCTATAAATGAAAAGGGAGAGTGAAAATGTGAAAATAACTGCACTTTTTTTCCTAGATGACAAACTTAGGAAATTATTGTTTCATCTGAAATACAGAGCTCTACTGCATTGGGTGTAAAGTGCTTGCGTTAGCTTGCCTAACTCTCAAAAATGTGGCACAGGTTTGCTCAGTGTTTGTGCACCAGCCAAAACTTATTTTGCATTTTTCTATTCCTACCACGCACAGCACTTCATCAAATAGAATAATTGGAAGAGATATCACCGTAATAAATCAGGCACTTTTGATTTAATGCTAAAGTTCAAAATCATCCAGTTCCAGTCTCTGTTTCTAGACATCATTGCCATCCACTCAAATGAAGCAATGGGATTTAGAAACGGTACTGCTGCCTTCTCAGTATATCATCTTAGTCTTTGAGGTTACAATGCTATTGATGTTGCATTTTCACTCATGTCTCATCTAATAGAAAGGTCCATTATACTAATTTTTTGTTTAATTGGAGCTACAGCTGATGCGTTCACCCATCACCATATAGTTGATAGAGATACAGGGCTATTCCAAATCAATATTCACTTCTACATCTTTCCAGGACCCCAAGGAAAGAAACAAACATCTATGAAAAAAACAAAACAAATGTTACACTGAAGTTTTCATTCAGAGTATAAAAGTGTACGTCAGCCTTGAGTCCATGGCACATGGCACTAATTCTACACTGGCACAAAAGAGATTAGAACCAAGTTCCAGTGCACAGCAGTGACTGGGTCTCCTCTGAAATTTTCCCTGGTCAAGCTGTATTAGAAAGAGCCTGCAGAGTTATTTATTTGATAGGTTGTCAAAGTATAAATTCATCACTACTGATTCAGAATCAGAGAGGAACTAAAGCTCCTTTTTTTCTCTACCCTGAAGCACGAGTAGTGTAATCTGTTGTCTGCAATAAGAGATCAGGCCTTGCACATAGCTAAATTGATGATGTTTTGCTTGTCTAAAGGAAATAGCTTGTTTTGGAAACAGCCTCCAAGAGGCTATTAGCATTTTTAATTACATAGATTCTGTTTAATGCCACCCTATTTCCACTTCCCATTCTTCTCATCCTCTTTATTCCCTGTGTGGAAGTAGCTGCTTCTGCTCAGATGTTTGTCCACTGTTAACTCTCCAGCTTCTGCCCACAATTAGCATCTGTCCTTGCTCAGAATGTCTTCTAGTTTTTGTTGGGTTGTGTTACACAAATACACATCTATGCAGTACTTCATCAAAATGATGCCAAAAATCAGCTATGTACATATAGATGCCCCTATTATCACTTTCTTCACCATTGTATTCTGCTGTCCAACTAGAATGTTCTCTCAGGAGTGAAAATAAAACTCCTGGTTCACTTGTTTTATTCTACACTGTTGGACATGGTATTTGTCATGGCTCTCCATGTCTCCATCTCTCTGAAGGTTGCCATTAATGTAGCATCATTGTGATACCTCATTAAAATTCATTATTTCAAGCACTGCAATAATACTGGAAACAAGAAATCCAGTTTTTCTCAGGATAACTTTTTTTGTTTTTGAGGCATGATCACATTCTGAAAGTTTCCTACATAAGTAGTGTTCTGTTTTGTGATGTTCTGTGACTTGGTCTAGGTGATCCTGCTGTGGCAGGGTGATTGGACTAGATTATCTTTCAAAGACCCTTTTGATCCCCGGTGAGTCTATGATTCTATGATTCTAAGTGCTTGTGCTTCTCAGACTTAGAGTTCACCAACCTGAAGCTGTGAGAGGTATCAGGCTGGGTAAATAGGCAGATGTGACTTAAACTGGCCTTTCTGTCAGCGACCCTGTTAGATTTCCCTTGCCAGAAATTTCACAGAAGTACAACCCAGTGGTGAGCTCACCTGTTAGTGCCGTAACCGGAAACATACGTTATCTGCTGGCACAAACCAAAGAAAACGGTCAACAACTATTCTACAAGCTGATAATTTGAAGGCTTAGCTTGCTATAGGCATTCGTCTGTACGCTGTTGGTGATCATTGATTCTGCTCCAATGTTTTACTTGATTCCTGATAATGCAAGGAGAATACATCAGTATCTAAAAGTGCTTGAAAGCAGTCTTCCAGATGTTGAAATAAATTGTTATTAAAACGGCCTGTTTTGATGCTGCAAAAAATCACCTAAAGCCATCCTACATTTCTTAATGATTATTCTTCCTGAGCTTGACAACAGAGACAACTTGAGTAAGGAAAAGAAATGGAGGCAACTCCATGAAATATTGAAGATAATGGAACTAGATACCTGTAGTCACACCTAAAAGAAAACACATAAATGAGTGCCAGCCTTCAGGAGTCTAATATTTGCAGTGTATGCCTTACATTTAAAAAGTTCATTTAGATGCAAAAATGGGGCTGTTTTCTGGTGTCTCTCAAGACAGCAGAGTAAGAGTAATTACTCACTGCAAGAAAGCAAATGCTATGCAATAAGATTTCTAGAAGAGAAGGACAAGAATAATACAAACAGCAGTTTGCCAGAATAAAAACAAACTTGTTCATCTGTTTCTAATAAGATCAGTTTAAAAAGATACTGGTTTAAATTATCAAGAACTCAAGTGCATACATCTGTTTTCTTTAAGGGGAAATTTGTGATATAAAATATTCAACATGCATTCCAAATCTGGTTCCCAGGAGTCACTGGCACAACTCACAAAGCATTAGAAAACAGCAATGGGCAAACCTTGGAAGGCTTTCTATTCACTTTCAGTTCAGATAAGCCTGCAGAAGTCTGGAGGCTTGAAGCTGGTGCTGGGCAAAATTTTGCATTTGTTAAAACTCTGATTCAGCAACATACTGTTGAGAAAAGTACTTCAAGCTAAGCACTATTTTAATTATTTTACCATAAAGAAGCAAGCTTAATCAGGTGTTTAGGGGTTTTTCTTCACTACTGTGCAAAGCAAATCGACACATCTCACTTTTGCCTTCATCTATACAGGAAAGAAGTGCAGTGACATAAAACCTATTAATTTTCTTCTTTTTTTTTAAATGGAAAAAAAATCCATTTCAGCTTGAGTTCTAAGACGACTTATACAATGATGATGTCATGCAATATTATGAAGGACCTATCAAATAGTGGATTGAAGGTTCTGAAGGATTGAAGGAGTGTTTTCTCCTTTGTTTGGTATGGCTCTTATTTTTATTGAAGTATTTCACCTATCTCCTCTCAAATCTGCATTCTCTATGATGGAGTTTTAGTGTAACAAATCAGGGTACTGCAGAGATACTCTGTTCTTTATTTCTGTTTGCACTTTTTAGAATGAAATCTGGTGGTAACAGTGGTTTTAATTAATTTGACAAGGTGGAGGGTGTCCAGCCTAGAGCAATGAAGATGATGAAGGAAGTAGAACACCTCCCTTCTGAGAAAAGGCTGAGGGGTGTCTCTTTAGCTTGGAGAAGAGGAGGCTGCGGGGTGACCTCATTAATGTCTATAAATGTGTGAGAGGTGGGTGTCAGGAGGATGGAGCCAGGCTCTTCTCAAAGTCATCTAGTGATAGGACAAGGGGCACTGGGTGCAATCTGGAACAGAGGAGGTTCCATATCAATATCAGAAGGAACTTCTTCCCAGTGAGGGTAATGGAGCATTGGAACAGGCTGCTCAGAGTGGTTGCGGAGTCATCTCCTCTGGAGATATTCAAGATGCGCCTGGATCTGTTCCTGTGCAACTTGATCTAGGTGATCCTGTTGTGGCAGGAGGATCGGACTAGATGATCTTTTGAGGTGCCTTCTAATCCCTAATGATTCTATGGTTCTATAAAATTGCACCCCTAGGTATTCTGTGAGAAATGCTCATTTGTCAATAAACTGGGTCCAGAGACTCCTCAGTGAAGCAGTTTATTTTCATACTTGCAAGAGTGGATGTCCTGCTGAGTAGGTACAGCAGTCATAGATTTAGCAGTGATTTATATTTCCCTTGACCCAACTTAAGTTCCCTTCACTGATAGAGTACCCCAGTGTATACAGCCTATCCAAAGTGCCTGATTATTAATTTTCCCAAGTTTCCCCACCATTTTCTCTCTCTCTCTCTGCCCCCTTCTCGTTTGCTTAATTATCCCCTTTCATGATATGAATTAGCTTGTCCTTGAACCACAACTCTGGTTTTGGCAAGATTAGATAAATGGTAGAACAACGTTATCTGCGAGTGACGTCAAATGCCTTTAGGTCCATCTCTTTCTCCTTATCAGGCTACGTTCAACTATCATGCTGTGAAAACAACATTCAAACTGAGAGCAATTGGAAATTTAGAATAACTCAGAAATTAAAGACAAGTTCCTGTCCTCAGACTCTTGTAGAGAGAAGGGAAGGAGAGAGAGGAAAAAGCCTCAAAGCTGTGCCGGGATAGTTAGACATTAGGAAAAACTTAATTGAAAGGGTCATCACGCTTTGGAACAGGTTGCCCAAGGAGGATGTATTTAAAAGTCAGGTATATCTGGAACTTAGGAACATGGTCTAGCCTTGTGAGAGTTGGCATAATGGTTGCACTCCATGATCTTTAAGGTTTTTTCTCCTAACCAATGATTCTATATATGGATGTGCCTGTTTGCAGTGCAGCTGCAGTTTTGCTCTGTGGTCTGGGATTAGTATGTCCTAGCCAACATTGAAATAGGAAAAGAATCTACCAAACTAGGCAGTGCTCAAAAGCACCCTGTAAGTCTTCTCCTTCACATGGGCTCTTAAGACACCAGAAGACAGTAAGATAAATTTTTAATGCCCACAGCCCATATACCAGTATATGTTAAATTCAGTTTTGCTATGTGATAGAAATGAGAAAAGGTGATTCTTTGATTTAAAATAATTTTAGGTCTTCATCCTGCTTAGCTGTTGCATTTCTACTGAGAGTGCCCATGAGAGCAGGAAGGTACAAACTTATCAATCTTTTAAGTTTGTCATTCATCTTCTTGTGCTATACATCCTGAACTATGTACATTCACTGTACTCCTGCACCCTGCTTAAAGGGAAAACTATCACATATCTATGAAACACAAAGGATGCGGGACTTTTGCCATTACTGCATATTAACATACTGAGAATTTCGCATTTTTCCTTCCCTTACATAAATTCCAATCACAGTCTTTCAAATCACTGGGCTATTTCTGTAGTTGTAACTGAGAAATGAATTTTCCTTCTTTCCTGTATTTCTGATGCAGAGTAGCTTTATTTAACCTTCAGATTTCAACTTGCTCTTTCAGTACTTTTAATTTTCTTCCTTCTGATTAATGCTTTTTTAATCAAAGTCATGCAACAGTTGTATCAATACAATTATGTATTCTTACTTGTCATCTCACTAGAAAAACACTGCGTCTGAGTGAAAATTAGCTTATTAAACAAGTACTTTCTGAAGCACTCAAAGTGACTTCATTCCTGTCTTAGAAAGCAAAAAGTATTTTCATCCTTTGTGCCAACATAGTTTTTAAAAGAACTTTATTAATAATCAAGAGCTCTGTCCCTCAGTTGAGTGGATGTATTCTTTCTGTAAAATAAATATGTTGACAAAGAGCAGGTTTCAGTCTACCTTAACAGCCTGAAGGAACAAATCCATGGGACCAGACAAGATTCACCCACAGCTTATGAAATAGCCAGTGAATGAAGTACCAAAGGCACTCTCTATCATATTTGATAAGTCATGGCAGTCTGGTAAAATTCCCAGTGACTGGGAAAGGGAAAACATAACCCTTATTTTCAAAAATGGAAAAAAAGAAAACCCAGGGAACTACAGGCCAGTCACTCTCACCTCTTGTGCCTGGCAAGATCATGGAGCTGATCCTCCTGAAAGCTCTGCTAAGGCAAGCAGATAATAAAGGGGTGACTGGTAACAACCAATATGGCTGCACCAAGGGCAAGTCCTTTCTGACGAACTTGGTGGCCTTTTACAATGGGGTCACAGCCTTGGTGGACAAAGGCAGAGCAATAGACATCGCCTACATGGACCTATGAAAAGCATTCAGCACTGTCCCACGTGACATTCTGACCTCTAAACTGGAACAATATGGATTTGATGGACAGACCACTCATTGGATAAGGAGCTGGATGGATGGTCACACGCAAAGAGTTGTGACCAATAGCTCAGTGTCTAAAGGGAGATATGTGATGAGGGATGTTCCTGAAAAATCAGTACTCGAACCAGTGTTTTTTTAACAACTTGTTGGTTCACACCTCGGTGAAGACTGAGGTAAAGAAATCATTAAGAACCTCAGCCTTTTCCATGTCACTTGTAACCACATCACCTATTTCCTTTCTGAGGGGGCCCACACCTTCCCCAATCTTCTTTTTACCATTAATTTACCTGTAGAAATTCTTGGTGTTCCCTTTGACCTCCCTGGCTAGGTTCAACTCAAACTGAGCCTTGGCTTTCCTAATCAGATCTCTATCTGTTTGGGGAAACTGGGGTAGAGCTTTTTACATGGATACATACATAGCAAGAGACAAGGGGAAAAGTTTACATCTTGAAGAGAGGAGATTGAGAGTGGACATTAGGAAAAACTTCTTTCTTGTGAGGGAGGTGGAGATGCTGGAACAGGTTGCCCAAGGAGGTTGTGGCTGTCCTATCCCTGGCAGTGTTCAAGGCCAGGTTGGATGAGGCCCTGAGTAACCTAATCTAGTGAAGGTGTCCCTGACTGTGCAGGGGGGGTGGAACTAGATGACTTTTAAGGTCCCTTCCAACCCTGGACATTCTATATGCTCCCTCCTGTGGTAGTAAATCTTTTAATCGGATTTTTTATTGAGTATCATTTTCTATGGCTTTTTTTTCTGAGACTAAAGAATAGTGAGTACTGTAATGCATTTATTAAAATGTTTAAATATTTAAGATATTCTTCATCAGCATAAAAACTATCTTTTCAGTTCAGGTGCATCATTAGAAGAAAAATACCATACACCCACAGGAGCAATGCCTGCTTAATTACTAAAGAATAATCTCCATCTGGTATATCTGTCTTCCCAGTTCATTCTAAAATAAATCTCCAGGTAATCTCTGAAACAGACTTCTTAAACACACAAAGGTTTCTATGGTTATTAGTTGTAATTGTGTTGCACAACCAGGGGAATTTTATTTAGCATGGTGGAGGAAGCAATGTCATTATTAGTTGATTAGTGTGAACAGTTTTGACAATATGTAGCGCCAGCTATGGTTTCAGCCACTGACACCTCATTATTCTGATTGCAGTTTGATTTGCAATGTTAAGAGGCAGCAGGAAAAAAGCAATCATCTAAATCTACCTCTATCAGCAGAGAACAATGGGAAGGGGAGTGTGTGTGCTTCAGCAGCATTCTAGAAATTTCCTTCACACAAGAAAATAAAGCCCACTAATTAGCAAATGAGTGACATTGGTAATCAGCAATGTGTGTGTGTGTGCATGTGTGAGCGTCCTGGGAGTTGCTAAAAGGACAACTGACAAAAACCGAAGTGCATGTTAGTGTATGTGTTTTACTCTCTTAAGGTTTATATTACTTAAAGCAAAGGTGAGAGTTCTCAAGATGTTGCAAATAATTAATTCTTTGATTTAGATTTAGTGTTAAATTAAATCTAAAATGTTTTGGGCCAAGCTCAGCACATCACATGGGCATGTGGGCGGCGTAAACTCTGCTAGCACCAGCTTTTATCTTGTGACCATGGGGAGCAGATTTTCTCCCCATATCTTTAGGGCACAGCAGTGACAGTCTCAACAGGAATGAGGAGGGCACTGTGTAAATGGCAGATATTTTAGTTTGCTGGTTCAGTCTCAGGAGTGATTCACAGATTGTCATCTCTGTCAGTAGGACATGATAGAAAAGCTACTTGTATGTCTTCTGTGGAGAAAAACTTGTTTCGCAGAAAGAAAAGGCCTGGGCTTCTGATGACTCCAGCGTGTGATTCCAACAGAAGGGCCAGTAGCTCCTGGCCATGCCTCTCAGAGTGAGGCAGTGCAAACACACGTGCACATTGTCCTGCAGTTGTTCCTTGGCTATCTGGGACAAGGCTTCAGTCCTGCAATATCAATATGTTGTAGTCCACCAGTATATTTCACCATGGCATTTTTAAAAGAAGTACTCCAGGGTATGCTGGATAGTTATGTGTGTACGTACATTTAATCCCACTGGGTGGGAAAGTTCCGTGGTTTTCCTAGTTCATTACAGGCAACACTTCTCATGTTAAATTTCCCTCTAGAAATTGCCTGGGCTGTAGTGGATGTAAACTGACCTGTTTAAAGCTCAGTGTTCTAAAAGCTGGTTTGAGATTTTATTTTAACTCAGGGTGACATTTTTGCAATATGAAAATTCTCTAAAGTCATGCTAATTTTAGGACTAATTCAGTGATTAATAAATGCCTCTACTGCTTGTCTTTCCCTAGTCAAAGAGCGCTGATTTAAATGCTGTGTAATACTTGTTTAATGTGTTTGTCATCATTTAAAGAAGTAATTAGAGCACATAGTACAATCAGTAGCCAAGCAATTGACTCTTTATTAGTAATCTTGGGGGGAAAGGAGAATGAGGACAAGGTGTTCGTTTTATTGTCTGTACTAATTTTGACTTAGGAAAATTAGCATCTGTACAACATACATGTTTTGGCAGGAGTTACAACTGAGCTGAAAAGCAGAGCAATAGCTTAACATGAGAAGAGATCCTCGATCATTGTTTTCCACTAAGGACAAGGAGGCTGTTAAAATAATGTTAAAGCGACAAAGCATGCCACTCAACTTTGAAAATTGTTTACTGGGATAAATTTCTCTCTCTGTTGTGTAGCAGGAATGTTAAAGGACTGCATTAATTAAACAGACTCACTCTGCTCTGAGCTGCCAAAATAAGTAACAACATCATCTGGACACGTCTCTAAACCACACAGACCAAAGGCCCTATTCTCACAAGAGTCTCTTGGATTCCTGTAGGCTAGAGCTGCACTATAATAGAATCATTAAGGTTGGAAAAGACCTCCAAGAACATGAAGTCCAACTATCAACTCAACCCAACCATGCCCACTAAACCATGTTTCCAAGCACCAGATCTATTAGGTTTTTTTATCATCTCTCAGTATGACGACTCCACCACTTCTCTGGGCATCCTGTTCCAGTCCCTGACCACCCTTGCACTGAAGAAATTTTCCTTGTGGCCAATTCAGTAGAGAAGCTTCTCACACTAGAATTAGACTGTCTGTAGTAACAGCTACAAATACAAAGGCAAGCAGTTGAGTTGGTTATTCTACCTCCGAATTGTGCTGATTAGAAGGTGCTTGGTATGATGAAAGTTGCTTAAGTGTACACAGTGTGCTTAAGGCAAGGCAGCCTAACTCAGTGAGTCTTAGACAACACTGCAAAACAAATGTTTATTAATATGATTGCTAATCCTTTAATAGAATAAGTTGTGCAAGGGGGCATCTTTAGAATTTAAAGACAAAATTGGAAGACGTTTTTTGTTTGATTTGCTTCATACGGTGCAGAAGACTATCGGAGTTGTTGCAAGAAGCTGCCTGCCATCAGGCATGACACACGTGCTGTGTTGAGACACCAGGGTTTCTCTGAAAGCTGTGTGCACTCTCTCACCTCTGATGTCAACCTGAACTGGATGCTGGTGAAAACTGGTGGTGGTTTTGCGTATCTGTTGTTGTAATAGGGACATGTCAATGAAAGGAGAAGGAAAGGAGCTTAAATATCTATTCCTGGCAGTCAGTAACTACTTCCAGAAACACAGGGAATCTTTTTTCCCCTCTCCCCTCTGGAGTGTTTTCCACAGCTTCGGAATGGTTCTAAAGTCTTTCTGTGAATGAGACACCATGTGGTTGCTTCAGCATATATTTTAGTGTATAAAGTAGTTTGAGTTCCAATGACAAGCTTCATACAATAATCCAGGTCTCATAATAATTGAGAGGTTTTTAATATATGTGAAAGTTTGTAAGGGTAGAATTTCTGGCTGGCTGCAGTGACATTATTTCCCTATCAATTGTTTCCGGTTTCTCGTGTTTATGGTTATAAATTCTGTTCTGGAAGAAGATATCCCACTCTGTGCATTTCTACAGGATTACTGCACTTCTCAGGTGGTAGAATACTTTGACCTCCAGCTTCGTACTGCCTAAGGACACCTGAAGAGTACAGTAATCACTCATTCACCACTGCTGTGTGCAGCTTATTGCTTAAATACTGTGTATGGATTTAGAAGAATGGAGAAAACAAAAGCTGAGTGTGTCTGGGTCCAAGCACATAATGCGGTTTACTGGTTGAAATTGATTCAATACACTAGGCTGATGGCATTTGGGAGGCAGCAGAAAGAAGGCTGCATCAATTTGACAGCAGGAAAGCAAGTAAATGTGGCAGTATCTGAACTCAGGCTCTCCTGTGGATGAGCACAGGCATGCAATGAGGACTCAGTGGCTATCCTGGGACACTTGTGTGCCTCTGGAGTGCTGCAGGGACCTGTGTGCATAGCCCTGGAGGTTAAGCACAAATCTGGTAACAATCCTGGTTCTTTTTATCACATTTGAGGAGTAGAAAGTATAGGTTTCTTTTCTTTCCTTAAATGACATTGAATCCACTCGGGGTCATGCATCCATTTTTGAAAACTGTTTTTTTTTTTAATTTATCACTGTGGCTTTGTTAACATTTTTAGGTTTTCACAGTATTGGGGCCTTGGGGACTCTGGGATTTTGCAAAAGCATACTGCTAGCTGCTGGAAAACAAGAGGGTTGTTCAGAAAGGGTTTCCTTTGGCAGCTCAGACCTGTAGAGTGACTTGAAGTGATAGGACAATTGCAATGAGAACCTCTTGACACCTGGAGCAGCAGAGTGGCTATGCTGAAAAGGAAAGTCAAACAACACCCCATCTCCCAGAATAAAACAACCCAAACCCAGAGCTCTCAGCCAAATTTCAAACGAACCTGAGTTTCATTTATTGGTTTGGGTGGATCTGGAAACTATGCCAAAGTCTTCAGTTTGGGTTGAAAGTAAGCCAGACTTAAGGTTTCACTGAACAGTAACTCTGACAGTGAGAAAAAATATATACAGAGACAAACCTCCCATTGTGAGGCCACACAGACAAGTCCCAAAATGTTGTAGTTGCCTAACGGCAAGAGCATGATTTCTCCTTTCCTCAGGCCCATTTCTGTGGCTGAAGCATTTGGGCCTGGTAGGAGCTTCGCTCTCTATGAGTCAACACTTTCTTCATAACCAGCCTTCAAGGAAGTGGCCACGTTAGCCCTGGCCAGAGCTAGAGCCACTTGTGAAGTTCTTCCAACACTTCTACTCTTGGCACTGGTACAGGAACTTAAGTGTCAAGGAAATGTCACAGACTACCATCTTTTTCATCCTCGTGTAGCCCAAGCCAGGGTCCATAGAGCATCCATTGATTTATGAGGCTGAGCAGGACTGAGGATAGGCACAAGTATGTGCAGAGTTTGAGCATGAGTCAAGTTTCCCTGCCTGTGAGGTCAATTTTTGCAGTTTTCATGTGATATTTTTCAGACTTCTCATTCTGTGCACATTTTACTACAACAACAGAAGTCTGGGCATGTAGTTACATTTTTTTCACTGGATCCGGGCACATGTTGCCAGAAACCTGATAATCAAAGTGACAAGGATTTGGGAATGCAGAACATCAGAGCTACCAAATACAAGGTCTATCATTGTTGCTGCAGATTTGGGGTGGCTGAGTGGGTTTGGTTTTTTTTGCAAGCTACTGCTTTTGTTCAGCTAGACTGAAGATAATCAAGCTAAGGGCAAAAGGTGAAGCATTGATTACTCATTGATGATCATGTCATCTGCTAGTGTTTCCTGGGAATTGAGTCCTGAGTACTAATAAACCTGCTTGCTGTTAGTATGCTTGAGATGATATGAAGAAAGGTCTGGCACAGTCAGGTTTGGAAAGAATAACAAAATGTCCTGTTGTCAGGAAAGCCCACGCTGCAGAGCAGGAGTCAGGGAATGCTACATTTGCTATTCCAAGTGTATAATAAATAGCTGGTTAGGTATGGTACAGCTGAAATGTGACATGTCAGGTTTTATTAATGAAACAGATAGTGCAGAAAGAGTGATGAAGATTGACTGGCTGGGCGTCCCAAGTGCTGGCTCTGGGGACTGCTTTCCAGAACAAGTATGATCCAGTTGAGGGATGTGCACTGGCTGCAGAATTTGTGATTTGGGGGAAAATGCAGATTTAAACCTTGTGATAAAGAAAGGGAAGAACATAAAAAGGGCTCTTAAGTCAGAAATAAAGGATATAATTCACAGCCCATTGAAACCAGTGAGCATTATCTCATCTCAGTGGGCACTGGATTAGGACTCAAAAGGATTGAAGTAACATAGTGTTATTCAAGAAAATTTCCATTAGTACCAGAGCATGAGAGCTGTGGTGTTCAAACGAGAGTGCTTTGGAGTGAGCCAAAGCACAGACGCAGCCACATGATCTTGGTCAGAATGTCCTTCAGTTCATCTCAGCTTGTTTGGAGTTCAGCAAAAAACATGCCAGTTCTGACAGGACCCAGCATGGTCAGAGCACGAAGGTGGTCCTGTCCAACTGTTTCTTAAAATTGAGAATGTCCAAAAGAATTCTCAGTCTTTAAAACTGCATTTTATTAGAAAACAAAAGTGATACATGGCAACAGGGAACTCATTATACAGAGAAAACTCAGACGTGCTTGGCGAGACAGATTCAATAAAAGGCTTGCAGGCAAACTTACCCTTCGCCAGCTCTGTCCTTGCTGAGGACAAAAGTGTAAGCCCTTTTCTCTGTAATTGTTTTTTAGTCTATTGACTTTGATTTTGCCTCTGGATTGCAGAAACTCTGCCATCTCTTGGGAGAGATCTCTGCAGACCCTTCAGTCCTTTTGGTGTATCAGTGACATTTCCAGGCTCTTCTGAGGCTGTGTCCTGTGGTCTCCTCTGCATTTCCCAGAAGCAGTGTTTGTACTCCTGTTTATTGCATAGTGGTTCTTCCCCTTTTACAGCCTCACTGGGCCTCTACACCAGAAGAATCTCCAAAGACATGTATTCCTAACTTATTTTTAGGAAGGTTTACTGTCATCCCTTCCTTCAGATAGCTCCTCTTGACCTAGGATGCAAGAGGGAGCAGCACATAAGTAGTTTGGTTTTTCTTCTCAACTTGTCTTTTTTAGCAGAATATAAGTTGTAGAGTGACTAATGTTAGCTTGTGAACAAAGAAATCATAAGCCTCTGGCAAAGATTTCCAGTAGTTACATATGTGAAACATATGTTAGATGACATGTAATATGTCTGACAGGCAGTGCAGCAGTAGAACACCGTATTTCTGCATGCTCAGGCACATGTGCCTAGAGCAGTTTATTAGTAGATCCCAGTAACGAGGTTATCTTGTGTTACACATTACCTTGGTGTATGATGAGAGACACAGAGCCATTCCCAGTTTAGTGATAATCCCCCTTGATGGTTTTGTTTCTGCATCACAAGTGCTTATAGATTCCACGCTCAGCTACGTCATTAATAGGATGTCATTGGTACAGAAGTGTCTTGCCACAGATGATGCTGTTGACCCTACTGTCTCTTGAATGGTGAAGCTAAGGAAATGGATTATCTGTGAGAAATGAACTGTGGTGAAATTTTGCCTGTTACAAAATAGATTGCTTCCTTTTCTGCTCCGGATAAGTCTGTGATGGTTGCCATGTGTCTTTCACGTACAAGCATGTATACAGCACTGATAGTGACCAGCAGGTTATTGCTAAGAACAAATGAAACCCTACAGCTTCTGCCAAGTACTAGATCTGCCAAATAGTGTCTGTGCCACAGCTGCCAAATGCCATCTCAAAGTGGGCATAGCTGTGTACCTTGGAGTCAGCAGAGCAGTCTTGGTTTTACTTCTCTCTGTTCCCATTTCTAAGGTATGTCTGTGATTGGCACTGAGGTAACAGAAACACAATTGCTCGCTGATCTCAAGACGACAATTAGAACAGGCCCTACGATGAGACAGCAGTCTGAGGAAAGATGACATCAAGGTGATCCTTGGATCAAAGACTGGGACAGCTCATGCTGGGAAATCTACCTTCAGCTTTGGAATAAGGTGCTTTATCAGCTTGGAAGCACCACAACTAATAATTGAAAATTTGGTAATTTTCAAACCAGAATAGGGAATGGTTGGCAAATGGAGAGAGGTTCTTTTTCCCCTCAACTCTACACTGGTGAGACCATATCTGGAGTATTGTGTCCAGTTCTGGGCCCCTCAGTTCAAGAAGGACACAGAGCTGCTGGAGGGTGTCCAGCGTAGAGCAACAAAGATGATGAAGGAAACAGAGCACCTCCCTTAGGAGGAAGGGCTAAGGGAGCTGGGTCTCTTTAGCTTGGAGAAGAGGAGGCTGAGGGGTGACCACATTAATGTCTATGAATATTTGAGGGATGGGTGTCAGGAGGATGGAGCCAGACTCTTCTCAAGGTCATCTGATGGTAGGACAAGGGGCAATAGGTGCAAGCTGGAACATAGAAATTCCATATCAATACCAGAAGGAACTTCTTCACAGTGAGGGTAATGGAGCATTGGAACAGGCTGCCCAGCTGGGTTGTGGAGTCTCCTTCTCTGGAGATGTTCAAGACCCACCTGGAAGTGTTCCTGTATGACTTGGTCTAGGTGATCCTACTGTGGCAGGGGGATTGGACTAATGATCTTCTGAGGTCCGTTCGGATCCCTAATGATTCTATGATTCTATGAAGTAATACATTAACCCTAATTGCAATCCTATTCCTCTGTGCTACTTTTTGATGCATTACAAAGTTGTCTGCTCTTGAATATGGCATCATGTAGGGCATGTAAAATTTGGAGCTAAGACACAAAGCTAAGACACAAACCATGATGTGCTTATATAGCTGCACTGAAAGCGGAGGGTGCACTTCACTTATGTGAACTAGTGGATTTGCTTCCATATCAGATAAAAAAACAGATGAGCAATGATCTTTTGAGGATGTGAGGAGGGAGAAACAAGTCTCACTAGACTGCAAGAGAAAGAAAACAATGAGCTTAAACTGAAATAAGTTATTTTTACATCTATATTGGAGAGAATTTTCAAGGATGCTGCAGGAGCACTCAGAGTTAGAGCTGCCAGCACTGTCACTGCTCTGACAGCTAATATGCCTAAAAAGAGATCAGTTCCCACCTATCAGAGCATAAGGAAGGGTTCTGGATTGCTTAAGATAAAACAAGTGGCAAAAAGTACAGTTTCTTTATTCTAGTAAGATATCATAGGCAAACAAATCACATTACTGTGCTAATAGCATTTTAGACACACCTCTTCCTCAGCACTTTGAAACTCATTTGAGATGCTCATACCACTCAGAAAAAGCCCTCTTTGGTTGTCTTGGGTGGGACATACATCCAATCTACTTTGCTGCATGAAGTTAGTAAAAAGAATCAGGACAAATTTCTCTTGGTATTTTTAGCAGACATTTGGTTTCTCCTCTGTACCTGTATTTCCTTTAAATAGGAAATATTCTTTTTAAAAGAAGTGTGATTTCAGACCTAAAAGCCTGGAAAAAGTATCTACAGGCTCCCTGTTTGTAATCATTCCATATACTCATAAATATTTCATAGAAAAATAGGGTTTCAAGACTGTGCTAAAAATAAAAGCAATACTGGATAAATCCATATAAAAAGGTGAAATTATTAGATCCTGTGCAAACAGCATGATTTGCATTTCAGTAAGTTTCATACATACCTCATACATACAAGCTTTCAATTGTGACCTCAATGTGATTTCAGTCCTTGAAAATCTCTTGGTTACAACTCAGGTTTTACTTCAAGTGACAAAATGAGTGCAGTACATTCTGGTTGTCCATGTAGTCTCCTTTATCGGAGGACGTATGCTTGTCCTGTAACTTTTCTCTGCTTGCCAGGCCTCGACAAGGTAGCTCTGCTGAAAAGCTGTCACTACAAATTGTCATTGACTTCAGCAGAGGGATGGCTTTTTCCCCCTTGTCATTTCCATAATGGGATTACAAAGATTTATGGAGTTGCATTGTTCTAGGGGACCTGAGAACTGGCCTAGTGTCAGTGCCTCCGTGGATATGCTGTGAGCTTTGTCACACTTTTAATGATGTCCATAGTACTGTAAATGAGGATAGAAGACCATATTTCTGGGAAACCACAGAAAAGACCTGAGGGTGTAATGAGTTTCAGCTGATACCTGCTGGTTATTCAAATCCTTCCAGACTGAGAAGAAAAATTTGCAGAGGATTATGGTATCAGCCATTTCTACATAGCCAGCAGCTCTCTATGCAGGGAATTAATAATTTCTCTTAATAAGAGTTACTTAACATCAATTCCTTTTCTATTTTCTTCTGGCATGGAAAAGTGTATGAGCCAACTGTAGGCAGCCCTGGTATTGCTGGACTGTTTTGACCTCGGTTGCGTGTGGGTAAGGACAGGACATGGCACGTGACTTCAATGCCCTACATGGGGCAAGCCTTTACCCTTTTGTCCCTCTCTAAAGCATGGCACAAGGCCCCCAAGCTCCCAGGAAAAATGCACTTTTTCTTTCAGTAACACAGCTTTGAAGTGTGGAGCCTCCTTCCAAGACTGTCCTTATCTCCCATGCTCTAGTGCCGCCTGCCTTGGGGATACAGTGTAGTGTCATGTAGTGTTATGTGAGTAGCAACACAGAGGTGAGGCATCTGGCTGACTTGGAGATGTGAGGGATGATATAATTGTTCAACTGAGTTTTGGAGGGAAAAGCAACTAATATAGTGCATGTCTGATGTACTTGGACTGTCAAGGCCTACTTCATATCAGTTGGCACCAACTGTATAATGAAACTGGGTGCTTACAACAAGAAACCTATACTATAGGACACTTGTCCACCTACAGGACAGAAAGATATGTCCCAGTAGCTGAGCTCACAACTCCTTTTTCCTTTTCCTTTTCCTTTTCCTTTTCCTTTTCCTTTTCCTTTTCCTTTTCCTTTTCCTTTTCCTTTTCCTTTTCCTTTTCCTTTTCCTTTTCCTTTTCCTTTTCCTTTTCCTTTTCCTTTTCCTTTTCCCTCAATAGAAATGAGGTGCATAAGCATGGCCAGTTCCATGCCAGAAGGCTTTCTGAAATGCCTTGTTTTCTGTAGCTGTTGCCACACAGTTTGAACATAGACAGAGCTGTCAGAAACATCTCAGCAACTCTATCAGCGTTCTATCGGTTTTGAGTTTGGTGCTATTCGTTTTGATTAAAACAGCATCTTCTGCAATTATTTCCCTAAATGCTTTATGAGCCTAAGTAATAAACACCGATAGATAGTCTGGATTCTTTTCTCAGGACAAAAAATATCTGTACAATGGAAGTCCACCTTTTAAATAGAAAAACCGTAAAATAGCTTTGCTTCCCAAGTATTATTTAATGGTAATGAAGAGAAAGTAAGATGAGCTATATTGGGAAAGCAATAACAGCCAAGTTGCTGTACATGACATGTAATTTCTGTAGCAATTGATTTACCTGCTATTGATATACTACCTTATTTATATACCTTGCCCCCAAGAATGACACATTAGGTTTGGCAAAGTGTTCCTCCTTGCTGAACAGCACACACTTAGTCTGTGCTGTTTTTTGATTACCGTGCTAGCAGGATCATGTAAGCAGCAAATTTTCCCTTCGATTTGGGAACACCTATGAACAGGGTTATCCACAAGCACATGGCAGTAGCTTTGTGGAGAAGCTGTGATAAACCTTGTGTTCTGTGAAGGAACTATGCTTCAATTTGTTTGTGCACTTCAAGTAGGGTCTGCAAAAGCACTTGCTTTTGGCCCTGCCCTCACTGAGGGTGCTGGAAGTCATTAGGTCACCACTGAGAACAACCACAAAAAAATCTTTCATCCTTCTGATAGGGAGCTGCATGGCTGAGGGGAGTTTTGGCCCTGGGTCACCGGAGAAAATACGATTCAGGTCCTTTGGAACTGACAAGTCATTGCTGTGTGACATCTCTGTGACAGGTTTCGATCTCATTCTGGTCTCTTATGGAGAGTTGACAAGAAATCCTGCTAAGTGGCTAAGTGCCACCATACAGGTTCTCCTCTTGGCAATCAGCAAAGAAGCGGGGGTTGAAAGGGAGTGAATGAGGATGAAGCTTAAATCTCTCTCTGTGTGTTAGGTTATCATGAAAGTGTAGCTGAGGCTGATTACTAGGTAGCATGAGGGCAGCCTGGTTTACGATGTATCTGCTTTGCAAATAAACAGTGACACATACTTATCACACTGTCCCACTGATATCTCTCACATGTACCAGGGTCACTTGCTTCCTAAATGTAAGAAACCTTTTTTCTCTCACGTATTCCCACATCTGTTACAACACTACTTAGGTCATTTCTTCTACAAGTTCAAGTTCTCTTGAACAGCAGAGGCAGGTGCGGTTCTGGTTAAAATGAGCAGCACATCCAGCCAGGGAACTTTGACCATACTACATGGAAAAGAAGTACGTGAAATACTAACTGCTGTAACAGAAGGGATAACTGACCTGCTGCAGTACATCCAGTCTGTTGCTGAAATCTGAATCAGAGATGTAATAATGTTGTTCCACTCACAGTTTTAGCAAACATTTGTTCTACATGGACTAAAATATATTTCAAAATAGCTACATTTAATTTTTGATCAGTTGTTGAAAAAATCTATGTTCTAAAAAAGTGAAAGCAGGAGGTTCTGGTCACCTGAAGTCACCCAAGGTGACTTCAGAAACTTCTTCTGGGTCTTTCCAAACCTGTAAAATAGCTTATTAGACATCCCCTTCACATGACTGGAAATTTCTGAAACTTCCTTTTGGCTAATCAAAAACTTGAGCTGCAGTAATGAGGGTATCCTCACAAAAGCACGGGCAGATTATTGCATTGCCTGTGCTGTTCAGCATCTGGCACTCCCAGAGAAATTAGAGGTTGTGGTATTTAGATGTAGATGCTGTAAAACATTTCACATCTTACTAAATACTACTTTATTATGATTAAGCAAATAGCTTACCTCGGCTTGTTCTATCAAATTGAAGCTGACACAGTCATTCCTTAAGGAACATCCATATTTCCAATGTATTTATGACCAAGTTTTTCAGACACTACAACCAGAAAATCAAAATAATTCACTTAAACAACAACACAACTGGGAGGTGTTCCAGCTCTGTGCTGGCAAAGGTTACTGGAGATTATGTATGGACATGCACAGCTAGCAGTGCTGCTGCTCGTACAAAAGGATAAGAAAGAGACTTTAAATAGCCTTGGATGCTTGGATAACCTAAAAAGCTGTAAAAAAAACCCCAAACAAACAAGAAACACAAAACAAACCCAAAACCACTTTTAGAAAAGCAGTGGATTGAAGATATCAAAGTGAAACACAGAACCGGTGCTGTGCAGAGACCAATACTTGGCACAAGGAACACAAAGCACCTTTCAGGGTGACATTCAACTTTTCTCATACAGATTTTTTTTTTCCTTGTGTGATGTGAAACTTGCAGACTTTGTCTGTTGTCCCCACACATCCTTCATTTCCTTGCTGGCTACCAAGCATGTCTGAACATGCCTTTACATACACCTTTTCTACTCAGTGCTGTGTTGAATTGCTACTCCTGGGATACCTTCATTAAGCGTGTTGACAAATATCACTAACTTCCACATTTCTTCTATTTAAAAAGACTGATATAACCAAGGCTAGACTAGACCATTTAAAATTGGTTCAATTACCTTTAGTTAGGACTGAGTTTTCTAACAGAACAACTATTTTATGATACTACTTACTGCAGGTTCAGTGTTGTTATCATAACTTTAACCCTTCAGGAAGCAGCAACACTTTCTTTTTTGTTTAAATATACCAATAGATGGAGATCTACAGCTCTGACTGTATGGATGTATGGAGGCAGCCCAGCACGGGTGTCTGTGTAAGGTTGAGAACTGCAAAGGCAACTAGGTATGGTTGATTTCAATAAAATCTCAGTGCCTACATGCTCTGGGAGTGAGTAAGTCATCAGTAAATGCTTCTGATCTTGTACAGTACCTGAAAAGTTGCGGAAATCACCACAAGTGAGAAACAATGGTGTTTTTGGATAGTTTCAGAATATTGTTGCAAGCCCCATTTACATATCCGTTTGCTACCAACAGCACACATGCTTTGTGCTCTACAGCATGTCATCAAATGCTTCAGCTAATTACTCACTAATTATAACACTGTTGAATGGTTACACTGTGGCAGCCATGTAATTATGGAGCATAAAGTACTGAGCACTTGCAAGGCTGAGCATATTGACTGATTACAATAAATCCCCTGCTTATTGTTGATATTTTTCACCTGCTTAACAATTGTAATGTTTGCCTCTCATACCCTGAAACTCAGAGCAATGTACCAAGTGTTGGTAGCAGAAGTTAATTAAAGTTAAAAGCAGGTAAGCTGTATTGAAATGGCAGTGTATGATGACAAATGTACATTGAAACATAGAACCTGGAACCGGCTCTTCACCGCTGCCAGGACACAACATTCCTCTCAAAACCACTGTACAACTCCCTCACCAAAACAGGAAAAAGGAGAAAGGGGTCACTGATGTTTTACAAAAACAGTGTGGTGAGTCAAACTCTTGGGGCAGCTTACTGTGATGGGGGTGTAGTTCAGTTTGTGTTTGCTTCAAGGCTTCTAACATCACTGGGGGAGAAGCCATTGAAAGAGCTGCTGGAAATGTTGCCAGTTAATGAGCCCTACAGGGACTCTCCTGGCACGTTGGGGCTGGCTAGAGCACCACATGCTCCTGCTGTACCAGCGGGTTCCCCATCTCTGGCTGGCAGGAAGCAGATGATGCACAGCTGGCTCAGGTTATGCTTCCCAAACAGTCTCTTACCTCACAGGAAATGTCAAATAACTGTCTTAGGGCAGTTGCCTTGGCTGATGAATGCTTGATGGTGCAAAGTGTAACTAAAGATCTGCATCTACCATTGTTTAAGTTTAAAGACTAATAATAATTAAATATCCAGCCATGGAACCAGATCTTTTTCTCCTTGTGTTTTTCACAAATCATTTTTCTGGCCCCTCAAAATACACGGATGTTGAGGATCTGGGAAAGTGAATATTAAGCTGTCACTGCCATTCATATCTTACACTGTAGCCAAGAACAAGATACAAAGCTGTTCAGTAAAACACACTAATTCATTAAAACTCAGTGAAAGCCTTGCTTGCTCATGCTGCTACAAGTAGTTCTTGCTTTGTTCTCAGAATGGAATGCCAAAACAGGAATTGTCTGATCAAAGTGTTTTCAGCTTCATGTTTAGGAAAGGGAGTCACTCAACACCTCTGCTATTCTTCATTTGCTAGCAATACCGCCTGCTGTATCAACACACACTCAGAGGAAGGCTCTGTGGTGGTCAGGAGCAGAATATTGAAGCGGTACAAGTCATCTTTACACTCCCAAGTAAGTAAATGTGGGGTTCTTTCCACAAAGATAAACCTTGCCTGTAATGTACTACTAGTTCCTTCCCTCTGAATTGAGGTTGACTCTTGGAGTGCTCTTGCCTTATGTCTGTATTTTAGAGCTTTGGGAGTTGACAGGAAGCCTACGAGATCTGTGTGAGTGTGAAGGGACTGGCAGCGCACTTTGAAGCTTCTGTCTTTATTGTTGCTATTCATTATCCAAAAGAATAAAATATTGTAGCAAGATGTGATAAATTACTGCCATATGGAAGACTGCAACAACTGATGGGTCTGGATTTGGACTACACTAGGAAGATAATTGCTGGTGTAATTACACACAGCTCCAGAGAGTGGTGTATCTGACCCACGGTACTTTTTATGCCCACACTAAAATGACAGTATAATCCAGTGACAGAATATCACCCCATTCTCCTGTCTGGATCCTCTTAGCCTTGCTACAGCTGATAATGCATCTGCAGTCTGTACATTTTTCTCAGAGTGTTCGCTTTGTTTTGGAAATATTCCATTCCCCAAGCATCATATAAACTTCAAAGTAAGTGATAGGCTGGACCTTGAAGAGTTTCAGGACACAACAAGGGAGGGCACTTACTGCTTTTCAATGCCTTTTCAGAATGATAGACAGATAGACTTTTCTGCAGATGATCTATGTAAAGTCTGTGGATGTTTGCCAGTATAGTCAGTATATTTTTAAAAGCAGGTTACTGAAGAGGGGACTCTAGAGAGACAGCAAGGCTCTTCACTCTTTATTATTTATCCTGGTCCCTCCTTAACTTTTTTTATTTTGTGTCTGAATTCAGCTACATCTATTTTATTGTTGTAACTGGGCCTGATTCTGACCAATCTGCTGTAAATTCTCTGAGATATTTTTGCATCTTTGAGCTTTTTATTTACATCCAAGGCAGCACTTTCTTTGACATTTCAAAACAATTTGTACTTAGGATAATTTTCTTACATTGACGTGCTTGACATCCACAGATTCACACCAGGGAAAAGTGTGACCTCTTCCTCTTCAGTGTGACAGTTAGAAACCTATGTGTCGCCTTTGAAAACTCCTTTTGTTTTCTAAAGATGTGATCTTCAGAGCATTGTCAGAATGAGGCTAACTTATTGGATGGGAACAAGAGAGAACCAACAAGTTTCCCATTCTTGAGCCTTTAGTGAAAGACTAAGATGAATCTTTTTTCTCCTCCATCCTAAGTCTTTTTGGTCCTTAGAAGCTTTTGCAAACACAAGCCTTGGACAATTTTTCTAGCTTTTGAGGCAGGGGTTTGTATGCAATAATCATCCAAGCTTCGATTTTGCAGAAAGTGGTGCAGCAAAATGTGTTTCAGATCACTGACACAGGAAACCGCAACATTGCTGCCCTATCCAGATCCATGTGGAATGTGGGTCCATTTATTATGAGGTCAATCACAACTGGAAACCATCCCATAATAATATGGGGTCAATCCAGTACTGCTGCAATAAATGGGAGCTTTGTAAGTTATTCCCATGTCTTAGCCTCGCAACATGCAGAAGCTGTAAGAACACTAGACCAAAACACTGCTTCTGATTCCTGGTCTGTGAAATGTGGGCATCAGTTAAGTGCTGTTATGAGTTCCGAAAAGTTCAATCATCTGAACTTTTAGTAACTATGAAATTCAGAGGAGAAAGCTGTTCTTGTCAAGAAAGAATCCAGAAATGTGCATGATAAAATCTGCTCTTCCATTGATTCCAGCAGAACCAAAAATGCTTTTACTAAATCAAGAAATATTATGGGAAATGATCAATTTATGATGGGAAATGAATTCTTCTAACCCTTAAAAACCTTATCAGTGTAGACAAATGTCAGTGAAACACACACAAACAGTAAGTATATTGATTTGAACACGTGGCTAAGGGTACTTGTGATATAGTTTAGCCTCTATACAACGATGAAATGAATCCATAGATGTTAGAAAGGTGATGGTAGTTCCGCTGTGCATGCTGGAAGTTCACTAGGGCCCTGCTCTCTTCACTCAGTTCCTTTTAGCACTGAAGGTGCACTTGGAGCAAAAGAGAGGAGCTGGAACAGAGGATGTGGCTCTTTTCAGGTCATGGAGAGAACTGATTTTCTTTGTAAAGCATTTTCCTTCAACTGTGCCAAGGATCATTTGCTGATTTAAAAGAACATTCGCCTTTGAGAAGGAACAAACAGCAGCTCTGTTTCATCTATACCAAGAGGTATAGCAGTGTGCAAGGGTAGCCAGGTGACAAATAGGCAGCCTGTGCCTGAGCATTCCTATTGTTACATGCACACACCGAGCTGAACCCTGTGTCTGGAGCTGCAGAAAGCAAATGTTTGTTGCACATGCTCTGTTAGTCCCATTATCAGCTCTGTAATGAACAAGCAGAAAGGAGCTGGTTTGTGACATAGCTGCTAACGCTAACACACTGTGTCGTTCGGGAAGGAAATTTAATCTTGTGCTCACAATTTAATTCAGAATTATCCATTAATCATTTTAACCTCCCCAGACACTGCCTGTGTACTGAATGCGGCTGTACGTGCCAGGCTGAGCTGGGCACATGGGTGCAGGTAGTGAATGAGGGCAGTGGATGGGGCTGACCCTCCTTTAGTGCAGGGCTCAGCACTGCACAAGGCTCTGCTTGCAGTTTCAGCAGCCAGCTTCTCTTACTCCTAACACACTCATCTATCAAACGAGCTGATAATGTTGCAGGAAACCACAACTCTCCCGAGTCTGTGGCTGCAGCTTAGCAAACGTGAATTAGCCTTTCCCCTAGCTCCTGAGTGCTGGTGCTGAACAGCATCAGCAGGGGACTCACATCCAGGCAAGGGCGAAGTGTTAGTGAATGCAGAGATAGAAGCAGAGGTGATTCTTTCAGGGAAAGATTCTTTCACATGGTAAGGTGATACTGAAAAAAAATAATAGTTTTATGATCATCTGTATCCCAGGGAGCAAGACAAGCGACTGATTTATTCCTAACATACACACTAGCACTGGTGCAGGGGCAGACCGACCTCCATATTTGCAAAAGCTGTCTGGGGCTACCGAGAAACTTCTCCAGGGATGAACTATGTCCAGAGTGGAAATTCAAAGTCCAGCTTCACCTGCTGGGAGCTGTGTGCAGCAGGAACTCCAGCCCACAGGGTTCTACCAGCTTATAACCACCTGTAAATGGCTGACTGAGGGGGTATAATGTTACAGCAGGGTGGATTTTCTTTTACTTCAGTATGGAACAGAGGCTCTGAGAAATAAAAATAAAATCAGGGGCAAGACAATGAATTTTTAAAAGGGCCAAAATCTTTGTGTAACAAAACCAAACATTTCAATGTTCTTTTTTTGCTCACATACTTCTTATGAGAATACAAACCTCTGTGTTCTAAGAAAAGAATAGGTAAGCTGCCTGGGTTACATGAAATAAATAGGTTTTCTCTTGCCTCAAAGCAAAGGGGGTTTTATTGACACAGAGTCTTACTCTTTTTCTTATTTTTTTTAGAAGAAATGATGTAAAAGGAAATGTCAGATTCTTTTGGTTTGACCTGATCACATTTGTTTCTGCTTTTTCTTTCTTTCTTTCTTTCTTTCTTTCAGTTTTCTTGGGTTTTGTTTTTGCTTTGGTTTTTTTTTGGTTTTTTTTGTTCACTTGCTTTCCTCTCTAGTGACTCTCCTCTTTCCTGAAAATCACTCCCTGTTTGTATTAGGCTTCTGTTTGGACTTGGCACAGAGCAAGCAGGGCTGCTTCTTTGACCTGCATAGAGACTTTAGATGCCAAGGGTGTTCTTTAATGAGACTTATTTCTGCCTGGTGACCCATCTGTGGTCTGACTGAACTGGTTCAACAGGGCCTTAGGGCAGCAATGAAATAGGCATTGTATGCTAATCCATGTCTTTGGCTGTTTTTCACCATGTGCATGTCAGATAAAATCCAAAACAAACTCCTCTCTACCCTAAAATTCAGACAACAGAGCTACACTGCAATCACATAGCTCTGTTTTTTTGCATTTTCCCTCCTAACAAAGCAGGAATGGGAGACATACTTCCCTTTAAACCTACTTTCAGTTTGACACTCTAAAAGTACTATTTTCCAACTTATGATAAAAGCTTCTGTCAGGGGGATCTAGGCTACTTAACAACCAAGTGAGACACGAGAGAAATTGCTGTCATTGTGGGCAATTTTCCTGTTGTTCTTCAGATTTGCAAAATTATTTTCCACATTTCTGCCAATGAAAGCAGTCTCAAACTGGTTGAGACACAACTGTGTAAAGAACAGAGCCTTTTACAATAGGGAAGGGGGGAAAAATATAATAGATGACTGGGCTGCTTTCTTTCATTTTTGACCTTTAATTGAAAGATTGAAGATAAGTAGTTCCTGGGAGAAAGCAAAAGGCTGATTCATTTACCCTGTAGTTTTGAGTGGAAAAGCTTCCTGGAAGCCTTACTATTATATTATGAATCATCCTCTTGTCATTCCAAGAAGTTCATAGCAAAGTAAAATGTTAGAAATGGATTGATAGTGCAGTGATGGGCAGTGAGGCCAAAGTGAGAGGTTAAAGGTCTTGGGATAATATATTCAGGCATCCCTTAGGACATTTTTGTAAAGCTGATGTTTCTGACCTCAGGATTCTTTGTCTTGCTGTTTTAGGATTCACTGCTGTCTTAGCATAATGTAATTTTGAAAAGTTCACTTGCTTTATATGAAGTTTTTTAAATGAAGACTGTTTTCTTTCAAGGAAATCAGATGGAGTCACCATTGCTTTATGGGTTTGTAGAGCATGTGGGCTTGGCTGATTACCAGGGCGCCATTTCAAACCCCGTCACAAAACGGAGAGCAGCTAGCAAACACAGGTGTGATCACAGTCAGCACAGAGGAATGAATTATTAAATCCTTGAGGGTGGTACTGTGTACAAGAGGTAGAAGAGGACAAACTTTTGCATCTTTGGAGATGGAACTGGGGTAGGAAGAGTAACGATTCCTCTGCTTGGGATGGGGATCAAGTGTTTTGCTTTATGGGAACAATTCAACTGGCCCTGAAAGGACGCGAGCCCCTTGCTCTTTTTCAGAATCACATCTTCTCAAGATGCTCATTAGGGCATCTAATATTCACTGCTGACATAAGAGTTTGCTATATATTCTTTCCAAAATTTAACTTCCTCTTTTTCAAAATACATTTTTAACCAAGAGGATAACTGCAGTCATTTCTTAAGCTGACCATCAAAGAGCTGAGGAGCAGAACATCAACATATACCAATATAATGCAAGACCATGATGGCCTCATGTATGTGCAAATTGAGGAATGCTGTGTTTTCTGTAGCTGTTTGCTTCTAACCAGAGGAGAGGATGGGATGAACACATCCTTTGTTCTGCTGTGACCTCTTCCATCATACACATTTGGTCAACGTACAGTTCTTCCACATCTTCACATGGACAGTCCCACTAGCCCAGCAAAGATGGATGAGGGGCAATAAATGCATTGTTACCAGCTTATTCAAGGGGCAAAAATACCCAAAAGTTTTAATGCCTCTCTTAAGAACTTAATAACAAGGGCTGGCATAATGTCACAACTTCATTGACATGTTTCCAACTTACATGAGAGCTGAAACAGACTTTGATATGCTTTTTGGAATGACTGAGCAGTAGTATTTAAAATTACTGTAGCTTGGAATTGAAATGAGCACTTCACTGGGGTGAATATTGTACTGAAGAGTGAAGGCTTCTATGCCTTTTTCTGCTGATATTGTTTACGTGGAGACAGCTTTCTGCAAGACTGGATTACCAGGGCAAGAGTGCATTGATTTACATTCTGAAGGTTATCTTTTCAGTGGAAAAAGGCACAATAGTCTGTGGGGGTTTGAGCTGAGGAGGAATAGTGCTGTGTGGATTTCTAAACAATAAGCTTTAGTGCTGAAGGAGTGAGGGGTTTATATTCTAGTTGATTTTTCATTGTTCTTACTGGCACATTGCTATACATGGCAATGTTTCTTCACCCTTGATTTTTGCTTTAGTCATTGACTCATTGACTTGTTTGCTGGTGAAAGTCAGTCAGCTGAATGAATCCCAGAAGGTTCAGATTTTTGATCTCTAATGGAACAGTACCCCTCTCTACCGAATGTCATTTGATTTGATTTGTATAGCCAAGAGTTAATATAACATTATCTAAAGTGCTTTTTAGAACTGATTTATATACTCCTATTTTAACATTGATTGGAAAGTATCTATTGTTATCTCTCTAAAGGTCAGCTTCTCCTCTGCTTACTCACATGAGTAATGTAATTGATTGCAGTGCATCTCCTCATGAAAATAAGGAGATCCTGAATGGGAGTAGCTCCAGGAAGTCTGACTGTAGATGTGGAACCAACATCAGAGCAGTACACCTCTTGCATATCTTAGTGTTACTTCCTTTCTTATTTGGTTTGGCTAGGACAGCGATAAGAAAAAATTTGGGCCCTTTTACAAATGATTTCCAAGACTACTTGTAAGGACATAATCCTGGACAGCCTCAAATCCTTCACCAAATGTTCTGTAACTTGACCACCATCTGCACAGAGCAAGGCTAAACAAGTATTTGGTTGGGTTCTTTTTCCAGTTCTGAGTACATCCTTTACTGTGCCAGTGGTACTGTTACAGGAAGGCAATTCAGAAACAACTTTGTGCATGTTGTGTTAGCAAGACTTGGAATTTCAGCCCAATATGGAAGGAAAATTCAGTCTAACATTTTAAATATGGGTATATAAAAAAAGTGTGCAAAAGCCTTCTTTACTGGAGCTAGGCCTGTACCTCTATCCGTGCTTCAAAAATCCCTCTCAAAACTCTGCCTGCCTGTCATTTTTCTGAAGTAAATGATGTCCATATGCTTGGTTTTGTTCAATTATTTTTGACAGTGTTTATTTCTAACGCATTAACAAATTGCTTGTAGTCACAATTATCTCAAAGGACTGGAATTAACATTTTAATAAGATATAATCTGCTTCTGTTCATATCTTTTGAGTTTTAAATTATAACTCGTATAATACTTCAGTGCTGAATCATTTGAGAGTGCTACAAAATATAGAGATAATTGAAATGAGGATTTAAACTTGGATTATTGGAAGTAGGATTAAATTCAATCTGTGAACAGCTTGAAATGTTTTATGTTGATACAAACACAAAACTTCTGTCAGATTTAGAGCACAGAGCCCGCTGTTCATTGCAAAGCAATGAATAGTTCTATTTTCCTGTAGATTTGAAATATGTTACAACTGTAAAGAGGAGAAAAATACTTCATTCACAGATAACTATTGAAAAAATAAGGTTTATGGGTTGTGACTGTCACTGGAGTTCTTTCACTTATAGAAAAATAAGACTAAAAAGTACCTTGATACATCTTCTAGTCCTTCTTCCTCAAAACCAGGATGTGCAGGATACTTCTGCCAGATGTTTAAGTTCATGCTCTGGACTTTGAATGAAAAGGCCTTGCCAGTCTCCAGATAAGCTGTTCCTAAACTTTATTATCTTTCATAACAAGGAAAGAAAACTTCTTTCCTGTAACCACCCATAATTTTATGCCCTGTTTGTCTGCAACTGTTTTGTTTCTCCTGGTGACTGTCATTTTTATGCTTCAAGACTGTAGTATTCCTGCAACACCCACTTCCCCATCATTCCTGTCCTTGGGCTAGCCTACTCAGATTCCTCATCATAGGTTATGTTCTCTGTGGGTGCTTCTGGTATAATCCAGGTAGCAGCTGCTGTTCCAAGTTTTGGCTGCATGACATGTTCACTCGCACTCATTTTGTAATGTTCTGTGCAGCTTTTTTCTCTCCTCAGTCTGCCATTCTGTCTCTGACTGTTCCTCCATAAGCAGGAACAATTTCTTATCTTTGACCTTAATTAGTTTTATCATCTTTTTTTTTCCTACATCACTGCTTCAGTCAGTCAAAATCATCTTTGTTTCTGTCCCCATTGTCTGTCATACCTGCGGGCCTTTCCTCTTGGAGGCTATCTGCAAGCCTAGAAAGCATTTCTCCTTGATTAAAACCTTTGATAGGGCCAGACCCAGGACAGACCTCAGCTTCTTCCTTAGTTGGCTGCCTTCTTATCCTGTTATTGAAGGAAATGAGGGGATAAGAGGTGGTTTGACATAGTTTCTTCTTGCAAAATCCATGTCAGCTGTAACTGTTAGCTACCTTCCTGTCATCTTCTGAGTGCTTACAAATAATTTGATTACTTCTTTTTTCCCCCAAGAGCTGAAGCCAAGCTGTCTATCTGATACGATTTTCCACATACTCCTTTCTTCCATTTTTAATATTTGGTTGGGATTTATCAATCTTGTAAACTCTTCTCTCTCCAGAGCCCCACAGATAATAATTTCTGAGACTTCTTCAGCTTGTTTGCTGCAGATTTTATGATGAAAATCATCAGGCCTAGACTGGTTGAAATCACCTTAATTACCTAAATATTATTTAACCCATTCACTTCCCTTTCTCTTTTGAGATTTTATCATTTGCTGTTGGGCTTCTTTGTGGTATTTAATGCAATAGAATACTACTCATGGTTGACTTATTCCATTGGCTAAGAAGTTGTAGATCCCTCTCTGCCAGGTTCCTGGGCATAATGTACTTAGTGCAGTTCTGCTCCGACAGAACTGAGGAGGTTTGTGAAGATTCAGCAGCACAAATTTTGTGTGCCCTACCATAGCTCTCTACAGAGTCTTGGAGATTCAGAAAACTCAAAGGCAGCTGCAACTGCGTGTATTTGCTGCTCGAGGGCAGCACTGGTGACAGCACTTCCCTGAAGGTCGGCTCTGCTCTTACAGGCAATGCAGTCCTGGTGATGCTGCTTATTCGTGAGGGACTCTCAGTATAAAGCAGAATTTTTAACTCACATTATGTTATGTCACATTATCATAGTTTCCTCTTGCAACACACCTGGCTAGTGTGTGATCTGTTAACCACAGAATCATGGCAAGCAGGGATGTGGAGATGCATCCAAGCCAGATCCCCGTGCTGGGGCAAAACAGAAAAATTCTGGTAGATATTTTCCTTACCTGTTCTTAAAAGCTCTGTGGGCCCTTCTAAGTATTTATTCCAGTGTCTGACTGTCCTAATACCTAGGAAATGTTTGCTTGTGTGGTCTAAATAATTCTTGGTGTATTATAAAGCTTTTAATTTCTATCCTGCATTATCATAGTGAAAAAGCAAAGAAGGTGATGGTCTTTCTATCAGCTGACTTGTGTATGTACTGACAGATTGATGCCTAGTGTCCAAGCAAGGTGGTTCTTCAGTATTTACACCTTTTCCCTTGAAATGTGTTTGGGACAGAGAATAGCTTGTTAAGTTTCAGAAATGACAGAACATGAAAGCTCGTGTTGATTATGATATTAACCTAAAAGGTGTTTGATCAGCTTTTCTCACTTTTTAATGCACAATCCTCTGTAATACTCCGCTTTATTCTTTTTATCACATTTTTATATTGTCACAGTTACAAGTTTAAACAGGATAAAACCAGAACCTATAGAAGAATCAAATATCAAAGCAAATATTTGAATTGTGCATAGTTTTCAGAAAGCAAAATTTATCCCTAGTGTGAGCAGACACAGTTCTTTGGACTTAATGGGGATATGTGGAATTGTTATGAGCCTGAACTGGCTTTTCTCAGCAATATTGGTTACTGTCTGTGTGCAACAGCCACAAATCTCCTGCCTGTGATATTCAATTAAAATGTAAAGCATTGTAAGGACTCATATATGTTGTTCCATATTGATGTTATCATAATAAAAATAAAACTGAGGCTGTTAGAATAGTAAAAGCTACCAGACTACTGTTTGTGTAATTAATGAAACAAAGTATGTTTGCAAACCAATCTGTAGAGCATCAGCATTGCAGCGTTTTCCAGACTGTGGGTTAGATAAGCTGATTCATGTTTAACAAGACACATATGAAAACTTCAAGCTGTGACTGAAAGACAGAAGTTCAACCCCTTATGGAATGAGAAGGAAGAAATACTACGATAAACAGAGTAACATGTTGAAATTTGTGAACTGATGGAGTGGCTTGGGGGGAAGAAGTGAGGAAGAATAGTATCGAACAATGAGATTATTATTAATCAGAAGCAGTAAAAAATAATTATAATGGGAAACCAAGTTTAACACCTTCTTGTTAAACATCAGATATTGGCCCTTCACCCTGCAAAGAGTGAAACTTGAGTCTTGAGGACTCAGGCAGAAGAGCTGAGGGTATGCAGTGATATTTGCATATGGTTTCATCATCTCACAGTTAGAAAACTGAGTGCACCAAGTGGTATCAGTGCACTGCAGTAAACAGTCTGCCTCTGAGAGAGAAAGAGGAGGAACAGATAACACAGGTGATTATGCTGGAGTAGACACCCAGCATCAAATTTGCTAAGGTGCTGCATTTCACTTGACATGAAACTTATATTGAGGCCAAATTCACTCTGAGCAAGTTCCTTCTCAGATGGAAAAGGCAGAGTGGAGCAATTTGCCAGCAGTATTTGCATTTGCTTAGTATCTATGTGGGTAGGGTTTGTATTATGTTTCACTTTCTGTAACTGTCGACAACCTGGAGGTACCAGAGCACACATGTGCAGGGTACCTTGTTAGTTGCTGGCTGGGAACAGCAACTCAGGTGGCTTCTAAGAAAAATCTATAACTCTCAGCATGATCTGCTGTGTGAAATCAAATGCATCCCAAGGTGTTGAGGTGTAGCATTAGTGCTGGAATTAAAAATGAAATGTATACAAGATGTAGTTCTTGTGTATATTTAAAGTGAAACTGGAGCTCATTTAAATACTTTTCTCAAGAGTCAGCATTTGGCTTTTTACAAGATACAGGGCATCACGGAATGATTAGGATACCTACACCTTTTGCTGAATTCTGAGGGATTTTTCCTGTGTTTGCTCTCTGAGTAGTATCAGTCAATCTACAGTGTGAACTGAGTGTTGCTCTTAAAACACAGAGTCTCAGGGATGGCATAAAAGATCTGAGCAGGAACTAACATATGCACACTCTGCTGGGCTGCAACAGCAAGAGGAACTTATCCCTTCTGTGATAGTATGCGTATAAGAGCATCCAAAAAACGTGCACGTGGGAGATCTTTGTGTTTAGAAGGACATAGCCGTTGGCAAATTTGGCATGATTGAAACCAATGACCAAATGCTTGTTAAAAGCAAGTTATTAATATTTATGCTGAAATTTTCAAAGGAGCCTAAGGGAAATGTATGCTCCTGACTCATTCAAATTCACAAGGAGCAGAGTGCCTAACTCCCTCAGCTCCTGCTGAAAATCCCAGCCTTAATCTCTGTGTGACAATCTGATTTTGAAGTTTTACAAGCCATACTCTCAATAATAAGGATACTCTCAGGAAGCTGGGAAAACGCTCTGAGTGCTTATACTTAGTGTCTTTATTTTGACATAATTGTTTAAAGGACTTCAGATGAAAATTTGTAAAGTGAAGCAATTTCCAGCTGAAAGCCTCATAACACACGCTTCAGTTTGTATTAGAGATGTAAACATATACATTAAACTTTGTAATGGAATTTATGAAACCTAATGAGCAAATTTTTATTGTGCAGTAATACTATGTTGAAGCCATTCTCCTCCTTCGTTTTTCTTTGCCTACAGCTACAAACAAATTTGACATGCCATATTATTATGTTGTCCTAGTTCACTGTAAGTGTATAATGTTACCTAAAACCAGAGCCTTTATGTGAAATTGCTGGCAAAAGTGATTTTTGCATCATGCCTTTCCCTCAGAATTATATACAGCAAATTATATTAAAGGTTGGACTAGGTGATCTTAAAGATCTTTTCTACCCTAAATGATTCTATGATACTAAAATGCACCCAATCATTGGAAAAATAAGTTGATAGCCTACTTTTTATTGTATTTATTCCTAATGTTATCACAGCTGTGAATCTCTAACTAACCAAGATAGCCCAGTCAGCTTATTTCTTCAAAGACTCACTGTAGAATTGTGAACAAACATCAACAGGTAATAGTAATTTAAACTATCAAAGGGCTGGTTTTGTTCAAAGTTACTAAGATCTATGTGATTATGTAAATTTTGTCCTTGATTATACTCCTGCAATCCTACAATCATCAAGCTGATTGCAGAAGTGCAACCAAATGGAAAAGTTTTGCTCCAAATTAAACTCCTGTGAGCCAGGCTATTTTATTTACAAGGTGCCCAAGAGTGGAAATAATGTCATGTTTCAGCTATTGCCTTCCCAAAAATGAAGTAACTAACAAAGTCCAGTTCCTTCCACGGAACAGGAAATGTTGCCAAAGCCTTTATTGTTGGAACAGGTAGAGTTTTCCTACCTGCACCAGCAACCTCCACCTTTAATAACTTACCATACTACACGTTGTTACTAGTGTAAGCTACCAGCTTAAGCCACAGATCAGTTGTGCTTATAGGCTCATAGATGTATTGGTAAACACTAAATATTTGCTAAGCTGTGAGCTCCTGTAGTAAAGCTACGTCATGTTGTAATACTGGAATAGGGTCATTACAGTGTTTCAAATGACATATTTTCACAATGATGCTTCTTTTAGCTGAAAGCTGTATTTTGAAACCCAAGAGCTATAGCAAAGCAGAGATAAAATATGTACAAATCACAGTAACATTCTGTGAATGTTTAGAGATGTATAGATGTAAATGCTATACTCAGTGAGAGACAAACTGCTTTATCATTCTTAGACATGCAGAACAACAGGCCCTAACTCAGGGCCACTGACTCACGGACTGTTTGGCTCTAGTGCCATGCGTAAAACAAATAGTATTGGTCATACTTGGCCATACCCCACTTCACTGCCCAGCTGAAACTGAAGGATTCCTTACTTAAAGAAATACTTACTGAAATAGACCTTAAAGTTAAGCTTTCAGTATGGTTGAAGGGCTCAATAGTATTCTTCTAGAGTACATTCACTGAAGACAGTACGTTACCAGCATTGCTAAGGGGCCACTTGGCTCAGTATTTCCAGGCATCTCAACTGAAGCTTTGTTTTCATGAGAAAGAACGCGGTATTCTGATGCTCAGACCTCAAATAGCGATGAAACTTTAATAATCTTATGCCTGAGTCCAGATAGCAAGCAGAGCTAGATGAACTTCTTTCTGTATGAAAACATAGGAAAAAATAATTAAACTAAAGTATTGTCAATATTTTGGTTAATGCTTCTCCACCATCTTCTTTGGTTAATTATGAATCTCTCCTTTCTAAAATTTGAATGATAAGGCAACAATAAAGAATTAGTTATTCAACCATTTCATAGTTCTTTTATCTTTTAAACAGCTCTAGAAATGAACCTTTTGCTTCCTACTGTGATTTAAGTACCTCTGCCCAATGCATGAGGACACAAGATTTAATGGTGACCACCGATGATAACATTAGTTAGCTTGGCTTTAGGAACTTCTTTTAGTTCCTCCTGTTCAGAGAAAGTCTTTGGTATTCAAAGATTACATAGTGAAATCCCAATCCCACTGAAGGCTCCGGGAAACTGAGTTGCAGTTACTGATAGCATCGGTTAGCACCTATTTTTATGATAAATATGCCCCAAAAATATATGTGTGCAGGTTTTCTTTATAAGCTTTTTCAAGTCTAACTATTCCACAAAGCATTATCCGAGCTGTAAAGAACCTGTTAAGCATTACCAATCCTGTTAACATCATTGTGATGAACATAAGTGCAGTAGGAGTTATCTGACAACGAGCAACAGGGCAAGGCCTTGTCTTCCTAAGCAATTCACAGAAGTGTAAAACAATCTTTTCATCTTTGTTTTGCAAGTGGAATGGCACCTTTGTCTTCAGAAACATGTAAACTGTCACCGCCTGAAACATCAAGCTGAGCCTGTTTATATGAATCTGATTGTGTAGTACTAATCTACAGGCCTGGAAACTGGTTCACTTGCTAAATCCAGTTGGAGACTGAAAAGTGCTTGATAAATCCTTAGAGTGCTTTAACTTTGAAGAATTCTTTTGCAACCGAGACAAATGGGATTAGTACATAAGGCCTCCCATAAGGGAGCCCTGGATCTCCCTTTCACTGACTGAGCGCCCTTGTGATTTTTCCTCACTCTAGCACCTCTTGATCAGAAAGGTAAAGAGATCAATAGGTTCATAATAGCATCTGCTGTTTTCCTTTTTCTGCTGTTGAGGTTCCAATCACTTAATATGTTCTACTATTTTTAAAAGCATTCATATAAACTGTAGTTTACATGATCATTATAATTAAGGGTTTAGTTTGTTTGTCCTTAATAAGTACTTTAAGTGACAATTTTTTAAAGTAGAGCCTTTCCAGCTGCTAAAGGCCAAGCAATCTGTGATGCCTTTGCAGGTACTTTCACCTATGTGAACAAAAAGCTCTTACTTTCCATTTACTCGGAGTGCAGGCAATGACCTGCTTGTATTCAGAGGAGAAGGAGACTGGCAGCTGGGAAGTGTGAGCAGGATGCAAAAATCAAGGCCTTTTACCACCACCCTGTTCACATGGACATGTCATTGTGACCCAGTTTGTATGAGCAGTGGAGAACCATCCTGTATGCTGAACGTTGTCTGCTGAGCTGAGAGGGATTTTGCTGCCAGGGAAAATGCCTGGCAGGTTGCAGTGCCTGGAAATTTAGCTCATTCATTTTGGAAGTGTTTTAAGTCCATCAAAAGAATTCAGTTCTAGGACAGGAAAACACAAATGAATTGCACAAAAGCCCTGCTCAGCCTCTTCAGTGCTTTGGGAGCCTTGGCACCTTTTGAAAAGCAGTCTGCCCATTCTGGTTGAGTTGAGTGCCTGCTTCCCCCTGCATCCACTCTGGAAAGACACACAAGGTGTTCTTACATGTAAGCCCACAGAAACCGGTGCTAAATGAAGTGGATGTATTTGGGCAGAAGGTGAACCATGCTGAGAATAGCTCAAGCACCAGAAATAGGAGAGCAATGACGTTTTTTAGCAGTGATTTAATGCAGGTGAGACCATGCACTGATGACTGTTCAGGTAGCCCTTTCTAGTACAGTGCTGTATGGAATAGATTTTTCTGGGGAAAATTGTTTCTGACTTCAGAAACAATTCTCTATGTAGCATTCTTTATTCTTTCACTTAAATGCCTTGCACTTCACTTAAGACTTTTTTTCACCAGTGAATGTTGTTCTTAACAGAGATTAGTGGATTCTTCTACAAGGGTTGAGCATGTTTCCATCTGCACCTTGGTCTTCTGTTTGTCTGGATGGTGCTTTGTAAGTAGCAGCAAATGCTTTGGCTTGCAACGTTTTTCTAATCGTGTTTAGCACAGAGGAAAAGCATCTTTGACAGTTCTGCAAACTCAGTCTGGAGAGACAATAGACTTTTACACTGGCGTAGTTAATAAAGTTAATAGTATACAGTTTACACACTGCCTACCTAGATAGATAGTAACATGACAAATTCTAAGCAGCTATAAGCCTCTGTAATGAAAACAGACCTATTACTAATAAAGGATTATTTTGAGCTTTAGCTTCCTTTTTTTTAATATAAAGGGAAGCATTGCAAAGATGGCAAATGGCATCTTTTCTGTCACTTCATAGGAAGGCTGAAAAACATGTAGAAGAAAAGCCTTTCTCTCTGGTTAATTTCCCAAATGTACTTTATCAACCACATTTAAGAGGTTGCTGGAGTGTCTTTGTACAGTGAGAAAGTGCTGAAACAGAAAAAGCATTGAGTGGAACATGCAGTGACTTTGACACAATTATGGGCATCAAACACAGGGTTTTCAGACAAAATCATTTGTATTGTAGATGTTTCAGCTCAGTGAGTTGATCAGCACATTGCTCCAGGAAATTTCCTTGCCGATAGGAAAGTGTTTGTATGTGATTCTCTTGCTCATACCCAGCACAGTCTTTTCAGGACAATTACTAGTTTGAACATACAGGAGGTAGCAGAATTGTAGATGAGCAGTCGAAATATTTCACTGATGCACCTTGACTCACACTGCATCTATAGTAAGCAAACATATTCTTCATCCCAAACCACATGCAGCACTTAGATGTAGGAACATAACATTTGTCTCTGCTTAGTGGGAAGCAGATGCCTTCTAAGGTATCAGAAAACACAAGCTATATAAAAGTAACATTTTGTTTTCCTTTCAACTTGCTGTATGTACTATATATGTTAGTGAGTGAGAATTTTCTTCCTACTGTAAGTAGGTGGACAAATACTTTCCCAATATCTATTTCACTTTGTTGAAATCATATCAGAAGAAAAAAGATCTCTGTATTGTCTTTTATTCTAGAAGCCTTCCCTCTCTATACATCTGTCTAGATGCTACTTATTCCTCTGCAGTAAATAGCTTTGCTTCTTCACCAAGGTGACCATGAATTTGTGCCTTCTCTTTGTCAGATGCCCACCTTGTGCTATTTTGCATCTGAGTGTTGAAGATACTGAGGACCAGCTACTGCTGTAAACTCTTCACAGCTAGCTGGAAGGATCCAACAATGAGAATCCATCTTAGGGATGAGTATTCAAAAATGGAGTTTCTATTCTGACTGTATAGTGATAAGCCTTCAAACCACGGTCTGCTTCCCCCATCAGTCTAATGTTTACGGGCTGAACATTTAGATCTGGGTTCATCCCCTCTTTGGCCATTTATCTGACATCAAGTTTATTGTTCAATGCCAAGAAAGTCTCTGCTTTAGGGAAGGTTAGTTAGTGGCAGGAAGGATTTTTTGTCACAAGTACCTGTCTCCCCTATCCCCTCCTCTCCTACATGTTGGCATCTTGTGCTAGTGCCTTAGATTAGTGAGAAGACTGCTTTCATAGTGTGGCAGAAAAGGAGATGTGTGCCAAGGAAACATAAGGTGGTACACTGGTGAGACCTCAGTGTGTCTGTACTTGCCTCTTGAGCGGCAATGGAGAACAGGGAAAATGGGTCCTTCTCCCCAGTGTCCTCACTGAATTTTCTTTCAATCAAGCTAATCCAAACCAGAAGGAAAAACAACGATGTTAATTATTTCTCTGCTTTGTGAAAGGGAAAAGAACAAAAGTGTGATTCTGCAGTTTGCTGTTTCACAGAGACGCAGTACGTAGTCACAGTGCAGTGTAGTGCTAACTCATTAGTACTAGAAAACATTTGAACTTTCAATTTAGAAATTGGATGGGCTAAGTCTGACCTGTTCTGCTGTAGACCAAAAGGGAAGTTCATCAGAGAAACTGCAAGGCTTTTGTGCCTCAGAACAAGACTTTGGTTTTCATTAGTTCAGGTACATCTGTCATTTACACTGATAATAAACGTTTGATAAGTATTCAGCTCTGGAAGGAATATTATTTACTGCTGTAATCCGGGTTTGTGCTGTTAATAACAGGAATAGGTTTGGCACTGGTATAGGCAGTGTAAGCAAAGGATAGAACACCTTTACACGGCTCTAACTGGGTGAATGTAGTTTGCCACATCCTGCTGAGAAGGGTTTGCCAGGGACAGGCCTGTTGATACCAAAAGGACAAGAGCAGAGGCTTGGGGCAAATTACAAATCGTGTTTAAAGATGGATTTTACATGATTTGATAGGATTTTTACTGTTTTATTTCTGCCAGATTGACTGAAGACTGAACTTTTCAGTGTGATGCTGTGAAAAGACTGAAGTTTTGAAAAGAAATTTGAAGGGGATTTTGAATACACTGATGAAAATTTTGCCATTGACTTTTTCTGGCAAAAGATTAAGCCTTTGGTGAGGTGGTGGTTGTTTTCTGTGGGGATTTTTAATTTTACAGAAGGTGTTAGTTTATCATCAAAACTGAAGGTGATCTATTTTCCTTAAAAGAATGAAAACCTACAAACATAAAACATTTGTTTTGGTTGTAGAATCCTGACCACTGCCCTAATAATTTAGTTTTCAAACTTCCAGTACTTTCAGGGAGGTGGGAAGGAAGGTCCAAGAAGAAATTTCCAGAAATATTGGCTATCTGCACTTTTCAAGATGTCTCTTGGATCTGTATGCATTTTCCTCTATTGCAAAGCTGTCTTTGCTCCAAATATATTATTATTTGCAGTGAAAATTATTCCTACCAGGTCCCTTTCTGCACTTCTGGGCAGCTCTTCACTTTTTTTGCAGTTAGTATACAAAGAGTCAGTGCAGTTTCCTATCTAAGATGGTTGTGCGAAGGGTCCAGACAAGATGTAAGAGCTGTTTGACAGCAGAACAACTTTGCCATTAGACACACATGAATCACTCCTATGCATGAGTGCTCTTCTCCTGTTGACCACAAGCAGGTAGTCACTCACTTGCACATCGGTTCAGCGTTTCTTCTTTTCTGGCTGATTGCTTAAATAGTGTGCTGAGACCTGCGTGGCCCCGCTGGTGGAACATGATAGGGCTCAGAGGTCAGCAAAGTTTTACACGCCACTTTGAATCAGTTTGATTCCTGGTTTTTCAGAGTTGCAGCCTATCCTTTGTCTGAAATCTTGCTGCTGGTAGTTGCTTCATCGCAAAGAACTGTCGCCAACATTTTATTAATATATTTACTTCTTTGCTAAGGAACTGCCTTTCTTTTGGACATACTTATTTTTTTGTTGTGCACTCCCAAGTTTTTCGTTTGATGCCTATATGAAGCTTGGACCCTTTATCTCATAACTTTTGTAATATATTTGATTGATAGATTTTATTACTGTAGTACTGCCAATTTTACAAAGCAGATTTCATTTGTGAGAGTATGTCATGCTCTGCCCTCATTCAGCCTACTTTGTTTATTAGGGTTGTTTTTTCCATTGCTTTGAAACAAATAAGGAGCTTCTCACATCTTTACATGCATTGTGTTCAGTGCTGCTACCTTGCAGTGAGAAGAATCCATGTACTGAACAGCTGAGACATTTTGCTGGCTGCAAGAGCTCAGAAACCATAGCCATACAGCTTGCTCAGAGAGCTTCTTTCTGTCTNCGTAATTTTTATTTGAAAACAGATTCAGCAGGGCAAGTCACAGTGATTTACTTACGTGCTGCAGGCTGATTTAGGATGCTTATTCGATCCGTCTGCTTCTAATGACACTAGAAATGCTGTAATGGATGTAACATCCTCGGCCTGCTCTAAATTGGATTAGATGGTTTACTAATGTAATACCAGCAGGCCAAATCAGCCTGTGATGCCATGGGGATTAATCTATAGGGAATATTTGATCTCTAATGGCCACGTGCTAGTTGAAGTGCAGTCATATCTTTTGATTTAATAAACCATTTTTCTATTTCCCAACGGTATGTGCGTGTTTGGGCAGGATGAGATAATTGGCAGAATTACCCTTTTTAGACGAAACTTCACAACATGCTGCTAAATGGAAGAATACTAAGTACTTTAGTCTTAAAAGACCTGACTGTTGTTTATGCAACTTTTTTCTTGATAGCTTAAGTGCTAAGGTCTACACAAGGATTTTGTGTTCTCTGTTAAAAGACATAACTAATGATTCTGACATGTCTTGTAAAAAATTCGTTCGTTACCAAACCAAGGAGTCACAAAAGATACTTACCCCTGTAAGTCAAGTATATTAGATCTGGTTTTATTCTGGGCATCACATAATTCTTTAAAAATTAACCCTTGATATATAGAAACACTTTCAGATTAATGATCAAATAAATTACTAGGAAACAGGTTGAGATTCAAGGAAAAATTACACAGTGCCAAGTTCTTGGGTGTGACTTGTTAGTGCTCTGCTCTAGTAGAGGGGTTCACTGCAGGAGTGTCTGACCTTTGCTGGCAGATAGCTTATGCAAAGAGCAGAGAAGCACAGGGGAAGAAATAAGAGAATTACAGAGCTAAGAAGCCAGAATTTTTTCTCTTTTTAGGTCTGTGCATCTCACTGTACTCATACTAATTGATAGATTTTATAAAAGTGAATGTAAACTGTCGGCATTGTGCCCAAGTAACTTTGCTGTTAAATAGCTCTTGCTATACCTGCAGGAGCCTGCTGTAAAATTAGGATTGATTTCGATAGCAGCAGAGCAAGTGTTTTGGTTTAATTTATAAACTGATGCATATATATCTATCTATATATAGATAGATATATTTGATTCCCAAGTATAATTGCCTTAATTAGAATTACCACAATATAATGTTCAGAGACCTGAAATAAAATCTTTCCCCTTTTGCCCTCAAACTTAAGTGCTTCTGTGGCTGGTATTTCAGGCTTCCATACAGATGGCATAAGCATGAAACTGTACCTATCACAATGTGAAAAAATGTAATTTTCCCCACCAAATTATGCATGCCATGCATGTAAGACAGACACATCTTTCCCCTTCCTGGAACTGTGAGAGACGTTAAGTGAAAATCTCAACTAACACTGGGGTTTGACATACCTAGTATATGCTGTGACACAGCACATGCTTCTAACCTTGGCCATTCACAAAATATCAGACAATGCAATAATTACATTCTGATAGATAAGAACACAGGCTTGGATCTTGTTAATGGTTTAAAGGATTTATTATTACTAATATTTCAGTCATTGCTAGTTCTTCCCACAGCTGGTTTAAGTGTCAAGTGATATCTGATCTTTTGACTACCACTAAATTTGTCTTTCCAAAGAAACTTCTAAACATTGCCAAATCAGCTGAAGTGTTCTAGCATGCTGGAGCTGTCTTATCCTTGTCTTCAGCTAACATCTCTAAAACAGAATATTTCTCGTTGGAACTCGGTCATCAAGAGTTGTGTACCTCATTGCTGTAGGTTTCTGTGAGAGTCTCATCTCGCTACAGTGTTCTGTAGCTCCTCTTTGTCAGGTTGTCTGGGTATGTACGTGAGAATCTCACTAGGCAGTAGTCTAGTGTATGAGGAGACACAATATTAAGGAAAGAACTGCAGAGATTGTTTTCTGTTGGCTATGTTTGTCACTCTTTACTTTTTGCCAGCAGGGAACTTTCTGGTAGACAGGGAGAGCTGTTCTTTGACTTGTGCTGCTAGCTGTAAAGCTTTGCCAGCAGGGGTAAGACACGTGTGATAACAAACCCAGTTTTGGAGAACTAGTGTGCATTATGTGGTGTGTTTATATGGTACTGGCATGAGGGAACATCTTTTCTAATACAATTGCTTGAATTGTGCAAAGGTATTTTCATGCAAGAACAGAGACCGAGTTTTGCATTTCACCAGACTTTGCATTTGTTTGTGCATGAACCTGAGGCTGCTCTGTCTTGAGGAAGCCCATATGAGATGGTGTATCGGAAGCTTGACACTGAAGGATATATTTCATATCCAACGTGTGAGTATGGCACTTATCTGTACATTTTAGTAGATTCAGTCAATTTATAAGTATAGTTAGAAATAAAGTTTTAGTTGACCTTAAATAAAGCTATTAGATAATGTTTAGGAAGCATGCCAGATGCAGTCATGAAATAAAAATCTGACTTGCATTTTGAGTAATGAAGAATAACCCTTAGGCTGTAATAGAAGAGGAGTGGTGTTACACATTGGGGTATCTAAATATACGTTTGCCTATTGCATACCTCTGCATACTGCAAGCATTGCTGATAGTGTGACTGAGCAGAGGGTACACAGCCTTTGTACCATAACTATATTCACTCCAGGAGTCTGTCTGCCTGATCCTTGATACTTAAAATCAGCTGAAGAAAACAAGAAAAACCCATATCAATATAACTATTTATTAAATGCACAGTGTTTTATAAACATTCGATGATTTATTTATTAAGCTTGTTGTATAGTGATTTGTAAGTAATAAAATTACTTTGAATTGAACTAATAATAACAGGGAGATCAGTTCCAAATGCCCCAACTACATCAATAAACCTGATGCAGTCAACTTAGTGACCAGGACACTCTGGTCTATACTCAATAACACCAAAAAAAGGTTACTTTAAGGGTGTGATTTACAACAACTCCAAGTTCAAAATGAAATACCACCAGGTTTTGGACAGTGAAAGAGATGTCTTCAGTTTCTGGTTTGAAACAGTAATAATAGCAGGAGAAATAAATACATAACCACTAGACCACTCTACATATATATAAGATTCCTACTTTGAATTTGGGATTAATTTTCTTGCTTACTCTCTGAAACTCTTTAAACCTTTTAAACATCCTCCCATAAATCCATACCTATATGAGTGAACAGGCTTTGAGACCTTTTCTCACCCAGGTGTGTATATAAGCCATCTGAAATCTCTTCTACCTTTTCTCCCTGGCAAGCCACTAACCGCTTCCAGAGATGCCTGACTTTACTGATGGAGAGCTATAATAAATTGTTCCAATAAACATCTCCAGAAATGTTCTGATGATACTCAGAACCACATCAAGGTAGAGTCAGTAAAGAGCAGCAAAGAAGCAGTGCCTCAGTGTCACTACTGTGCCAGCAAATAAACAATGCTACTCCTGAGAACATTGCAGTACCTGTTACCAGGCATACCTTGCCTGACATAAGAGAAGGGAAACTGTAGGATGATGATGATGACTTGGAACAGCAGGAGAATAATGTTCTGGTTTTGTATTTCTCCACTTTGTACTTCTTGACTTTCAGGAGCGGCCATTTCAGAAGAGTCGTATTTGCTTTCCTTTGATTTACAATTATTGAAAATTTAATAAGGATTGTGCAGAGACTCCAGACATCACATATTGTCAGTGAGAAATTATAACTTTATTGCAGCACACACTGACAGCCAACTCATAAAAATGAATGACATTCTATATCATAACATCTCGTAGACTGTTCAGCATGTTAATAGCTCACTTCATCTTTCTTTAGCATAATGAGGCAGACAGTGTACCAATATTCAACGTAAAAATGAAGATTAAGAAAATCTGAATTGAAGCAAGAAAGTAGCATTCAGATGAAAAGTTTCAATTAAAGAACTGTTAGGGAGCCTTTTATCACTGGAGCAAGCCTTTGTTACCAAAGACCAGCACTTACTACAAAAAATGGCTGTTTTCAGCTGTACCTCAGTTCTGAAGCACTACCTCTGAAAGGATCTGTGGACTTGCTCTTATCCTACATAGTACTTTGTTTCCAGTGGACGCCATTTTATGATCTTAGATTGATTTATAATAAACTATTTCTTCATGGTAGATCAAACTAAAAAACTGAAAGCAGTATTTGGGAAAGGGAGATGACATTTATAGAAGTACCTGGGTTGACATTTTTCTTTGTGCCGCAACAAAACAGACAGTATTTAGTAGCCAAACTACAAACTGTTGCTATGTAAAGCACTAGTTACAAAATATGGATGTAATACATGGATGGAGCACCTTTGCTGTGGGCACAGGCTGCAAGAGTTGGGGTTATTCAGTCTGGAGAAGAGAAGGCTCTGGGGAGACCTTATAGCAGACTTTCAGTGCCTGAAGGGGGTCTATAAGAAAGTTGTGGAAGGGCTTTTTACTTGAGTTTGTAGTGATAGGGTGAGGGGAAATGGTTTTCAGCTAGAAGAGAGTAGTTTTAGGTTAGATATTGGAAGAATATCTTTACAGTGAGGGTGTTGATGCACTGGAAGAGGTTGTCCAGGGTGGTTGTGGCTTCTCCATCCCTGGAAGTGTTCAAGGTCAAGTTGGATAGGGCTCTGGGCAGCCTGGTCTGGTGAGAGGTGTCCCTGTCTATGGCAGGGGGTTGTAACTGGATGATCTCTGAGGTCCTTTCCAACCTAAATCACTCAATGATATGAGTTTGTCTCAGAATAGGTTATTCATAGTGCATCTTCAAGAGATGTAGGTAGAACAGCAATATTTATGATCCAGTGGTACTACTCAAAATATACTTAAAGAAATGTAAGACAAATCTTTATGGCTAATAATCTGCCAGGTTGCATTACAGATTGATTTTTACTACTTTTATAAGCAGTTCCTAAAGTACCTACCTAAAACTGTCCATTTACTGTCCTAAGTCTGGGAATACTATTAATCAAAAACTCTGTGGCTACTAAGAGCCCTGGTTAAGACACCACCGACTGCAGTCAGCTATGAACAATACTTCTCCGTATTATGAACCCAGATTAACCAATTAGAACTACTTATGTGAGTAAAATTGCCCAGTAAAGCTGCCCAACTGAGGTTGCAGCTGCTAGCTTTAATTTTGGTGATTGATTTGAACTTTTGAACCAGTTTTATGGATCTGCATTATCTACTGCAGCACCTGAGCCAAATGCAGCTCCCTTGGTGTGGAGGTCAGCGTTGTATCTGCTTCCATGGTGAGAATACAGCACAGTAGACTGATATTCCTTCTTGGAACAGGATGGCAGATCTGATCCTTTTCCACTCTGGAGAGGTCTTCCAGTGGTGTCTCAGTGTGAACAAATGTCAATAGAATGTTTCATAACCCCAGAAAAAATTGTGATTAACGGATGTAATTTGGAGTTGCCTTTGGTGAAGGCTACTGGTGCTCCAGGGCACCAGCCCCAGCCAGACCACCTGCCACAGAGAGCCCTCTGCTGTTGGAAGTGGCCACAGGTCCAGTGATTTCTTTTTTTCCAATTCCAGTGCTAAAAGGGAATGACTTAATCTTCAGGATTGTTTTTTTACCATTATTCCAACAAAAGTTATTTCTCCTGAGCATTCCCATAACTTCTGACACCTGCAATGTTGTCAGCTGAGGTACATGAAATAAAAGTAACATCCTGGAAGCACCACTGAAGACAGATCCAATTTTCAGCCAATTTAATTGAATTTTCTAGCCTTGTTCCAAACACAAAGAAATTAGCACTCTACGTGCCAGCTAAAAAAGACACTCCTAGTGCTGTATGCTCTCTGTGGAGGTCTGTCTACACAATTTTAATGATCCTCCTCTGTTTGTCTGAACTGCTTTGGCTACTGCTTTATTCACTCTTTTGATTTTAAACTGTAATTCCTTCAGCATGCTTTTCAGTTCAGGCCATTTGGGTTTCTATCACCAACCAGCTACTCCTTTTGATTTGTTACCTAATAGCCTAAGCTGACTCCTGATTTTATCCTTCACTTGCTAACTTTTCATTACTGGTGATTTTTAAATTTATGCCAATTCTTTGGAACACCCACTCTTAAAAACAGATTTGTTGAATCTCCTCAGTTTATCACATTATGTTAATTTTCCTTCTTGCAGAATGGGCCATACATTAGAATTGACTATGTTACTTAATCTTCATCACAGTGATCTACTGCTCTTCCATTTGTTCCCTCACTGTGGACTAACTGAAGATTTATCTCCCTTTCCTTACTCTTCCTGTGGTATTTACCAGCTGCCCAGGGGTTGGCAGTCCTTTTAAACCAATGACCCTGCATGGACACAGTTCTCAGAGCCAGCCAAAGCCTCCTCCCAGGTCCTTTTCTCTCCCTTCTGGTTGCCTCCTCTATCTCTCTTCCTTCCCACAGCAGAATGGAATTCCTGCTTGCAGTTCCTTTCTCTTCATTTGTTTGGTTCAATGCACTGTCAAGCACAGAGTGACCATATTGATATTTACTGCATCTTTTCTCATTAAATTAAGATTCACATCTCTGTATTTCTGCAAACAAAAAAGATTAGACCTCTTTGCTCTCTTTTGGTGGTTTTCTTTGCTTTAATACACTGTACCCTTTCCTAAGGCTTCTGCTGAAAATCTCTTTTCACTCAAGGTCAGGTCCTAGCTTGCTAGAATATACCTGTAATTACTGTTAGAATTAAGAAAACTTGGCTAGTCTCACTAAGTGTAGTGAGTTTTAATCCAATCTATACCAATCCTTTTATTTACCTGGCAGTTGAGAATGTGGTAGTGAAATAGCTTTTGCAGCAGCTTCATATATTTGATTTTATCTGTAAGTCTTACTTGCCAGATCTGATTGCTCATTGGAAAAACTCTGAAGCAATTCTCTGAAGCTAGTGAGTTTAATTTATCCCTATGCCATAAGTGAGTTCAGCTTAGTACTGGAGGTCTGATGCAGATAAGTACTACTTTAAAGGTTATCTGGCTTTCTCCAGTGTTTAGGAAGTATATCAGTAGTGGAGAGTAGCCGGAATGCAACCATTGTCTGGCAGTGTCATGGCTAAGAAATTTATTGAAAGAAGTACAGAGCTAGGCACATGCATCAGCTGGTGACAGGGAAGGATTGTCTCCCAGGCTGATGGAATCACTTCTCACACCTACAATATGAATGTACCATATGCTTCAGATGATGACAGGTAGAGACTGTCTCCTTGCTCCTACAATATAAATGTACAGTAAAGCAGAAATTATTTGAGCAAAGGAAATACACATAGGAGGGCTTCACATGCTATGCTATTTCATTTGAGAATGTCTGCCTTGAATTCATGTGAGTTCAGTCATGTAATAATGCTGCAACCCGGGTAAAATCGTATGGATTGCCTCATTTTGCACCAAGTCACAGTATTCAAACTTTTTGACTGGTAGTGTGCAGCCAAACAATCACTCTGCCTGATGCTTCTGTTTTCCCAGTTGCCAAATGTCTTTTTTCATGATCCAAGTATCTGTGATCTGTTCCTTTCAATTAGGATTTGAACACATTTATCAAAGTATGTCATTCAATCTTCTGTTATGATTTATCTAATGCCATTTGTCTGAGGAATTATTATTATTGCAAATGCTGAAGACTGTTTGTAGTGAAAACACAAAGGTAACGGTATTCATATCCATTGTTTGTGGTGTCAGTACCATGCAGAAAATACCCAGGTAAGCTTTCCAAACTTCCACATTTTGAAAAATCTTTTGATCTTCTATATAATCATCTGAGGGATACTTATGGGTGGCATCATGTTCCTTTGAACAGGGTGAATAAAGTACAGTTAAGCTGCTATTGAATTTCTGGTTTCCAAAACGCTATTCAAGGTGAAAGCAGCAGCTTTCTACACCTTTTTTTTTTTTTTCCTTCTTAAGTATATACTACACTTACTGCTAAAGCTATTTGCAGGTGATACGGGCTTCATTGTTTGGTCTTACATTTCAGTATTTGAGTCTGCAAATACCTTATTTATAATTTTAATGTCATCTTTCCTAGAAAAAATTCTTCTCCTATATATGTGTATGTATATATGATTTCCCAAGGAAATGCCTGAGACCCTGTATAATTTGTGCAGTCTGTTCACGATTACTTGGGTTTAGTGCTATACTGTTTCCAGGTTGTTTTCTTCTTTGATTTAACTTCTCAGAGGAATGGAGATTGGCAAAGGATAGAAATGAAACATTCTTTTTATTAACAAAGCCTTTCAAGCACAGAGCCTGCTCTTAGCAGTTCAGCTCAGCATATACAGGCAGAGTAAGAAACAATATCCTAAAGAGACTTCCTGTGCACCCTTTAAAGAACCAGTGCCCTTAAACTTTTGAACAGACATCTACAAACCAGTAGAAATTCAAACACGTCATCAGTAGTATTCTTCTGCTGAGAATCAATATCACATGATCAAGGTCATCTAGTGATAGGACAAGGGGCAACGGGTGCAAGCTGGAACAGAGGAGGAGGTTCCATATTAACATCAGAAGGAACTTCTTCACAGTGAGAGTAATGGAGCATTGGAACAGGCTGCCCAGGGCGGTTGTGGAGTCTCCTTCTCTGGAGATGTTCAAGACCCGCCTGGATGTGTTCCTATGTGACTTGATCTAGGTGATCCTGCTGTGGCAGGGGGATTGGACTAGATCATCTTTTGAGGTCTCTTCTGATCCCTAATGATTCTATGATTCTATGGAGAGGAATCACTTGAGCTATCTGGGACTAGGTCTGCTACTGGTAGCTGGGTATAGAAGACCTGTAGTATTTAGGTATGTATTAATAGCAAAAAGATGAGACACCATGATGCACCAGACACCCTTATTGCTTTGTATGAAATGCATTCAGCACTGGCATAGATGGTCCTAGGAATGAAATGTCCACCACTGGAGCATCCAAAGTTAGGCTAAAGAAGAATTTATCAGCAGTACTTTAGGTCTAAATCATCTTGCCTTTCAGAAGCAGTTGGATTAGTTGACAACAGAAGGCCATTTTGAGCACCATTGTATGTATTTCCATGGTTGTGTTCATTACAGCGTTTAACTGACTTTCATGATCAATCCTTGTCTTTCCTATCAGTTAGGGATACTGTAGTTTTAGGTTGGGGGAGAACTTCATCCAAAACATAGTAACTTTGCTGTACAATTTATAAAGTCTGATATTCCACTTTTGTCTTGGAGCACAGTGAAAGATTTCTCAGGCTACACAGGACAGTGCATAGGGATGCTTCAAATAAGCCAGCCCTTATGTTTAAATTATTTTTAGTGGTTTGCCAGGTGGTTGCATTCTTGGTGGCAGTGTGTATAAGGGCTGTGAATGATTTATACCAGAACATTAGAACATAAGCAAGGACAACTTGTGAAGCCAAACATCACTGACTTAACTTTTTCTATTAAAAATATGGACAGAGAGCATCTAAGGACATGATTTTGTAAACTTCTTTTTCACTGTGTTGTGATTATTATTTTAGAATTTCAATATTGTGCTGCTATACTCATAAGCACTGCATATATCTTTGGTTGTGTACCTTACCATCACCTTGTCCTTTTCCTCCTCCTTTCTGTAAGGTCAGAGCTCTCCATGTTTCCATTTAAAAGAACATGAGGAAAGATGTTCTATTTATTGTAAAGACAAAATTTTACTTATTAAAAAAATCACAAAAGTAATTTGCATTAGTACATGCTAATCAAATGCATCAACATAATGAACAGCAAAAGAGGATGTGCAGGATAGTTGCCCAGACGTCCAACTGGATTTATTGTCTGGAAGAATTTCAGGCTAATATTCCCAACTTTAAAACATTTGGAATGGAACTGAGACCAACTCAATGAATGTCCTTTTCTGCCTGTGTCTGTTTCCTTGCGTGTAAAACAGAAATAATAATATTTTCCTCCCCAATATTGTGTTACAAATCTTGATTACCATGCTGTTGTTGTCTCAGCAAGAAAATGTTTTGTTCTGTTGGTCTGGATCCAAAGAACAAGCTACACAAGGGCAGCATCACAATTGGACTCAATGTTGCTACTAGAGAACAAATAATCTTAACTGCAGTCATAGTTAATTTCTCTTAAGGGATTTAAATTTACAATATACAAATATGAAGCCACCATTGTCAACAATCTGCAATGGGATAATGGGGAAACTGTGAGATTCAACACTTGCTGAATTATTATCAATGAACTATTTGGCTATTTTCTGCTATCTTTTCCAGGACACAAGTCTCATATCCAAATTCAGAAATCATTCTAGTGGAAATGTAACCCAGCAAATATCCTTGATCAGGTTTAACCTTCAGCCACAACTGTGACTGAATATTCAGTGACCACTCTACCATTGCAGAGAGACATGCCTCACATGACGAGAATAATTGCTATCCCTACAGAAGTGGTTTCCTTAAAATAATTATCTCTATCCTGACTTGGGTGGGCTGGAGGCTGTGACCTTCTGTTCAGAGTCTTTTCTGGAAGAAATTAGGACTGAAAACTCTAGGTTTGATTAAAAGATGTGGAGCTGAGTCACTCCAGTGAACTGATAATGCTCATGCTTAATAGTCATCTCCCTTGGCATCCTACCAGCTTCATTCAAGTTGGTGTGGAGAGGGGGAAGAACCATTTGGGAAGATGAATTTTTTAGTTACATGAACCAACAGTTATCTTTCTGATACCTCAAGTATCAGTTTTCAGCCTAGTGGAGATGGAAGCTTTTATTTTTACAGTGTTCCTCTCTACTTAGCTTCTCGCCACATCATAAAATCTAAGGTACTGCAATATTTAGTCTATTTGTGTCTATATGGAGAGCTTCTATCTGCAATATCTGACATAAAGATGGCTTTGTGTGACTCCTGTTTAAGCAGATATTTGAGGAGCCCTGCAATAAGGGAGTGTAAGAACAATCATCCATTGCGTAACTGCTTGCGAAGGCGTAAACCTTTTCTTCCCTACATCCAGGCATCAGTAACGCTGCTTATTCCTGACTGTCAGCATGGTTTGTTGTGGCCACAGGTACTGATATAATTACAAACATCCATCAGATATCCTTCAGTTCTAGCACAGTATTATGCCTGATCTAAATTAGTACCAGTAAAAAAAGAAAAATGTGATGGGGCATTTTCCCACTGGAAAATGCAGATTTAATTTTTACTGGAACATTTCAGAATAATCTATTTGCCTTATCACTATTTTTAATGGTAATAGCAAAATTAGGTTTAAAACCAATGTAAGCCATTTCATTTTTAGTCTCTGTAATAGAATACAATTAATTAAAAGTAAGATCAAAGTAATAATGAAATGAAAAGCATTATTGAGATTAACTATTTCTACAAAGTTATTGGACACGAAAACATTCCTCTGGAATTTTTTAATTCATGGGAAAATTGGCATTTTTTACTTTTTTCAGGTCCAAAATAAAAGAAAACTTAATAGCAGTGATAGATGCTTTACAGTTAAAAACCTATGGTAAAAAGTTTCATTAATGCAATTTGAATGACTCTGAAAATTGTGGTGGAAACGTTACAAAAGAAGTGAAGTTTCCAGCACTGTTTGTGATTTTTATGAGACTGCCTGCTTTGGGAGCCACTCTCTTTTTATAGAGATTTAGCAGCTTTAAGGATAGCTATAAGTTTAGACTAAACATGTCAATCACAGGACTGAACCAGAGGGAGAAGCAGGAACCAGAGGCTGAAGAGGTATGAGTGGGAACATGAGATGGATGCAACAACTACAAACAGCTGAATTGCTCCTTGAGTAGAAGGCAAGAACAATAGATTTTAATAGGTTTCATTCCTGTGTGGTGTAAACAGTTGGGTGCTGTGGGAGCTTCCATGGCACAGCCATTTCTCGGGCTACTGCAGTCACAATATTCAGCAGCAGCTGAACATACTGGAGACACTGAGTGAACTTGTTTGCAGCCTGTCACCTGCTGCTTGCTGCCAGCCTGTCATCATGGGGGAGTGCCCCCTGGTTACTAAGGCTCTTACACTAAAAGCTACAATGATCTACATGAAATTAATCAAAGTAATTAAGAGGCAGATATCAGAGTAGATCTGATCTCTGAAAGGAAGGAGACAAATGCCTGTTCCAGTAGTAACAGAATGCATGGAAATAAATTTGAAATAATACTATAGCTACTGAAAACCTAAGTCCTATAAGGTAATCTGTGCTAAAAACCCATATCATTAAATAAATACCTTTGTGAATAGTGATTCTGCTAAAAGTTTTGCTTTCCTATTCAGAAAGAGCAGCAAGGAGAAGAATCATTCAGAAAAACTGCATCCTTGCAATCACTTGCAAATTGGTAAAGGATCATTTCAACACAATTAGTTTTGATGATTTTGCCTCTTTGCAAAATATCACTTGTTTAAGCAATCTCAGGAAAAGGCAGTCATTAGAATAAATGTCTTGTTTTGTTATGATAGGCTTTTCCCCATGTGTATGAGTAGTACTGCTAAAATAATGTGTGCTTGAAGAAGATGTCTGATCTCCTCTCCAAACTGGTCACAGAGATCCAGAGAGAAAAATTGCAGGGAATTTTACATAAAATCTGATAATCCATATATCTGCATTACCTGCTTTGGTTGAACTGTTTTTACTGGATAATACAGACCTACACCGCAGCATAGCCAAGAGACCATGCAAGTCCCAAAATTTAGAAAAATAACCAAACCTAGACAGCTGGAAAGGAGTGACAGGACCACCCACCTCAGAAGATGCTGTGGGATGATTCTTCAGGAACAGTAGAGGGAGGAAAAGAGTTATATGGTGGCTGTGGCAATTCTATTTACAAAAAGAGACACAAAAGCAAAACTGTATTTCAGACTCTTGTAAAACAGAGGGGTTTTTTTCAAAGTAGTTGCTGAAACTTTAATCTTGATTTGATTGTGTCTGGGTTTCTTTTATTAGTGAATATTCCAACATGCAGCCTTTGATGTTCCCTCTCTTTGAGCATAGCCTTATCAGATCCTGAAAATAGCTTCACAGGTGACACTTATTTCTATTGTATTAACCTGGTTTGAAAAGAACCTAATTGACCTGCTGTAATAATAGGTTTGAGTTTAAGGTTTGATCTCACTTACAGGGTCTGCATCTCTTGATTCTATCTTTTTAACTCTCTAATCAAGAGGCATTTTTCAGCTTCTAAAAGGCTTTTAGCTGGCCCACATTTATGGACAGTACTTAATGAACCCCCCTGTCCATTTATTCACTGGTCTCGACAACTGTGAAATGTGATTCTTTTATATTTTACAACTTCAAAATGCTTTCTATTCTTAGGCCAAAATGAAAAATCCATGCATCTTATTTAGTTTTTAAAATATTTATTTTATGGCATTTTACATTCTTTGTGCTTTTGGCCCCGGGTGTTTGTACCAACCATTTTCTGACACGTGCATGTGATAGATTTGATTTTTGAGGATGGCAATGGGAACCAGGTTTCGCTCTCGTGGAAACCAAAGGAAGGTGATGGCTCCTTATAGAAATGGACAATGGAATTTGTAAGAAGAAAAGTGAAAGGAACAGTTGGGATGGAACTTTAAAAAGAACACACTGGAGCTGTGCTGGCTCTGCCAGGTGAGAAGCTGGGCCAGGGTTTTTTCTGTAATCTGTAACTTGCGTGAGCCATGGTACATCAAGCCACTAACATTTCCATACATCTCACTGCCTCAATGGAGAAATATGATGATTTATTACTGAAAGGCTGATTCTGTATTTGCAGTGTCTCCCCCTGTTCCACTCCATAGGCCAACGTAATCAGACGTCTCAGGTCAAAGGATGGAAAATTTTCTTTCTGGAGGAAGGCATCAATTGAACTGTTGAAACCTGATTCTGTAGCTTGCACACAGGTGCATGGATTTCTGCTTGCTTAAACAGGAGCTCTGCACTTTACAGACATTGGGCTGGATATGAACAAGCTGACTCCATGTTTATGCAGTCAGAATTCTCACATCAGTTAACTGCAATTGTGTGAGAACAAGAATTTAGTCAAAAGTGAGGATGGCAGTTTTTGGACCTGTACCAAATGCCTAGGAGAAGGCTGTGCTTCCTGCCCTCTCACTGAGAAATGGGGTGTTGTGAATTAGCCAGGAATGCCAAGACAGTTGGCAAATGAGCAAAAGAAGAATAATAGAATTAAAGGGGAGAAGGACTTTTTGCAATTAAAATTGCATACACTGGCATTTCACATATGTGGCAGAGATCCTGCACATTTTACTTCTGAGTAACAAAGAATAGAGCTGTGTGTGCCACCATGGAAATGTAAATGGAGCTCCTTTGACAACCAGAAATGTATGCCTTTGCTTTATGCTCAAATGAACTGCTAGTAGTGGGGTGCTAGAGAAGAATGGGATGTCTGTTACGTTGAAGACATTAATGCAATTGTAGTACCTTGTTCTCTTTTGTGTTCTATTTTTATTAGGAGTTTATAAAAAAATACAGGGGGGGGAGGGAAAAGTAGGGTTTTTTCCTAATTCATTGATACAGTTTTTCGTAGCAGGCAGCATAGAGTAGCAGTGACCAAACATGTGACTAAGAGCACAGAGAAGAACGTCTAGATTTGGATGCTATGGCACTTTTTCCTAAGCTTTCTGGTTTTGTTTTTTTTTAAAGAGGTCATTGTTACATTTATGAATTAAAGGAGATTTTTAAAAGTAGTGGGCAGATGTGTTACAACATCACAAAATTAATTGAAGATTTCTTTGTTGTTGTTTATCTTCTATGATCAACAGATGTTTGATTATTTCTGTTCTAATTATGACTGTGTCATTCTTTGCTTTCTTGAGGCATGAGTATGTCTGGTGATAAAAAAGATGAGCAGTAAGCTACATTGGGAGCTCAGGATATTACAGTGTTTGTAATATTCTGAAGATGCACGCTTAGATTTTTGCTATATGCCATTTGGAACAGAGGATTGAGTAAATAGCATCAAATATCTTCTGTTGTCTGTGTTGCTGCTTTAACATATGCTTGTGCTTGATTCCACCAAATACTACTGAGTTCAACTCCCACAATGACTGTGAGAAGTGTCTAGCTCATATGTTTGGATATTTGAGCTAGAAATGTTTTAGGAAATAAGCAAGGGAGAAGGACTTGCCAAGCCCGTTGCTCTAGAGTCAAAGCATAAAGGCAAAGAAAACAGAGAAGGATTTAAATCCAAACTCTTTATTTACCTTTTTTACTCCCCCTGGAGTTATGTTTTACAGCTATCATAAGATGAAATAACTTTAAACTCTACAGCAAGCCAATAAACTTTACAGTATCCTGTTTTCCTCTTAGGAATAAGGTCTTGGACGAGATTTCTGCAGCTCAGAAAGGAAAACCTTTAATAGTACCTATTGTTCAATTAGTTTTGCTTATTTTCAGTTCTTTCTAGCAGAAACCACCCAGTAGCTTCCTGATCTAAATTAATTAGTGTAGAATAGCAATGGTGCTCCACCCTGCTCATGTTTTGAATACAGAATCTGAACTATCGTCAAGTTTGCTATCAAGATGTAGGGGGCTTTTATAAGTTTTTTTATTTTTGAGTAAAATTAATTGATGAATTAATGAAAAGCATGAGAAATCTGAAAAGTTTCTAGCAACAGAAAAGGTCAGTAAATGAGTCGTCATCTCTGAAATATAGTCTTAGCGACTGCCTAGAGTCTAGATTGTCTTATTAGAATAGGCTCAGGAGTAACCATTACCATATTCTTTATATATTATGAATTAAGTCTCAATTATTTATTATTATTTTTAATTTGAAGAAATGTGTGTTTAGGAAAATTGGGAAAAGCACCGTTCTTTCAAAGGTAATGATAGTCACATCATTCATCTAGACTCTTTTCCCTCCCCCCAGGTAAGTTAAAGTAATGTTCTTTACTTCCTTGGTACTAAAATGCAACTGATTTAAAATTAAAGGATGTTGTATGGCCAGAGTGGTAATTGTGCTGTGGTAGGTTGTGTTACTACATTCACAAGGTATCTATTTTTCTTCTAAAAGTTAGTGTTTATTTTGGACATTGGCACTCCACATCTAGGATAATAGTCATTTGTGACTATTCCCAAGTACCTTCTGAAGCATCTAGTGCTACTTTCAACTTTCTGACCACCATGTCTTACAACCTAGATTTTGTCTTTATCCTGCTAAATAACAAGATTTTGCATTACTTGATGTGATAGTAGGCTGCAGCTTCCTCTTCCCCCAACATATCCAGGTACTACCTAGTACTCCCTGCCATTGTCCTTTGGGCTTGTCTTCATGGGGAAGTTACATGATGCTGACTTGTTAGAATTTCAGGCAATGTTTCACTTGACAGAAGCTGTAGTATCGTGCTCTCTTCCTCAGTCGGCCTCAGTACGTTGCTTGCCAATCAGTGCAAAGTTCTCTCAGAGCAGAATGTGCTGGGAATGTCTCATGTTACCAGTTTTTCCAGTCTGTTCCACGCTCAGTTTTTCAGGATTGAAGCCATTGGATTTTTTCCCCCTGCATGTTATGATATCCTTCTTGGGAAGAGCAGAAGTTCTAGACTGAGAAAGAATACAGCAGTAGTTATAAGGTGATTTTTGAGATGCTATCTGGGGACAGGAAAAAGTTGCCACCATGATGATTCTTGGATGAATAGCACTTGGGATCTCATGGCCCACTGAATTTGGTGCTTGGATTTGTAGTGAAGAGGATGCTGTGGGAAACCATGCATTGCAGAAGAAGGAAGTAAATCTGAAGAGATACGTTTGCAGGCCTTTATATCGAGATGTTGTAACCAGCTGCTTTTCAAGTACACCCCACTTACACTGGTATCTCAAGGGAGCTACTCTGCTCTGCATTGTGCCAAAATGAAGTATGTTCTTTGTATCAAGTCCTTTTTTATGACACCCACAGTTCAGCATAAAATACACTACAAAATTGATACCATTCTGCAGTAATTGTTGTCAACCAGAGGGGTCCAAAAAACCCTGAATGCATTTAACACCTTAAAATCTCCAAGCTGTTTGAAATGTCTCTGGAGCCTAATTTGGGCTACTTAGCTCATAAAACCCCATCTTAACCCAAAACTGCGTGGATAAATGAAACTGTTAGTTTTAACATTGCCTTTTCCTGTACTTGTGGCTGCGATAAACTTGTTTGCTTTGCAAGAGTTGAATTTTGCACCCATCTGCCCCCACTGGGTGCTGAGTTTTATAGTAGGAGGCAGAAGAGAGCTGTCATGTGTTTAAGGAACATGGGAACAGGCTTATGAAGCAGCTCAAGAGGAATACATAGGCAACAAGTGTAGCTTCTGATTTTAGGATTTGTTACTGCAAGGACATAAAACTTCACAGCATTAAGTTTATGACACTTGTATTCTATAGTGAGTGACTTGAGAATGAGAGGATTAAAAGAGAACAGGCAGAAGGAGAGCTGTAGCTTCTAACTCTTCCCAAAATGGTAATGAAGACCCAGATGCAGAAAAATGAGATTAAAATTCTTCCCTGTGCAGTTTATAGGATAATGCAGTTCATTACATTTAATAACAGGTCTCCTTCTGTTCTATAGATTTATACATAAAGGTTTGGTGAACTATGCAAAACCACCCTCCCATGCGGATTTTCAGTCTGATGTGCAGATTTGTGCTGCTGGCAGGGCAAGGCTGCAGGAGTTCATCAGGGTTGTGTGTTCTGCCCACCCCCATCTCAGGGACCTAGAGGAGCAGCTAGGAAACAGGCACCTACAGCCTCGTTCACTACATTCCTAGCAGTATACAATACAAGATTCTAATACCTTTCTATGTTGCCAGGAGAAGAATTTTAGCATGGTTCCTCTTCAGCTCTTTTCTCCAAAGCATTTCTTCTTCGGCTCACTACTGAGGTCAGATTTTTATGTCAGATTTTCATTTCTTTTTGCTGAATCTCATAGAACCCTTCACTCTTTGGAAAGGACTGGTTGTGCAGTTTGCCAAAGAGATAAATTAAATCTAAGACCTCTAGTGCACGCAGTAGCACTTGAAAATCACAGCATTTAAAGGAGATGTGACACTGGTTTTATGAACTCAGGTCTGTCTGGTGTCTAAAAAGAACTACTGGCTGTCGAGCAGACTTTGTGGAGATACAAGAAAATGAATTCCTATGAGCCCAGAATTGTTGCAGGTGCACAGAGACACAGATTTGCAATATAATATATAGAGAGGATAATCAAAATCGAGTAGGAATGTGGGTTTTGGTTGCCTTTAACACAGAGATGTTGAACAGTGTTTCTCCTGTTCCAGAAGTATTACTCATTTAGAAATAATATTCCAAAGACAAGGCTTAGATTAACTGGATTTTAAGAATAATAAAGAAAAATCCATCCCCAACTCTATGTGAAATAACTGGTAGTTTAAACATAGTTCCTGGGATATTGATGTCATATCACAAAAGTTAATAGAATTTGTACTAGTTGCATTCCAGCTGTCAGATTCATCAGGGGAAAAGTCACTCACAAGCTTAACCAGTGCATGATCTGAAGGGAAGAGCTTTACTGAAGCAGTGTGGGCATGGTGTGCAGGTCACTATGAGCAATCTCACACTACAAACTTTGACTGTGGATTTGTTCTCTATATAAAGAAAAATTGAGCTTTCAAGGCTGTCAGTCAGGTGCAATTCACAAGGAAAGGTTTCATTTCAGAAAAGGAGAAAGGAACCTGCCCAGAAAAGACTGGTTTGGAGAGACAAAAGGAGAGGCTAATTTTGTGTGTTGCCTGCTAGGCAAGCATCTAATATATTAATCAATTACATGGCTTTCTGTTGATTGTGGGGGAGGCAGCATTATGACATGAGTCTTGGCAAGTTTTGTGTTGGTTCTTCTTTAAAAGATTAATTCCAGTAATTCAAAAGAAAGAGCAAGATCTTTCCCTATATTGCAAACTATGATTTTTTCAGCTAAATCTCACCTTAGGCAGAGTGGTTTAAGGACGGAATGATGAAAATGAAATTACAGGAATGAAAAAGCTCAAGGTATTCCAAATACTTTATCTAATAAGAAACAAAATACAAAGGCTGTCTCTATCAGTTTTGATGACATGGCTTTCATGAACCTCTAAAGTCTCACAGCAGAAAACAGCAGCATGAAATATTTGAGGGTCCAGAACAGTAGTGTCTGAGGGGGAAAGCTGAGGAGCAAGTTTCTTTAGGAAGCACTGAAGGAAAAATTCTAGCATAGTTTTACTAGTTTCGTAAGGTTTTTTCTTTTGCTCCTTTAGTAGACTGGTTAGCTCTGCTGCCATAAAATCTACTTTGTGCGTAATAATAATAATAGCAATAATAAAAAGATCAAGTACCAAAACATAAGGCATAGATCTGAATAAGTAGTGCTGCTGAAACTAGATAAAAAGTTTTGACTACAACGAGTAATGATTTGTCAGTTTCTAGATCACCACAAAAGCCCATGGATCAGATAAAGATTTTAAGTTTCAAAACATGGTAGAGCAAGCACAGGCAGCTTCCTCTTTGATCTGTTCTTCAGTGGGAATTCCCTACATATGTTGTCTGCCCATCACCAGACTAAGATGCAATGTAGAGCACAGAGCTCATTTCCCAACTTTTTCTCTTTCAGTGTCCGAAATACAAAGTTAGGCACTAGGCTTGCAGGTGTAAACACGTCTGTGAATGACAACCTATTCTACATTCAGAAAGCTATAAAATCTTCAGCGAAGTAGACAGCTAGATTACTATTCATTGAATAATTACATGAAAAGTTTTCAAGTCACCAAATCATTTTTCCCATATGCTTGAACATCTGGAATGCAGAAGAGTTTTCTATATGAGTACATATGTAGCAGAAAAAATGTTGTATTGACTTCTACCTACTGGAAATTGGTATCTTATTTGTTCTATTTAAATGCCTCAGGGATATGCTGCAGTTAGCCACTGATACATACCAAAGATCTACAAAGATTTGTAGAGAAGAGCTGAAGAAATGCTTAAAAACTGTGAAACAAAGGATGAGAGAAGTAAGAACAATTTTAGGACTGTTATATTGTGCATATGAAGAATGGTGGAGAGAAACAGCATAGGTAATATCTTATTATGCCAATGAGAAAAAAATAAAGTGATTCTGTCCTGATTTACATCTGTATACATCTGAGGTAATTTATGGCAATCATAGACGAATTCTAGATTTGCATTTAAAGTGAGTTAGATCAGTATCTGCATCATAATCACACTACAAATTCCTAAACCTTCCTATTACAAGGTATTAAAAAATGTATCTCTATGGTGTTATTCACAAACAGATGCTAAAATTGCTGCCTTTCACAGATTCTTAAACTAATTTTCCAATATAAAAAGGCTAGTGCACTGATTCACAGAGAATCACTAGTAAAATAAAAAAATACAGCACAGTGTTCTCTTCCGGTGCTAGAGCAGTGCTCTTCATGTTAAGATCTAAGATTCCATGACTGGATTCATTCATAAGATGAAGCTTAACCATTTTCTTGTGTCTCTTCTTCTTTCTAGAAGGGTCATGACAGCATTAATAAGGTTAAGTAGACTGAGAAATGATTTGTAGAATATCAGTGGGAGATCTCAGATAGGTTTTGCTTATAGAAAAAGCATGGCACCACTTACCACATCATGTGCCAAGTCAGGTGAAAACAAGCTTTCTTCAGCTCTCCAGGCATTTCAAATATAATTACTCTAAATACAATGGGTGAAGAATCCTATTAGTTATGAGTCAAGTGTTCAAGGTCATTCTTTTCTCAATTTCTGTTTTATTCTATTTAGTTGTTTTTTCAACCTCAGTTTTGTAAAGTAGAATTGTGTTGAATCCTATATTGAGATATTTTAAACTAAAGCCATAGGAACAGCCAGGTAAGACATGCTGGACCCTAACTCAGTTGGATATTCATAAGCAGGACATTAGGCAAACAACCTTCTTCTGCTAGATATGTGAGTCAGACCCAATCTGCTTCCCTTGATGCTGAGGTCAAGGCAGAGGAAAATAAAAAGCTGTGACAGAATTGTAGAAGCATAGAATCACTAGGGATTGGAAGGGACCTTGAAAGGTCATCTAGTCTGTTCACAGACTTGTCCAAACATAGAACTGAGGAAGGACGTGTTGTAGAATGTAAAAGGATTTCAGTAGGCTTGGAATAATCCTGGCAGAATTTATGAGGCTGGGCATGTTGACCTTATTATTATGGACTGTAAACCAAGTACAGTTAGCTTACAGTGAAATGTCCTCAACGCCTACAGGGTAGGAAAGCATAGCTCATGACAGCCATCTCTTAGCAAATGCTTGAATTAAAGGATAATACCAAAACTATTAATTTTGTTATTTTTGCTGAGGCTATGAACCTACGAAACATGATTCATCCCATAATAAAAAATCCCATGACAGAAACTATCAAAAGACTTGACTGTGGCTGAAGAAAAGGCATTAACTAATAGCAGAAAAGCAGCTATTGGGCAACCAGACTGAGATGAGGCTTGTTTGGATGGGCCTGAAGAAGTTAGCGTTGTCTGTGTTGCCATCAAGCTGTCAAGGTGCAAGTATCCTAGGTAAGGACATCTGCTTGCTGGTCTGCGGTACGTGTGAGTATATGCCTATATGCCTTATTTCCACTGCTGATGCATATAAGGTTTTGTAGTTTAAATGGATTTTCTGACCAGTAGAGATATTTCCTAAATGGAAGAATGTCATGAGTACTTGAATTCAGGTGAACAGAGCACATAGTTGTAGGTATGGGTTTGACAGTTCATCACCAGTTTTGACATTTCTTCCCAAAAGAGACAGAAGGTCTGATAACTGGTGATGAATGCAAGCTGGAAACTAGGAAAGGAAGCATGTCCTGCTAACTGCATACCCGTAACAGAGCTGTGTCTGCTTCATGAGCAATTTGTAGTGTGTATTTAGACCCCATCCTGAGTGCTTATCTCCAGGCTTTAAATAGGGGAGGTAGCTAGCTCTCATATACATGAGTTTTAATTAAATTAAATAAAAGTCAGTGTTTCTTTTACCCAGAGTAGGAGTGCTTCAAAACTAGAAACTGTGACCCCAAATTCATGAGGAGCTGACTGATGTCTGTTGGGAGCAAATTCAGAGCCACTACACCATTATCAAACTTCAGGTCAATTAATGAAGAGAGACACAAAGGCAGTCAGAAAAGGACAGTCCAGCAAATTGAAATCACTGATGCCAAAACAAAATCCTTCAAGCCAAGATGCTTGGCAAAACAGTTGCATTGGAAAGCAACATCGCACAGTACTCATACTAGCTAACAGAGAATTCAAGAGGAATCATACTAAAATAGGCAAGATGTTTGTAGCAGAAAATAGAAATGTATGAAATCATGAAAAAGCCATATAACACTACAAGAGTGAGAGGTTGAAAGTGCAGTGCAGCCTCCGTTCTAACACGTGGCTATGAGAGCTACCCAGAGTATAAAATCAGAGATTCTGCAGAGTAGATGTATATAAAGGAATCTTAATCTAGATAAACATACTTTTAACCAACATGGAGAGATGAGAAACCAAAATCACCAGCCAGCAGTTTTTCTCCCTCAGTATGAAGAGCACAGTCAGTAGATACTCACTTCAGATGCTAGGACACAGAGCTGTCAAATGCAAACTGACCAGTGTCACGAAAAGGACCTGTGCAATAAAAGCCCTTGGAAAACCCCATTAGCAATCAGGATGCATTAGCAAGGCAGCCACTGCTCTGCAGGGAATTTGGAAAGAGCAGCAAATGCTAGAAGGAGAGAAGACTAGATCCTGACTCGTTCACTTATGGCAGTGCGGAGTTATTAACCCTTAGGTCAAAATAGCCAATTTTTTGTTTAATTCAAGTGAACAGAATTTTCTTCTAAAAGTTTGAATTCTCTGGCACTTGTAGCTAATCCAGGCTAGCTAATACCAGCTGCATTATGTGCATAATTTTCAAGAGAGACTAGATTCTGTCAGAAACTCAAGACACATTACTAGTATATGGGAGACTGGCAGATAAGGACCATGGGTCCAATGTATCCCAGTTTATACAGGTTGCAATCACAAAAGAGAGCAATTTCTTTGAAATTAAGTGCCCTTCCTCTCTGTAATCCAATGTATTTTCAGTTTCTTCATTAAAGGTTCATAAAGGTATCAGTACAAGACTCAGTTGCTTTTTGAAGCTGTGCTAAGCAATTCTGTTTGGAAGAATTTATTCTGTTAAGTATATAAATAAATAAACCTGACAAGCACCTTTTTCAAAACTCTGAGGAAATGCACATTGCCTGCTGGCACTTCTGAATTTAGTGTGCTGCATATTGAATTGTTTCTGCTCTCCTGTATTTTGCTTCCCTTTCAAAAGCTTTTTCTACTGCAATTTGTAAAACATCTTGTGGGCAATGCCTCTGCTCGCAGCCTTGCCTGTCACATTGGTTTTTCTTCTCAAACAGTATAAGGAAATAGAGAATGACTGTCTGGGATGATACAGGTTCTTTTGTTGCTGTTACATATGGACAGACTCGTGTTGTAAACTGGTTACCACCTGCTTTCTCCTGAAAATGAAAAAACACATTTTCTTCCTTTGTATAAAATACATGAAGCATCTAATTAATTTTGCTCATATTCACACATTTGCACAGAAAATCCTTATAGGACACCACATGTCACAATTCTCAATAACCCATTAAGACTTAAAGTGTGTTTAATAGTGTTTACATTATTTGGAAAGATGGGGAGGGAGAAGGGTAGAGTCACACTGTTACTAAATCCAAGACATTCTGCAAAGTAGTCAGATTATTGGAGTGACAGCTCTACCGTATTGTTCTGTATGTCCTCTCAGATCAAGTCTTCTAGAACATTCACTTCTCAAATCTCGCATTGTTTGGCACTATTGAGTTGTTTGTCTCACAGATGGACTGGTCAGTGTTTCTCCCAGGGAAATGGGAGTTTGACACAGGTTGCCCTGTAGAGGCTGAGAGGGTCGGCCTCTAGCTGCCCAGCCTCCAGCTCCTCTAGTGCTCAGCCTCCAGTACTACAAAATCAATGCACTATGCTGTAGAGGGATGAAAGGCTTGTTGATGACCTTTGAAACCTGGGGTTTTCACACTTCACTCCTTCTCTCCTATCAGCGCACAAAACGTTAATAAATAACTTCCTTCCTCTTTATCTAAATTTATGAAAGTTTTCTATATTGTCTCAATAAATTATTATTCTGTAAGGTATTTGTGCCACAACCACCTTTCTTACTGCTTTTATTCTTTGATCAGTGAGGTATCAAGCCAACATTTTGGCTGCACTGAGAGACTGGAAAGCATGACTCTGGTGAGTAGTTTAAGTTTGGGCTTAATTATAACCAGATTCAAACACTGCAATCTTTCTTTCCTTTCTCAGATCTGTCTTTCCTTTAGATCTGTCTGTCAGAGCTTCATTAGGTATGTTCTCTCTCCCAGCAGCTTGTCATTTATGATAATAAAATACACGGTCACGAATCTGCCTAGAGGAGGTTTTTAATAAATCTGTGTACATTTATAAATTCAGGTGAACATATAATTCTTAATGTCCTACATGGTTACATGATAAATAGTTGTCACTGACTTCCTCATTTTTAACTGCAGTGGCAGAAGTCTTACTGCCATCCATTTGAATAGCAGAAAGAGTAACAAAGGCACAGCAGAAGACAGTGGTTTGTTGTCTTTCATGGTGGGTTTTTTATGTTGGATATTGAATAATTTTTTACACCTTGCTAGAGCATTTCTCCATTGAATTTTTAAGGGTAAAATTAATTGTAATTGTGTAAAATGTATTAAAGAGTGTGTCTCTTTATTTGGTGACATACTGAGAATATGAGTCTGAGGGGTGCCAACCAGATAGTGCGGCCATGAGCAAAGCCTTGAATGGATGCACTGTTTCATGTCCAAGAAACTGTGTGATGTTGTGAGCAGAGAGGTCTGAGTCTCTCATCATTTGCCTGGGGCTGATAACACAAAGAAGTGAGCATCCTTTAGGTCTCTATTGTATGTTCTTTGGATTTCAAATCACGGAATTGTTTTGGTTGGAAGAGATCTTTAAGATCATCAAATCCAACCATAGACACAGCACTACGAGATCACCACTAAATGGTGTCACTTGTCATTATGTCTGCAAAACTTCCAGGAGTGGTGACTGTACCACCTCCCTGGGCTGCCTATTCCAATGTCTGATAACCCTTTTGGTTAAGAAATCTTTCCTAACACCCAATCTGAACTTCCACTAGTGTAGCTTGGGGCCATTTTCTCTGTTCTATCACTTGCCACCAGGGAGAATAGGCCAATCCCAACCTCACTACAACCTCCTTTCAGGTAGTTGTAGACAGCAATAAGGTCTTCCCTCAACCTCCTTCTCTTCAAGCTAAACAACACCAGTTTCTGCAGCCACTTCTCATAGGACTTACCCTCTAGACCCTTCACTAGCTTTGTTGTTCTTTGGACCCACTCTAGCACCTCAACATTCACCTTCTTGAAGTGAGGGTCTCAGAAATGAACACAATGTCCAGAGTGTGGCCTCACCAAACATTGGGGGAATGGAAATAGAAGTCCTTCGCACCTCAAAGAACCAAAGGGTAGCCTGTGGTCTGGAGAGCAAACAATGTAGTTAATAATCAGTCACGAACCAAATCAGAAATATGGAGAAAAGCAGCGTGGTAGTCAAGCCCAGCTATGTGGATTTCAACCATTTCTAGGAGACGCTCTGGGGGTTATGATGGATTTTAGAAGAGACCACATGCGACTGTTAAACCAACTTCAACAAACCAAAGTTATCTGTAGCAAAAGCCGTTTTTTCACTAAAAATCTATGGGCTTCATCTAAAGCCATATGTTTCTTTTTTTTTTTTTCAGATAAAACAAGTAGAAATGGAACTGTCAGTTTTAGAAACAAGATGATTTTTTTTCACAGGAAGTAACTGCCTCTTACAATTTTTTCTGAAATTATTATTCTCCAATAAAAAACCTGTCAGTAATGACAAATAATCTAGCAGTTATGCCAAATGCTCTTGTCTGTTTAAATTCTGAGGTGGCACGGTGTTTTACTGACAGGATCTGCATCTTACCTCTTCCAAAAACTGCTTTGCAAAGAGCAGATGAGTTTGAGTCTTGTCCAGAAAGTTCTATTTTAATTAAATTTTGCCTTTTCTGGGACATAAAAGAGCCTGTGGTTTGTAGCTTTTTTAGCTTTAGTGGTTAATTCTATGAGTTTTCTAGCCAGCCCTCCTAGTCTCTCTCCCTCCTTGGGATTCCTCATCTCAACATTCACTGCAGTGAATTGATATTATTCATATTTTAACAACTCAAACTATAAACAGGGTTGTACTGAGACAACCACCAAGGTGGTCTGTGTCTCAGAACCTTTGTGGTCTAAACAGTCTATCTGAAGGATGGGCAGGGAAACAGGCACACCTGTGACAGTAGTTCAGCACTAGGGATGCTTGGTAGATCAGTCCGACTCCTCTAGAACAAAATCAGAGTCCTGCTCACCCTGTCCCTCCATGTCCTGCCAAGACAATCTGCTCAGGTTGTGACTTTGGCAGCCATCTTCTGAATTGCGAGGAAAATAAGGAAATGGGTACTAACTACCAGAGCGCAAAGCCTTTAATATTCCATAATATGTAGCTACCCTAAAGTAATTCCAACAAGGTAACTGGATAATTACATATTTCTAACTAAATACTTGTATAATTTTAAAGGAGTATTTTCCCCAAGGTGGTCATATGTTGGAAAGATAGATAGCATTAGGCAATTAGCATTTTGAAGAATAGCTGTTGTCACCATTAAAAGTGAGTCCTTGGGACATATAATAGCAGTGACACATGCATCACAGCATCTAAGAGACAGAAAGCTTAAATGCAGTGAGAAAGCTATTAATGCAGAAAGGTTTTAGAACTGCCATCCGGTCTCTTGTAGTCAGTACTGGTGCTTTGCATAAAAATTGCCTGCGCTGATGATAAGGTAACTTGTCTGAGCTCACATCATTGGAGAACAATCAAATATGATAAATGATTGCCAGCTGCTGCCATTTTCAAACTGGAAACACAAACTGAAGATAATAGAACTAAGACAATTCACAGTGACTTCAAGGGGGTGACCCCTTTAAGTATTGTGAGTTTCCTGCCAGTCAAAGTAAACGATACCCGACTTCTACAGGCAGTCACAGGTTTCTTTTCAATACACCACAAAACATCTATCTATATGAGGTAGACACATTTGATACTGGAAAAGATAATTATGTATCTAGCTTATCCATAATTATTATTGTTGTTTAGAATAGCTACACTCAGTATAGAGGCTCCCATAAAATATTATCAGACCATCTGTACTGAGCAGTTGGAGCTGTTAACTTTGTTCGTGGTCGAGAGTGTGACAGCACTGTCGTAAAGGACGTCTGAACAAAGTTGCTGCTCAACATACTAACAGAGCAGGCATTTGAACTGAGGTATCATTCAGATTGATATGGAATTGGTATGAGTGTTGTATACTTCAATGGTCAGGAAATTTCCATGAGCCCACATGCAGCAGGGTGAAAATATACCTAATTTTTTCAAGAAGAAAGGAAACACCTGTGGGGACCTGCTGGAGGACCAATTATGAACTTCATAGAACTAAGTCCTAATTACTCAATAGCTACAGAATTCTCATTTAAACAAAATCGACAATACTTAACAACTAAACTTAGAATGTAAATGAGGCAGTCAGTCATAACTCATTCTTCTACAGTCACAAAAGCAGGAGGTTGTTTTTGAATCTTTTCTGCAAATTAATACAACCAATGCTACATCTTTAAAAGCCCTTAAGGAAAAATAGACTACTCTTTTAAGGGTAATACTTTTAATCCAGCATCTTAAAGCTGATCTTGAACTGGAATGTGTCTGCTTTAAGAAAGACTTAGCATGAAAAGGGGATGTTATAAGCAGTGTGTTTAAGGAGAGTAATCTACATTTGCTGCTCAACACGAATATTAGCTGCTCATTCAGGAATGTTGTATTACCATTCGCAAGACACATACTTACTTGTAACTGGTAAGTTAAATCTTAAATCTGTCAGTAGATAATATCTACTGCCCATACATTAGTGGAATCAATGATCCAAGACAATTCAAGGATCATTTCTCAGGCTAGCTAACTGAGGGCAAGACCTCAAGAGCTCTGGTATAGCTACAGCTCTCCTGGGAAGAAGAGAATACTCTCAATATCAATCGTTGATTTGTAGGTCTCAGCCTTTTTACAGGCTAGAATGACCACATTCAGGCTTGGACTGAGGTTTGCTGCTGTTACTCTTAACAGTGGGAACGCATCATAGCATCTAAACATCAATTCATGTTACCTGTCATTTTAATGTGAAATTACTTTTTGCACTCAAATAAATACCACCTTATGCTGACATAAATGTTAACCCCAAACAATATGAATAAATATTAACCTCCTCTGGCAATTTTTTATACCACTACAAAATACTTTGTAAACAAGTATTTGTAAACCTGTGACTTTGTAAACTATTATTTGTGAGAGTAGCTTGGGAAAGAATTTGCAGTAAAAATACTTAGATTAAGCAAATTTAATTCTTTCTGTTTGCAAATTGCTTGAACAGATTGTGAGGTCTTCTTACTTGTTTGTCATCAGTTGTTCTTTATCAAATATTATGGTGAGGAAAACTGAGCCTACCGATTGATCACAAATCATTTTATGATGTTGTAACTCTGCATAAATATAATGTACTCCTATATATACAACCTTTCAGTATGTCATCTGTGTGATCCGTTATGTCAGAAAATATTATTACATGTCCTGTGCCATAAACTTTTGCCGACACAAAATGTAACATTTCTCCAAAATCAATTACCACAAATACTCTTAGCAGTAAAACTGGTTTTCATGTGTATTCTACATGATCTAACCACTTGGTGTCTGTCTGTTTTTCATACAGTGACAGTGTCCAATCTAGTGTCAATCAGATCTGTGCTGGGCTGGCAGACTTAGTGGTCCATATGTACACAGCACTCATAAGGATGACTGGATGCATGCTATCCTGAAAAAAATCTCTTTGTTGTTCAAGTTGATAGAGGACCTTCTCCTTTCTTTTGTTTACTCCTGATTCTACATTCTAATTCTGGTAATATCACATATTGCTTTTGTCTTTTTATTTGCACTGGTAAATCATATTAAATGGGGTCTTCTTGCAGACTGTCCTTGGGTGAACATATCTATGAAGATAGATGGTAACAAAGGTTGTTCTGGATTGCGGCAAAGCATGGACTCTTGTTCCTCCTGTCATATTGAATATTATTCACTCAAATATTTACTTGGAATAAGATTTGAGGACAGTGTAATTACCTAAGGATTTTTAACTTAACTTTGATTACTTCAAGAAACACAATGCATTTGCATTTGCATTTGCAGGATAGGAAAAGCAATGCTTAAGTGAAATGTAATCCCCTATTTGGAAAATCTACAAATGGTTTGACCTCACTTTGGGTTTCATAAAAGAAAAATGGCATGACAAAACAGCAAGCCACAGACAATGTATTTGCACAGACAATAGTTTATATAACAAGAAAGAAAACCCCATTGTCCACTTAGAAGGGTTAAAGGTGAGGAAGTGGGAATATGAACTATGCCACACAATCAAATTCTTGACATAACTTCAGTTGGGGTTGTGTTTTGTGTGCAAAAGCCACAAAAATCATGTGTTCTAATAGTAGTATTTACTTTAAAGAAATCTTTCTGCAGTTGTGTTAGAGATTATGAAAGAAACTGTAAAACTTCAAGCATTCAACACATTTAACCATCTATGAGCTGCTTATTAATAGTCTATGAACCATAGCTCAAAAGTACAGGAAAAATGCTGCTCACCAATTCAGGGAAAGTAAATGCTCTTTAGATTAATGATTTAACATAGTAGCTTTATGAAATTGTGGCACATGCTGGTTGCTATGGTACACATGCATTTCTCTGACAGAATAGTCAGCAAATTAACATAACACACATTGCATTTTCTTGCACAGAGAATACCATTTATTATGGGTCATTCTGAGTCTATGTGACTTTTTTCTCCTGCAGACTTAATTTCCCACATTTACACTTCCTTACTGAATTGTATGCTTTGCACCTGGAAAAAATATATCCGGCAATCGAATCACTCACTTTTTCAAAGTGGACAACCTTGTGATGTACTTTTTTAAAGGATCTGTTGTGTTTACAGCAGTTGAACTCTGACATGTTTTGAAAGATTGTGAAAAAATATTGCTATTTCTGCCAGCAGGAAGTGTTTCATGAATTCAGAAGCTGTACAGAAAAGAGAGCTCAAATTCATACCACCTCATATATAATACACTATGTATCATAATCTCTCTCTAATTTCTGTCTTACTCTGCAGGATATTCACTTTTGTGAACCATTCATAATAATAATAACTAAAACAAATAGCAGTTGTTATTTTGACTGTGATTTTTTTAAAACGTCAGATAAGCATACCAGACGGTGCACTTGGTCTCTGTATACTGTGGAATCAATTCACCGTAAAGGGGCTGAAAGTGAAGTTGCTAAAGCAAATCATTTGTCTAACTGGAAGCTAAAATCTGATTTTAATCTAAGAGAAATAAAGTAGGTATAAAAAATTGGAGAGGACATATGTAATAGTAAGCACATTTAAACATATAAACAGCTCAGAATAAAAGAATCTGAGAATATTACAGATAAAAGTCTTAGCTAGGAATTTCAAGACACACCTTTGGTGAAGTGTGCAGGTCATCACATTCAACAGAGAAGAGATGATCATATATTCAGCATGTAACTGAGGAAGAAAAACATTGATTTTGTGGATGAATCAGTCTGAGAGAAATGCTGGAAGTAGAATGCAAACAGTAACAACATATTATTAAATTTCTTGACAGTTTGCTATTAAAAAGCCAGTTGCCATAAAACTTGAGCATCTATACTTCTTACCTGAACTTTTTGGTGTGTGATTTAGGGCAATCCCAACAATTACCTTTCCAAAGTGGAAAATGTTTCATGGTGGAAATTCTCATCAAAGGAGATCAAGTTAGTCAGGCAAGACCTACTCTGCCTAAACCCATGTTGACTGGGCTTAATCTCTTGGCCATCACACAGTTGTTGCATGATAGCACTCAGCACTAACCATTCCATAACTTTGCCCAGAACTGAGGTGAGGCTAACAGGTCTCTAGTTACCTGGATCATCCTTCCGACCCTTCTTGTAAATGGCGGTCACATTTGCCAACTTCCAATCATCTGGGACCTCACCTGTGATCCACGACTTCTGATAAATTATGGAGAGCGGCTTAGCAAGCTCATCTGCCAGCTCTCTCATCACTCTGTGATGAATCCCGTCCTGTCCCATGGACCTGTGTGGATCCAAATGGATCAGCAGGTCTCTAACTAGTGCCTCTTGGATAACAGGGGAACTACACTGTACCATATCCCCATCTACCAGTTTAGTTAAGTAGTCATCCTGAAGACAGTCTACCCTGTTGTTGAAGACAGAGGCAAAGGAGGCATTAAGTACCTCTGCCTTATCCTCATCTCTAGTTACTAAATTTCCCTCCATGTCCAGTAAGGAGTGGAGGTTATTACTACCCCTCTTTTTTTCATTGATATATTTGTAAAAGCTCTTCCTATTGTCCTGAACAGTGGTGGCCAGCCTGAGTTCAAGTTGGGCTTTAGTCTCCATAATTTTCCTCCTACACAGCCTGACAGTTCCTCGATACATGACTCGAGTGACCTCGCCCTTTTTCCAGAGGTGGACCAGCCTCTTTTTCTCTCTTAGTTTTTTCAAATTTTTTTTGTTCATCCAAGCTGGTCTTTTTCCTCTACGGCTCATCTTGTGACACACAGGGACAGTCTGGTTTTGTGCCATCAACAATTCATTCCTGAAGTATACCCAGCTCTCCTAAACCCCCTTCTTGTAAAGGGCTGCTTCCCAAGGAACTTTCCTAATCAATTCCTTAAATAAACTGAAATTTGCCCTGAGGAAATCCAGTTTAGATGTTTTGTTGAGACTTCTTTTTGATCCACTAGTAATTGAAAACTTAACAATTTCCGGATCACTGCCTCCCAGACAGCCTCTGACAACCACATCACCCACCAGGTCTACCCTATTTGCAAACACCAAATCAAGAAAAGCCTTACCCCTGGTAGCTTCACCGACCAATTGTAACAAAAACCAGTCCTCAATACACTCTACAAACCTTCTAGACTGCCTCCTAACTGCTGTGTTAAGATCCCAGTGAATATCTGGGAGGTTGAAGTCACCCAAGAGTATCAGGGGAGGCGATCTTGAGATGTCCTCCAGAACTGCCTTGAAGTGTTACTTACCCCAGGATGCAAAAACATGTCCCAGATACATAAGATGGTAACACAAGACCACATCTTCAGAAGACAGCAAGCCGATCTATCCTTCAGTCCAAAATGTGTCTTGGAGATATCCGAACAAACTGACAGCAAGCCAACTCATGGTGTGTATACTAGAGCTATGGCAAAACAGTCTCACTTACCCTGCCAAGAAGTTGTACCACAACTAACTGAAGTATCTCTGTGGTGCTCTGCTGTCTGTGATACTCGTGTACTCATATAATTGTAGTTAGGACTTTCACATCTAGAAGAGATTATTTTATTAATGATTTGTTTATGGTTGCTTGCTAGATTTTCTAGCAAAAGAGTTAAAAATTAGTTCTGTACTAGCTCCTTTCTGCCCCTAGGCAAGAAGACTGAAATGAGTGATTTTCATTTTCAAAAGTCTGCTTCTGTTTTCTGCTTCTGCCAAAAACTTTGTACAAGGCCTGGAACCTGTACTGGGATTGTGCGCAACTATTGTTTTCTCCGTGTATCTACCCCTTAGCTTTGTCCATGTGCAGACACAGACAAGGCTGACTTTTAACAATGTAGCCTGAAATAAATTTACCCCTATTTTCTCCTATGTCTGTGTGTACTTAGAGCAGAACTATTGGCCTCTAGTTATAATGTTAGCATCTGGGTTCTAATTCAAGGCTTCAGCCATCTGCCTTGTCAAAGTGTAGGTATTGCATCTAACGTGGTGGGTACCTTTGTTCTGAGATCTGAGCTGCAACTTCTTTAAATGTTTTCCTCAGCTAATATTAATGTTTGATGATTTTATTCAGATCACATGAATCAGTTCATGTCTCTGCTCATTTGGATTTGCAAGAATGGTTGTGGAACAAAGCATGTTTGTAGGCTCATTTACCTTTTAGATATCTCTCAGTTCTTACATGTATCGAGTTCTTTTCTGAATTGGTCTCCTGAGAGATGCTTATTCTTGGTGTCTAGTTAACTACCCTAGATTTCCCTACCACAATGGAGTGTTCTCCCTTAAAACATTTGAGGCTAGAGAATTTTTAGATCTTTACTGATGTCTTTGCAGTTTATATTATCCTGTGGGATTATGGCAAGAATCTTTTACACTAACTTCATGTCTAGGCATGCTTTATTGTAAAACTGGTAGTCTATCAGTGTTTCCTGTTTGGATTATTATTCAGTGACACTTTTTAAAATAAGGCAAAATAGTTAGTTGACCTTTTACTGGTATTTTATGCCCTGGAAATAAGATTTTACTTCTACTTCGGTACACTTTTAATCTGAGGAGTTGTCACAAGGAAAACAAGCCACTGTGTGTCATTATCTGCTGGGAAACTATTCTGCCTTTAATGTCTAGTTGCATTCTGCAATCTGAAGCAATTTCATATGCATTCACTGAGTCTCATTCTCTAGGACTCTTTGGGCTAATCAGAAGAATATTTCATGACAGCTTTGCTGAAAGGTATACTATGGTCGTTAGAGGTGAATAAAATGTACATTGTGAAGGAATTAGAACTTCTAATTTCTTTGCAAAAATTTGTTATGGTGTCTTTTTTTACAGATATTCAGTCTTGTGCTTGCTTTGCATAGCTGGGTTAATGTTGCAATGACAAGAACTACACAGCTCAGATTTTTGAAATGAAAGCTGAAATTTCCAAGCACTGTTCCATACAAAGAATGCTATTATTATTCTATGATATCAGAGCATATAATGATTCAATTATGTGCTTCCTATTCTAAGTTGGAACACTTCAAATACAAATATTGTTCCACCATGACAAGGAATGATATTTGAGACACTAACATAGCTGGAAAATAGCTAGAAAATTCAAGAGAAGGCAATTGTTTGTTTCCTGATGCCACAAAGTATAAGGAACAGGAGAGCAGAGAACTAAATTGCAGATGTAAGACTTCTGCCTTCCCCACTGAAAAGTATGGAGGTATTAACGTTCTCGGCTTTGAGATTAGATTGTCTATGGGACACATGTAGCAGGACAGGATCACCAGCACAAAGACTAAACCAGGGTATTTGCGGTAGAGAGAAAGAAAAAGATAATCTCTGCAGGAGTTCAAAACTCATGGAGGAAAATCATAGGTGTAGGATATGGAGGGGAGCAGCAGCCCCTACAGTGCTTAAGAACATTGAGAATTCCAGAGAGCAAGAAGCAAGAAGATACCTGCCATGTGACCTTAACTGCTTCACAAAGTCTTAATTTACATGCTCTGCAGGAAAAAAGGCTGCTATATTTGCAATTGAGCTATTAGATCACAAACCAATTCAATTGCAGCTGAATCACAGGACCAGCTGCAATATGAGCCCCAGAAATATTGATAATATTACAGATACTATACTAGAGAAATGTAGCTGAGAGCTGCTGCTGTACACTGTGTGTACTCTCAGTGCTGCAAGCAAAAACAAGACATTAATAAGAAATCTGTGAAACAAGCAACATTATCTCTCAGAGTCTGTAACAGCTGACAGGCAGCAATACCTTCCTGAGCAACAGCGTCACATGAAAAAGAGCAATTCGCTCACCAAGTGCTATTGAAACTTCTCCAAACAAAAAGAGGGAGAGCAACAGGATTGTACTGCAATGGGGTTCATCAACTCTTCCAGAAGCCCTTTAAAACAGTAGAAGCAACAGGCATATCATCAGAGAAAATATGTTACATCCAAAAACAAGTACAGTGTAGATGTGCTTCCAAACAGCAGTGAGAAAGTAGTCTGGAAAACTAGAGATTGGCACTGGCTCAGAAATGCTTAATAGTGAAGAATAACATTGCTCATGAACAGCCTCTCAGGGACTCCTTCCTGCTCCAGTAACACTCAGGAGTGACTAAGTGTTCAATTGTACAAGTTTAACCATCATCTGACAAAAGCTTTTTCATCCTGTGGCAAGTACCTCCAAAAATGAGTAACTGTGGCTGCTTCCAAGAGGCTTCTAGTTCCCATCAAACTTGATTATAAATGGAATGAGGCATTTTCCAGGTGTTAGGATCAGAGCAGATAATAGTTTTATTTTAGGAAATGGAAAGAGCAAGGGAAAAGTTGTGCAGTGTTATGTCATCAAATTACAGGGACTTCTAACACAAGGTTGAGCTGTGAAAATTTGATTATAAGTTTCCCTACTCTGGGGGGAGCTTCTCCAGCTTCTCTTGCTGGGGTCTGTTAAACTCTATGTGCAAATAAGTGCTGATTGTGAAGTATGAACAGGACTACAGTCTCATGGTTTTCACCTGAGAGAAGACTGATGTGATTCCCACTCCAGTAAATGTTATTTGTATATATTGAAACAGTGTTGGCAGCAAAATCACCTCCTCTCTTCTCACACCCTCAGATAATTTAGATCCTAGTAGATCAACACTGAGAATTCTAATTCTATCAGGCAAAAAAAGAAGAACTAGACCTTGATCTCTTACACACTTTCAAATTATCTAGCTGTTCAGAGACTACAAGAGGAAAGACCGATGAAAAGATCTCTGGCCCATCTGCAACTCTTATCCTGAGGAAAACTCTAAAAACTATTTAGCAAAGATAATCCAAATCTATTTGAGGGACAATTCATAATCCAAAACTATGTGAGGGAACTAAACTGCGTCATTGCTGAGTTTAGTATGCTGTAAAAAATAATTCACCCAGCATTTGTCTACAGCTTTGTTTAAAGGGAAAGAAGCATAAATTCTCATCAATTTAGTGCCTGATGCTACAAGACACACACATGCTCACAACTTTGGATAGAGATATTCATAAGCAGCAGCAAGAACGATGGGAGCATTCTATTTTCTGGTAATGAATGTTCAGCTGACATCATTTATGGGACAATAAAGGAAGTGCAAAGAATACAGGGATTGACAGTTAGAGGAGATTCGTGTCCGCTGTGGTCACAGTGTAATTCTGTGGTGGGGACTGGACTGTAGGATATGAACACACAAACTGGCCTGGCCCCTGGTCATTCAGACAAACATTGTAATCAGAAAACTGAAGGCTTTACAGTCCACTGAAACACCCCTTTACACTGCAATGAAATGTCAATCATCTCTTGCTAAATAGCAATTTCAGTGTAAGATACCTTCTCCACACACTCCACACTTTCTGTAGAGCCAGTGGGCTATAGGGCAACCAAGAGACAGGTGGTGAAGACAGGATGGGCAGAACCCTCTCTGGTAGTAGTGGACCACAACACCACACAGAAGTTTCTGTCACAGCCTGCACTAGAACTGATGTGCTCCAAACAGGAGTCTGTGTCCTCCACAATGACTGAAGCCTTGGTGGTGTCTGGCAACCAGCCACCCAGCCAGCCACTCCTCACTCCACTCAACAGGATTGGGGAGGAATTAAAATGAGTGGGTTGAGGTACAGGTAAGGAGGTAATTAACCAATTGCTCTAATGGGCAAAATACAAATCATTTGGGGACAAATATTTCTTTAAAAATGTTATTTACTATTTTAGAAGAAATATTTTTTTTTAATTTATTGCCAAGTACAAGTAGAGTTGGATGACAAGAGCAGAAGTGTACCTCCTGCTGCCCCATGCTTACCTCACAGGGTCACCTGTGACTCTTCTGCCTTTACCCTGAGCTCATCTGTGCCCTGTGGTGGAGCCACAGGACCCACTGGAACATCTTTGTGCAGCTTAGGGCAGCCCCTGCAACCCTGCTCCTAGCAAACCATGGAGATGGAAAACCAGTACAGCCCAGAGGAGGAGGAGGAGGAAGCCTGCACAAGGCAGATGAGCATGGTAAGCAAAGCCAAGGCCAGAAGGGAGAGGTCGCAGGTGCGTGCAGTTGGGCAGCACTCCATCCACACCAAGCACTGCCACCACATGACACACAGGCCTTCTAGCTGGGTGCAGTTCATGGTGCCAAAGGCCAGAGCCAAAGAAATGAAATGCGATTGCAAAATAGTAATCAATCATGAGTCCTGCCCCCAAACCAAAGACACAACAGGGAGTTGCCAAATGCTTCAGCTCATTTGGAAGAGTGGGAAGAAATGGAGTTTGGAAACCTGTAAGATGCCACCAAGAAAAGCTAAAGCAACAACAATACTGGGGCATAAGTTCCCCTGTAAGGAATAACAGATGAGCTGAACCAGCATATATGTTTTACAACAAAGAGCACCCAAACAGCATGAGAAAGGGCTGTGGAAAAGTCCATCACTTGGCTGGGCTCTGGGCTGCTGGGCAGAGCTCAGCTGAACTGCAAAAAGCAAAGGCTGCAGTGGGACCTTCACTGGCTGCTGGTGGAAAAAGGAGAGAAGATTTCAGGGGTGGTACTGGTCAGCCCCCTGCCTATAGCTTGAAGCCAGGCTGCTGTTGCAGGATCTGAGAAACCTGTTTGTCACTAGACATCTCCCAGCAGGAAAAAAAAAAAAAAGAGTCAGTATTAGCATCCTTGTCCTGACACAGGTATCACTTCCTAGCAGTTCCCTTCCTTCTATTTGTGCAGGAACCTGATAGCACGGAAGGGTGTGATGATTCCCTTAAATAAATTATACTTGAAGATGAGATGCTAAATAATTTCTCCTATATGCTTTAGCATCCATTTATTTCCAGAAGGAATACCTAGCTTCTGAACTCTGGTTAGACCTGCCCAGATCATCAGGTTAATGGCTTTCTTGAGACTGACAGTAGAACAAATACTAGGTGTTCCAGCTACCCAAATGTGAGGTTGTAATAAGCAACAGGAGCAGAAAAAAAAAAAAAAGGAAGGAGCACAAATTTATATTTAAGCCTGCTGTTGGCTGAAAAGTCAAGTGTTCAAAGAAGTCATCATTGTGAAACACGTTTTTTTGTTAATGGGTCCACTGGGAGCTAACCAGGGGTGTCTTCTCTAACTCCATTGCAGGTGTCAAAGGGGAGCTGTGACCTTTTCCAAGGGACTGTTCCTCGCTAGGATCCAAGTGTGTGGGGGGAAGTGCCAGTGTTCACCCTTAACAGGAAACTTCGGTGGGCTGTGGGGGTAAAGTCAAACCATTCACTTTCCAGAGGAAAATCTCAGGGTGAAGCCTTTCCCCGCAGCCTAGCCAAGGACTTTATTGATCGCTGAGGAGCATTTGCTGTGTCGGCTGGAGCCGGGGGAAAGTGGCTCTGGGCGGCTGCCGAATCGCTGCGATCAGGGTGCTCAGGGGGTCTGCAGGGGACAAAGCAGGGGGCGAGGCTCGGAGGAAGGGTTCGGAAGAAGGAGGGCGCGGAGCGGAGCACGGAGGGATGAGGAAGCGAAAACAAACGCGCTGAGACCCGCTGAGCAGTGAGTGGGGCGGGGGAGGGTG